>PVJH01001161.1:0-229685 GCA_004026705.1 Nesogale talazaci | reverse complement strand
TTGCTATCATCAGTCAATGGAATAGCACAACATTTTGCATACGTGCACTTACTGCTTGCCGTGTTCCACTACAGCCTATGTTTTATCCCAGTTGGGACCTAGCTGTCTCTGTTTGCAGCTGCATTCTCAGTGTTGGAGTCAAAATGAGTGCTGCATCAATATTTGCTGAAGAATGAATACATAAGGTGCGTTTTACTGGATGATTTGAAAATATGATGGAGCTGGGCACAAACCAGGATGCTTACGACATCTGCTCTAAAGGAGAGCTGTCCTATAAATATAAGACAGAACCAGTCTAATGATTAAATGGTCACTGGGTGCTCAGTGGGCTGCATTCTATGGAATCCAGTAGGATATCGATTATGTGCTGAAGCACTGCTCCCATGTACCCTGAGGCCAGCACCATCTCTGGGCTTTCTCAACTTGTGCTTACATATACTTTGCTGTCTACCTGCTTGTTGCACATTGGCTTATAGTTGTATAGAAGATAATGCTAGATGATTGTTTTCCCTTAGAGCAGCACTTATTATTTAGTACTTCAATTTCATTGAACAAATCCACAGTGGTTGTGGTGATCAAATTCTATTAACACTACCTATTGTATGTATTTGATGGAAGAGGACAATGATTGTCAGCAGACTATCAGCTCATGGTCATTGATTTGATTCAGACCCATATTAACCCTAAAAGACAGCTTATACCTGCTCAGAGGGTTTCAGCGACTTTAAATCTTTATGGAAGTGGGCAGCTAATTCTTTCCTCGTGGAGAAGCTCTGGGTTTGAACCCTTGGTCTTCCAGCTAACAGAGCAATGTTTAACCCACTGTGCCACCAGGGTTTATTCTGCATATCTTATTCTGCATAAGGTATTATACAAATGAGGTTATGAACTCTGAAGATAGAGTTCCACTTGTCTTCATAATACTCAAACATAGTTTTAGGACTGGCCAGAAAATCATGCTGAAACATATATGAAGTAATTTACTTGAAAATATCTAAAGAGTGTCAACTAAATATCAACTTCCTACTACACAATTCATATTCTATTTGGTGTATTGTCAGGCCTAAATAATTTTTAATATACCATATTATGGTCCTTTGCTTTCTAACTCTGGATATCACAGAACAGTACTTGGGAACAGTCATCCTCTTTCTAGGCTACAAGGTTTGCTCCCTCGTCTATCATAGTCTACTCTCTAAACCATGAAGACTAATGTTTCTTTAAGGTCAAACTCGCCAGTCCGTAGAGAAGGACATGATGTTTGGTAGAGTAGCAGGCATCAAAAGAGAGGACGACATTCAAGAAGATGGATGGACATACTGATTGCTGCCATGGGCTCAAGCATAGGAGCTGTTAGAGGATGGTGACGGATCAGCAGTGCTTCTGTCTGGAGTCACTATGGGTAGGAACTAACAGGATTTCTCTTACATATTTTGGACTTTGCCAGGAGAAACCAGTCTCTGGAAAAGGACGTCTCCATTGGTAAAGTGGAGGGGATGTGTGAACAAGGGGTTAGCCCCTCATGAAGACGGATGGTCAAGGTGATGACCCCAGTGAGCTAAAACATGCCAGCAATTGTGATGATGCCACAGGCATACGTGGACACTAGGAATTGGTGCCAACTGGATGTCACCCAACCACAGCAGTGACAATCTTGTGTCAGCATGTAAAGGTCAGCATGTAGCTACCTGCACTAATTGCTATGGAAACAGTTGGAGGGAAGATTTCTCAGTTGTAAGTAAGTCGAGACATCCACTATTTATTATACAGCAGATGATGTGCTGGAAGAGGAATCTAAATGCATCCCATGGAATTATCTCTACAGAAAATCTTGCTTATTATCACTCAACATTTGGATGCCATCTTCTTGTTTATGTGTCAAATGATTGACTTAATAAAATTTTACAGCCTTGTTTAATACTCCCTTTTAGAGTAAGGCAAAAAAAAAGATAATAAAGGCATTATTGGTTTTATTGTGTTTTTTTTTCTTTTAGAGGATTTTCAAAGTATGATAGCAAATATATTCATCATCACCATCACCACCACCATCATCATTTCATTATGATCATTGGATATCAAATTATGCCAGGAAATTAATGACTCTTTCTGCTGTTGATAATGTATATATTGCAGGAGACAGTACAGAAGAGGTGAGCAGACTAATCATTGAGTGAATGTATGAAGCATGATTGTTATTACATCACTATTTTATTGCTGACATCTGGATTTTTACTCAGATTATAGTGTTTTAATGATTAAAAATCACATAATGCAATTTTATCTTAAATAAAAGCCCTAGGGAATTTTTATTTAAGCTGTAATAGGATTCATTTAGCATTGAAGAAAATAAGGTTCAGATAAATTAAGCAATCTACCTCAAAGTACATAGTTTGAAATTGCAGAGACAGATCATGGACTCAGATTTTCTGATTTTGAGCAACAGCTACATAGAAACAGCATATTTGTGATTGTGACATTTTTAAGCCAAATACTGCAATTACATCTTGTGAGAATATTGAAATTGAGAGCAAAGGATTAAAAAAATAAGAAGCTTATAATATTGGACTAACACATACCTGATAAGAAGCCATGCAGGGGGCACAAAAGGTGGTTTTCCACATCCAGTGGCTTGTAGGAAACAACTGGGAGGATAGAGATTGGTCTAGTTGGGACCTGAAAAAATGGAGTCTGTGTGAAGCCATATATACTGACTTTTTTAATTAACAAAGTCCACTTTGCCTCAGGATGTCCTTTTTCAAAATCCTTTTCTAATCTTGAGACATTGAAAGCTTTTTGTTTTGGCCTCTCCTCCCAAGAGTTAGAGAATTTTAGGTTTCACAAGCATTTCATTGATTTATCATCATTTTATTTTTTATTTTGCATATGAAAACCAAATTTTCCAAGTATCATTCATTGCAAACACTATTTACCCATTGGTGGTTGTGAGATCCTTGTCAAAAAGCAAGAATTTATTACTGAATTGGCTTATTCTAATCCGTTGCTTTTTATGTCTATGTCCTCTCATGCCAGTGTCCTATCCATTGCTTTCTGGTTGCTTTGCGGTTGGTGGTGAGATGAGATGAGATGCTAGTGATTGTCACAAAAATGCCACATAAACTCAGTGGCATATAATACTTCCTTACCCATTCTTGTATCTAAGGTAAACTGCTGTGACTTTGCTTAGTGTAACTCTTTGCAAGCTCATTTTTGTAGAAGTAACAGGCACTTATGGCATGACACAGTTGTGTGTATAGTTATAGATAGGATTATGAGCTTGATAGGACTGTGAGAGAAGTTTCAGACTGTGAATTACAAGGTAACTTATTCAAACCCACAAATATCTTCCTCGGAGAAGTATTTGACTGTCTGGATCCATAAGTATTTACTGTTTCAGAAACTGTACACATAGAATCTGTATGATTTAAGATCAACTCCATGGCTGTGGCTTTGGTTTGGTTGGATGAGAGATATATACACTTGTATGTTTTTGTTTTGTTTTTTAATGAAAGAATGAAGATTTATGTGAAAAAAGCTATAATGCATTCATAAATTATCTGTCTCTGTTAACACTTTTTAACATAATATTATCTTACTTGATACTAAAAGTGTAATAAGACCAAGTTCATAGTCACAGACTGGTTGGCACACAATGAGAACATAGCAGTAATGTGGGCTTACAATATGTCAAGGCTCTCTTAAATAAAACTCTGTAATCAATGATGAATATTTTAGCATCACACTATAAAGTAGTGAGAGAAATGTGATACTCTTTAAAATATCTTTAGGGTACATTCAAAGTTATATGAATGCAATGATTTCAGATTATGCATCATTTCAACCATGCATATTGGTTTGTGTTGTAAACAAAGCTATTATCTAATCAGTATGTACTATGTACTCACAAATGAAATTGATAGCCCTGAAGAATATTGGCATTTTATTCAATAAATCTTCAAATAGACACTTTACTGAATTTTTACACATCAGAAAGCAAGCAATGGTTTTTTTTAAATGATCTACAAAAGGAAAAAAAAAGTCATTCTATTTAGCTCATCATGTACCAGTTAATTTAGAGTTTTGAATAGATTGGCTATCAAATTTTAATAGCAATTACTTTTTTTAAACATATGCCATTTCTCCACCAGTTTAATAAAGAAAGGTACTGAGGCAAGGGAAAGTTGAGTGGTTATCCTAAGTTTATTATGATAGCTAAAGATTGAGCTATGGTCAAACCACAGGCAATTTTGTTATGGAATGCAAGTTTGTAAATACAATGCTAAAGTTGAATTAGTCAAGACTCAAATACCTCTTTACCACACCTAAATGAAAGCAAAGGGAAACAAATTTCTAGGAATGAGGAGTAATTTCTATTTTGTCATATTTCTGTATGAATAGAATTCACACCCATAGAAAACACAAATGGAACCGTCCAAATGCATTAAGTATTAATGTGAGGTTCAAGGATGATTTGTTGTAAAGAGAGGCAGTCAGTGAAATTGAAATGATGGTGAACTTCTTACTGTATCTTTGTCTCAAAATGAACAAGTTCATTCTTTATTTTGCTCTCTTTGATGTGTCAAAAGAATAGAAGGACTTGCACGTCCTTGGTGTCTTGAAGTACAGATGAGAGGGTCTTAAACTGCCCTGTGCCAATCTCTGGAGTCCAAATAGAAACTCCTCCATTTAACTAAACATCTGGAACCAGTGTCTGGATTCCACATTATGAACTTACTGTGATTGAGACATCAAGTGCAGAAGTCATTGCAGTGTATCTGAGCAGTTGCAGACATTCAAAGCAGTGCCGCGAAACTTTGCACGTGAGCCCCACAGCACCACAATGTTACAATAGAGTTCAGAAATTCATATAAGAAAATAGAACAGAAAACGTCTGTTAGACAGTTAATAGAAAATAATTAAAAAAAAAAACTAGAACAAATTGTCAATGACCAAAAGGGAGAGCAATGATATGCTTAAAATTGAAGTTGATTACATCTGCATTAATCCATTTTCCAATTCACTCCCATAAAAGGCTATTTACAGTCCTAGTCAATTCTCAGATGAGTTCACCACAAGCTTAATCCAAGAGGAGACACTGCAGATAGACATTTGGTTTTTACTGTTATAAAAAACCTTCAGCAAACTGAATACTCAAAATGTAAGCTCTAATACACTTCCTGCCCCTAGTTTGGATTTTCGTATTCACAATACGTGGCTCCTACAGGCTGGTGTGGATTTAATTGTCACCTCACTAAGATGACGCTTGCTTTAAGACAGGCTTTAAGAGAGCGGATGATATTTTTCTGCTAGCCAGGCACCATCTGAGTTCTTCACCACACTTTACTGCAACATCCATATCCTCAGTGATCTCTTCACCAGGGCAAATATTGAGTAGAATCAATTTATAGGAACTAATGGTTCTTACATTAGGGCTATGATTTACTGCAAGCTCAAAGTCCATTCATACATCTGTAGTTTACATATGACTCAGATCCACTATCGAGACATCATCATACTCTTATTGAGGAACATAATAAATTGTTCCCCTTGGGCATATGAAGATTCTATTGATATTGTCATTAATTTAGTCAATGTTATAGAATTTCAAATACTGTTTAGAAAAAAAGTATATATGTTTAGAACAGCTTTAGGCTGTAAAACAGAGACCGATTACCTCTGGCTGAACACAGTTTTAACAAAAATTGATAAAGCAAAATCTTCAAAAAAGGCCATTTGCATAAGCAGAACCATGCCTGTTAAGACATGTCATTAGAAAAGAGAGAGAGCATGAAAATAGCAAATAGAAGTTAAGCCCGAGCTGCCATTCCCTGGGCATCCACAAAGGAAGAGATCTGAACCAAAGTCCGACAACGTCCAATTACATAACCTGGGGATTGCTGTCACTTGCTTCTTCTCAACATTTCAGCTAAAATTCAGCTTCTTAAGTCTATTACAGATGTGTCTAAGGTCAGGTTCAGAGAATGGAATGCATGGAACATGGCAGCTTCCCCTGTGCAACATGTGTATTTTGTGGTTCTTACATACACTAGTGGAGTTTTCAAGTTAATTTTCAAAGAAAAGTGATAAAGTTATAGGCTTTATAAATGCCATAGAATTCAAGACATTTTAATACATGATTCCAATAATTTAGTCCAGCTCTAAATAACTAAGGATCCTGGAAATTGAGCTAAATGGTACTAAATCCAATCCTTGTGTACCTTAGCAAGTGAATACAATTGGGTACTCTTTAAGTTTTTTTTTTAAGATTAGGAAACAAAAAGATGTCAGGAAGGATCAAACCAGGAAGGTCAGGTGGAAGCCTAATAACTTCCCATCCGAATTCTTGTAGAGTTGCTATTGTTTGGTGAGAGAAATGAGTCGGGGAATTGTTGTGGTAGAGAAGAATTTTTGAGTGAAGATTGTGCAAAACTTTTGGGGCTAAATCTTTGACTAATTTTGTCGAAACACTCCCATAATAAGCAGATGCTGTGTCTTCCTAGGTCCACCCAAAAGTCAATGAGCAAAATACTTTGAGCATGACCCAAAAGACTGTTAATGTGACATTTGTCTGAACTAGTTCACTCTTATCTTCACTGGACTATTTCCTCCTATTGATCACCATTGCTTTGATTGTGTGTGTGTGTGTGTACTTCAGAATCATATGGGTAATATAAATTTTATCATCTTTTGCAATTTTTCCAATGAATACTTTTATGTTGAATAAGTATGTTTCCTGGTGAAAGCTCTGTTCTTATTTTAGCTGCACTGGCCACACTCATTTTCGTTGCTATTACCTAAAAAGTTAGCTCAATTTTTAAAGTTTTGGTCAGTATTGTGTAACCTGAATTGATTGAAAAGTTCATGGTACAGGGTACAGAAGCCCTGGTGGTGTAGTTTATTTCCCTTTGACTCTACTAACAGAAAAGTCAGTGCTTCAGAAACACCAGCAACTCCATGGGAGAAAGATGAAATTGGCGATGCCCATTTTTCAGTATGGATGAAAAGTCTATATAAAGAAAACCAAAATACTCACAGCAAAACAGAATTGATGTTGTCAAGGATCTGTTAGGTAGCAATATAGGGCTCTGTTCCTCTCCATGTGTAGGGACCCCCTACAAGAATTTGGCAGCTGATAAAACTAACGGGTATGTACCAATGAAGGCCTCGAGTGTGGGCGAGAGGGGATTGCAAGGCACCTAGGTGGGCTAGATTGGCCCAATCTAAGAGAGGTGGGCTTAATTCAGCTAATAGGGTCATCCAGTTCCATTGACCATGTCTTCCAAACAAAGGGCCTAAAATAGCTGGAATCTGCAGACCATGTCCTGCTGCCCCTCTGACTTCTGCTCAACCATGCTGTAGACTCTCAGGTCACCACATGTCAAGGAGTGCAGTGCCCTGTTCAGTTAACTGTAGAACCTGAAGCTTCTTCCTGTCCTTTATACAAACTCACCTGGATCACAAATGAGCATGAATTTCTTTCTCATGTGAATCCAAGAATCAAGGTATTTCCCACTCAAAAAATCTAAGAGATCCATAATCAAGGCTCATGAAAGCAACAGTCGAAAGATGAAAGGACCCATTACTTTGAGTAAATCTGCTGCACAAGACCTCTTGAAAATATTGAAGAGCAAGGAGGTGACGTTAAGGACTAAGTTGTGTCTGAACCAGTCCATGGCATTTTCAATTGCCCCATATGCATGTGGAAGTTTGACATGATTTGCAAAGACCAAAGAAGAATATTTGTGTTTACATGAGGGTCCTACCTAAGAAAATTGAAAGCACCGTAGATTTTCTAAAGAATAAACTCATCTGTCTTGAAAGAAGTATAGCTAGAGTGTACCTTAGAGCCAAGGATAGTGAGACTTTGTCTCATGTAATTTGTACATTTTTCCAGGAAAGACCAGTGCCCGAGAAAGATTTCATGTTTGGTAAAGTAGCTGATCAATGAAAATGAGGAAGGATTTTCACAAGATGAGTTGACACAGTGGCTCCACCAATGGTCTTAAATATAAGAATGATTGTGAGGGCGGTGCAGAAGAGGGCCGTGTTTATTTCTGCTGTGTATAGCTGTACTCCAAGTCAGAACCGATTCGATGGCACCTAACAACTCATACTAAAAAAGTTACAGTCGGCTGAGCCCCGGTGGCGTAGTGGTTGTGTGCCTGACTACGACCCACTGGGTTGGAGGTTCAAATCCAGCAGCAAGGCTGGGCCTCCTACGCCCACCACCAGAGGGAAATGATGCCCCCAAAACCAAAAACATAAAAAGTTGCCGTCTCAGGAACTAACAGGAGCTACTACTGTTCTATTTATAGAATTGCTATGAGCTAGAATCGATTTTTCAGTGTTACATGTACATGTAAGTGGCAGGAATTCAAGACTGATTTTAGAAGATGTCATGCTATGAGACATATCATTGCCAAGGTTGGAGGAATTTTGATGGAAAGCAGAGAATTCCAGAAAGACATTTACTCATTTTGATTACATTATGCAAAGGTAATACATTCTATGGATTATAACAAAGAATGGATAACTCCGCCAAGAATGAGAATTTTAGATAATTTACTTGTGCTCCTGAAGAGTCTCTCTGTAGACACTGAAAACCTCACAAGCCCTTTAGAGTAGTTTTCCATGTTCTAGGGGGTCACTATGAGCCTTGAATCATCAGGCTACAACTTGAGTGACAACTTGATTGTACCTCTACACTTCAGACCTATTCAAGTCAGCACAAGTATCTAACTACCACACTGACATGTCTATTTGATGATCTCCATCAGAGCACATCATCAAATCTACACTGCTGCAGAGCAACAGGTGGGTTCAAATCCTCATGTTAACCGAATGTTAACTATTCCCTGCCAAAGCTCCACAATGGATCCTAATATACAGTAAAGACTCTACAGTGATTCATGTGTTCAGTCTATTCATCTTTGATCCTCATGTTTTCTCTGGAAGAAAGGTATTTTATTATTTCTGTTATTATTGGCACTTCGCAGATGAGGAAATAGACCTCAAAGAGGCTAGGAAACTGACATAACTAAGACCTTTTGCAACTCTGATATTGTTCCCTGTTGAAGGAGTGTTTGGAATTGTCATTCAATATCAAGAGATGAAACCCTGATATTCTTTAATTTTGCCTAAGTTTCTTCTGTTGACATCAAGTCTTATCAGCTCTAAGCCAGTGCTATGAGGAGAGAGGAGAAGAGGGAAACTCTACTGTTTTAAGAGCCTTTGGGAAAATAGTGATCATTCTTCTCTTCCAGGGTTTCTCAATTTGCATAATTGTTTAGACTCTCCTGCTTCTATCAAGTTTCTCTCTCTTCCTGAAGTTCAAGAGCAGGGGCATATGCCCATGTGAGCACTCCAGTCAAGAGTGGCCCTTGGCCACCTCATTTTTCAGTGGCTTTTGTTGTACTCATCTGTTCAGGAAGCCTGGCTTTACCAGAACTCATTTGCTGGTTAATTACATTCTCAGATCCTCTAAGAAGGCCTGTGCACCTGCTCTCCACTTCACTGACTCTTTTGATCTCTCTCGAAATATCCAACTTTGATTATGTGAGAATCTTCTGAAACTGTAATACGTGCCTGGAAAGCAGCTGAAAGCCATCACTGTGACTATTTTGACCTGAAAGAAAGGCTATTTTAGGACGCGTCTGTACTATAAGTAAATAAATAAGCAAATCTTCTGGTCCCATGTGTAATCCAGTTCAGAAATAGGATATAACTCACCTGGTGTTTGACAGATGTTAAACAGATGTTAGCTTAAGATTTAAACAACTTTCATAGAAAAATGAAGTCTTAGTAAAGCGGTTTTAGGCCATCACTTATTACTACTATGAAATTAAATAGAGAAGACAGCAAATAGGAGCCCATTTCTAAATAAATTCCATTGTTGTTGCTATTGCTGTTGTAAGATGGTTTATTGGACAAGGTTCCCAAGACAATTGATTGCAATCAGGCTTATATGTGTGTGTGTACATCAAAAGAGATTCTTTTTAGATGCTAGATCACACAGTTGTAGAAACAGGTAAGGCAAGACTCCTTTAAGTTTATGGGCCAAATGGTAAGCTGGAGCCTTCTGTTCATATGTATCTGCAGGGTCTGAAGAATGCAGAAACTGGAAAATTTGAGGGTAGTTGAGACAACATTGAATCAAAGGTAGACAGACTGCTGTTGGTTCATGGGTTCAACAAACAATATGGCAGGAGGATAATGAAGCAGATCCATGATCCAGATGCAGCAACAGCGAAGCTTTCCCACAGATTCTGCTTACAATGGAGCAGGCCACAGCCCCAGTTGCATTACAGCTGTGATCTAGTCAAGAGGGTTTCATTCCATCACAGTTACTGGCTGCTTATCTTATTGACTATGTTATGTTAGCGCCCACACCTTCTCTGTCTGTTTGCCATACTGTCGTGACTAAAGTATTACAGTGATCCTGAAAGCTATACCGTTTGTGTTTCCTATACCAACAGGATCATTCAAAGCGAAGAATTATGAGCAGTTTCAGGATGAAGAATAGACAAGAGAGAAAGCATAGACTGTCCACTTAAGAGAAATAAGCACCCAAAATCCTATGAATTGCACAAAACATTGTTAGTCAATGAAAACCAAATGAAAAGAAGCAGAATGTTGTCACAGGTATTGTCAACTCCAAAGTTTCTTGATATATGACTGAGGATGAGTCCCCTTCACATAATAGGATGGACCATAATAATGTGGATTATGTAAATCCTACAGCAGCACAGTTTTGGGGACCTTAATTTGGTTGATGGTGGCACAACTCAGAATGAAGAGAAGCTGCTGCAAATATCAATTAATAATTAGAATTTGGGAATTTATGAAGTATAAATATTTTAAAAATTGGAAAGCATTCAAAATGAAATGGAAGTTATAAAGTTGCTATTCTTGGAATCAGTAAACTGAAATGGACTTTTCTTGGCCATTTGGAATCACAAAAGCATGTGGTTTACTATTCTGTGAATGACACAATCAAGAGCAATGGCGGAAATGATATTTATTTGCGGAAATGATATTTCAAGACTTATCTTAACATTTCACTGTTGTCAGTGAAATGAGTATAGCTATCCATCTTCAAGCAAATCCAATCAATACAACTATTTTTGAAATTTGTGCAGCAAAAATAAAGCTAGTGATGAAGACATTGTAAATTTTCAGTTTGAAATTAATCATAGATGCAATCAAAGTGCATTGCACCTTGATAAAAGTTGGCAAATGGAATGAAAAAGTTAGAAACAAAGAGGAAAGAACAATAGTTGGATAATATGCATTTGGTGATAGAAAGGAAATTGGAGATCTCATGGTAGAATTTTTCAAGACTAATGACATGTTCATCAAAAAATATCTTTTGCCTGGGCAAACAAAAGGGTAACTATCAACCTTGATTTATCCAGAATGTATTCACAAAAGTCAAATTGACTACATTTATGAAAAGAGGCAGTGGAGAAGCTCTATATCAGCAACTTAAACCAGGCCAGCAGCTGACTGTGGAACAGGCTATCAATTGCTCGCATGTAAGTTCAGGTTAAAATTGAAGTAAAATTAAATGAGTCCACAAGAGCCAACATGGAACTTTGAGTCTATCACACTTGAATTTTGAAAACATCTCAAGAAGATGTTTACTGCATTAAACACTCTTGACAGAAGACCTATTGGATGACATCAAGAGCATCATACATGAAGAGAACAAAAGGTAATCAAAATGGCAGGAAAGAAAGAAAAGATAAAAGAAGATGCCCAAAGAGACTCTGAAGCTTACTCTTAACCATAGATTAACTAAAACACAGACTAAATGATGAAACCAAAAAGATGAACAGAAACCATCAGAGAAAGAAAAAGTGCAATATTTTCATCAAATCTGCAATGTGACAGAACCTTGCTTTATGACAGTGAGGAGGACTTTAAGCACTTATTGATGACGATCAAGGATTGAAGTCTTCTCTGTGGACTACAAATCAATGTAAAGAAGACCAAAGTCTTCCCAACTGGACCATCATGAAAAATGGAGGAAAGATTGAAATTAAGTATTTCATCTTGAATCCAGAAATCAATGCCCATGGAAGCAGCAGCCCAGAGATCAAATAATACATTGCATTAAATAAATCTGCTGCACATGGTTTTTTGACAGTGTTAATAAAAAACAAAGATGTTACTTGGAAGACTGAAATGCACCTGACCCATGATATGGCACTTTCAATTGGCTCATATGCTTGTGATAGTTGGATATTGAATAAAGAAGCCCACATTAAAAGGGGCGCATTTGAACTATGGTATTGATGAACAATATTGAAAAGATCATGGGCTGCCAAAGAACCAACAAACCTGCCTAGGAGGAAGTATAATCAGAATGCTCCTTAGAAGGGCAAGTGTGGAGTTACTTTGCCTCTTGTACTTTGGAATGTTATCGATAGAGTTTATTCTCTGGAGAAGGACATCATGGCTGGTAAAATGGAGGGGCAGAAGAAAAAAAGTAGGCCCTCTAAAATATGGATTGACACAGTTGCTGCAACCAGGGCTTAGGAACCGCAACAATTGTGAGGACGGTGCAGGACTGGGATGTGTTGCATTCTGTTGCATACAGAGTTACAGTGGGTCAGCTCTGGCTTGAGGACACCGGGCAACAACAATGGACCCCACCAGAGAACTGATTAAATTGTGCTAAAAGCAGAACTACTCTGTAGAGTTTATGAGACTACGTAAAGAAGTATCAGTTGTTTCCTAATGCAAAACATCCTCATAGTGATAAGAACTTTGGAAGACAAAGATATCTGTCATTGATATTTGAACTTCAAGCAGTAATATATTTGAATGACAATGACTGTCTTTCATCTGATGTCAGTTTTAGAAGGAATTTTGGGTGTTTTTCTTTGCCCAGATAATAATAATAATAATAATAAACAATGTGAAGACAAAATGAAGAAAACATGGGAAATTTATTAGTGTGGATAATATGTTTACTGTAGAAGTTCTAAAATTATGCCTTTACCCAAATCACTTTTGTTAGAATTCATTGATTAATTTCCCAGGAAATGACTGGATTCTTTGGCTGGCATGAAAGACCTGATTCTGGTCAAATTTTGTAGTTTATAGATAAGTTCAGGAAAACCTGAGTTTCAGATAACCACATTTCCTAGAAAATGGCTATCTTAAGCCATTAGAGTTTCTCTGACATAAAATCTCATTTTTTAGCTCAGAGGTAGTGCATCTTGTATCTCACTTGGCACATGGGTTTCCGTTGTTCTCTCAGTCTCTAATTAGACCATCTGTTTCAAAATCATTCAGCCATTAAGATTGGATCTAGTTTTGTTTGTGTTTGCTTGTCTTTCGCTTAATCTCTTTTATTTTCTATCAATGATGTTTTCAATATTACCTCTTGCTGTGGGAATTTGAAATCATTTATTTTGCTTACAAATAAAGAGTCAGATATTGTTCAAATACTGTAACAGCATAGTATGAAACCTATTCTGTGAAAATACAGGTATTTCGATTTCTCATTCACTGCTAAATTATAAGTCAATGAATCCAAGAGGTTACTAACAAAAGATAAGATTAAAGGCTACAGTCTTCTTTATTCATAACACCAAATGGCATATCAAAGAGAATAGTGTTGTCTTAGTCATCTTTTATTTGATAATTTATATCATTTGTTTAAAAGTAATATGACACTTCATACAATTATGTAGAGAATGTTATTTACTATGCTGAAATCTACCACATGTGTAATTGAAAGAATTTGGAATTAAAATTCCTCATGCCTGGGTATTATGCCAGAAACACAGACTAACTACATTTGGACAAGTCATTTAAATTCTTGAATTTTAAATTTCTCTGTAAAGAGAAAGTATGTATTCTCACAGCTTTCCAAGGTTGTTTAAATAATTAAAAGGGGTAAAAAATGAAAACAAATTCATGTATAATTTGAAAATTCTGTTTGTTAAAATAAAAATATGTTTCATATTATTTAGAAAAGAATTTTATTTTCACAAGAAATATAAGTTAATAAAGCATAAGTTTTCATTATATACTAACTCATAGCTTATAAAGTATCCCTCCAAAGTGTATAACAAGGTACAAAAAGCTATTTTCATCTAAAGAAAACCTGACCTAATCATCCCTATGTAATTAACATAAAAGTCTCTGAGTGGTTAAGATGGTTAAATGTTTGGCTGCTAACCTGGAAGATTGGCCGTTCAAGTACACTCTGAATTGCTTCATATAAAAGACCTCACAATCCACTTCTGCAAAGTCATCCACACACACACAAAACACTTGCATAGAATTCTACTCTGATAAACTTGGGGTTGTCTCAGATTTTGGGGGGGTGGGCGGGTCAGGGGCATCACTGCATATCTTAATTCTTATATGCTCCATAACAGAAATATTAAAATGGGATTTTAACAGATTCCCATCCCCCTATCAGTTCAGAAGGCTAGAAGTTATCCATTCAGAGTTTCTGAGGGCAGGAACACACTGAGTTCTGTAGGACACACTGTGCTTAAGCTTTTATTTCTTACTGGTAGTAAGTCTCTCCCTTTTCATTTGTATAATTTTTTTTATGTTTCGAGAGATTGACTCAAGGGACAAACTAATTCTATAGATTGTATTCTTCCTTATTATAAGTTCCACATATTCTGTTTTGCTGACATAACAGAAATTAGGATTTATAATATATAGGATAGTTATATCCTATATGTTGCAAATTTGGGTATATTTTCATAATACTAAGAAATTGACACATATTTTCATGTGGGTGGCACAAGTGATACCATAGTATTCCACCCTTTGATCTGTTATAATTCGTGTTCTTGCCCATGTAAAAGACATTCACCTGATTGTACACTCTCCAAACCCAAACTCACTGCCACTGGGTCAAAGCTGTGGATAGTGATCAACTGTGGATTCGAGATTGTAACTGTTTACAGGAGTAAAAAGTCCAGTTTTTCTCCACCAGAGCTGCTGATAGGTTTTTTTCTTTGTTTGCTTTTTTGTTGTTGGTAGCTTTGAATGTGCAACTACTGGGTTAGGGTTCCTTCTATAGCATCTGATCACAGCATCATTTAGATCAATTCTGTCAATATTCTATTGTGAGGCAAATTGTGCCTAATATCTTAATCTACAATCCAAGTTACCTGTTTCTAAATTTCAGTGGTAGAAGAGATGTAAGGCATCTTATTCATTCCATTATGAATGAGAGAAATTGGAGGAACTGAAAAACAAATCACTCCCTATCAAGCACAACACAGAGTAGAAAACTTTCTCAAGATTTCAACACCATTCTCTGTTCTTTGGTACCAATTGAGCATGTCACTGCCCTCCGGACATGTATGTTGACATGCACCCTGCATTCTTGATAGAAATTTCTCAGCTATGGGGTTCAGCTTCACCATCCAGGCTCATTGGAATGGTAACTGTGCTCGGTTGATACTGGACAGTCCTGTACTCCATGTACTATTGAATGACAACTACTTCCCAACTACAAAGGACCCCTTTCTTAAATTTCTTGGGCCTTAAAGTTTCCTAGGTCTATCAGTTAAGACTATTCCACCAGTAAGATTCAACCCAAAGGTTGTCAACTCTCTGACTCCTTGGGTCAGCAAGTTGAGCTCCATAGACAAGAGTTCAAATGCAGCCCTCTTTAATAAAAGTCACTTTCCCAAAACTATTTCAGCTCTTGCGGCCACTGGGTCAGCTCCAGCACTATTTTGTTCCATTCCATTGGTTTTTCCCATGTCATTTCTCTTCTGCCACTTCTCTCAATCTATGCTACATTTGATATTGAAGTTCTCAATTTCTTCTGAGTCCTCACTAGACTTGCTTTTACTTTCATAATCCTATCAATTGTGCCTTCAATGCAATTTCAGCATGTCCCAAAGAACCACTGCTATTGAGTTGATTCTGACCCATAGGAAGCTTATAGGACAGAGAAGTACTGCCATCATAGGGCTTCCAGGACTATCAATCTTTATGGACTCTGACTGCCTTATCTTTCACACATGAAACAGTTGGGAATCTTTCAGATAGAATTCTGACATTCAATTCACTGACCTACCAGTGGCTTTAGAAGTCTTCTGCTCATTATTAAATTTCAATGCTGCATCTACAGTCTCCGTAGGTATGAGAAGTGTTCAAAAAGTGTTCAATTAAGAATGGAATTAAAAGACAATGGGATTTAATCAAGTTGTAGAGATCAAGTGGTTAGGAGGTTTGAAAAACTAATGGAGTTTTTCCAGAAACTTTTTAGATCCTTGTCATATGAAAGAAACACCTCGTGCAAGGTAGCAAATTCTTTGACTGCATGCAAACTAGGCAAAATAAATGAATGAATACATACATACATGTCTGTTCTGTATCAAAGAAATGACCCCCAGTTGTAGAGTGTTGCAAGTCTCAAAACTACATGTGGGATAGTAAACTCGAGGTTTCTCCTGACACACATATCAGCAAGGGCAGATTAATCCAAAAGTGACAGGGCAGATAGCAGGCTATAGGTTCTACAATTGTGGAGACTACTGAATACTAAAGTTAGCAAGCAGTGTGACAGCCCTCAAGTCCCCAAAGTCAGAGGTAAGTTGATGATGAGCTGTATTTGATATCCAGAATGAGCAAAGAGTCAGAAAATTTTGTGGCATGTCCATATGTATGTATCATCATATCGGTGAAGAAACTGTCTTTCAACTGATTGCCTGTTCACAAGAGTTCTCACCATAATGGTGATTACACTTTATCAAGAAACAATACTGGGGGATGACTACATTATTGCATAATTGCTAAATTACCAAATTGCAAAACTGCCAAACTATCGTGTAACCAAACTACTAATAATCACAGCCTAGCCTGGTTGATAGAGCATCTGCCCTGGCCCCGGGATGAACAGACATAGCTCAGAACTCGACCTTGCCTGGAGAAATGCATACTGTTCCACAAAGGGAAATCTGACTGGTATAAAGAAGGTATGAAGCATATGTCTGAAATAGCAAAAAGTGTTCAGAACAGTTCTTAGTACTACCACACCATGGGATTTAAGTGAATGGAAAACTATAGCAACTCAATTTTGGTATGAATGTCAAAAGGCCCAGAATATTCAGGATTGAAACTTTGAGTCACTTCATCAAACAAAGAACCAACACTAATTCAGGTGGTTCTTGAGGATATCAGGAAAATGGAAGACAGTGTTTCTAAACACCAGTGACATCTACATGCCAAGTTGCAAATGAGCACTATAAATCAATGTATTTTCTCCAGTACCTGCATATAAATTTTTTTCTCAGTTTTAAATTAGAAGATATAAAGGGGAGAGTATGTTTTCTATTAGGTGCAACAGTAATTTTTGTAATTATACTTGCCAAGTGTATGAAAGGTGGGCTATTAATTAAGACCTATGTGACCAAAGAAGTCATTTCTCTCTGTGTGTGTGTGTGTGTGTGTGTGTGTGTGTGTGTATATATATATATATATATATATATATATATATATATATATATATATATATACAGGTTACTGTGAGTCAGAATGCATTTTTATTACACTGCAACTATGTATTTAGTTCTCTTTATAAATTAGTATGAAAATGTAGTCCAGAGTTCTTGTAAAATTGACCTCTAGATTGTTTTGGAATCTCACAAAGTATAGATACTGAGGACTTTAATCATTAGTCTTTTGAAAATGTATTTCTTCTTTCCCTTTTTTCTTTCCAAAAAAATGAAACAAAAAACAAACCACAAAACACAAAATAACTAAATCTTGCAATTCTACATTTATTCATTCTTTTCACTGTGATGCCTAGACTGTTGTCTTTTAAGCATGAGTTGGTGTGAATGAGTGGATTTCTCTTTTTCAAAAAGCAGCTTATCATATTAATATAAGACAAGAATGTCATCCTGGTTGCCTTCAGGCTACTCTTGGCAATAGTCCTCACACTGTGAATGAATTCCCTAATCACAATGCTCATTCTTTTTCAATACACATGAGTCATTTTTCAAAATCATCACATGCTGTGATTCAAAAAAAATGAGAATATGAAATTGCTGACAGTGCAACTGATACAACAGATAAGGAAGATTATAACTGATTACTCTGAAAACTTGTACTACACCAAAATTGAAAAGATAACAAAAAGGAAAAATTGTACTACAGAAAAATTTAAAACCTAATGAAAAGGGAAAATTTCAGAAACAGATGATCTACCCAAACACCAACAGAGATTTTTAAAAAAGAAACTTAGACAGATCCATTATAAAATGAGAGATAGAAAAAAGCCTACCAACAGCAAAAAAAACCCAAAACCCTAGATACAGATTATTATATTGAAGAGAATTCTATCACATATTCAAAGAAGAATCAGCACAAATATTTTTCAATCTCTTTAAAAACATAGATGCTGAAGAAATACTACCAAACTCTGTATTTGAAAGCAACTCAATCATGCTACATAGACCAGAGAAAAATACACCACAGAAAGAAATCATAGGCCTTAATACAGATGTAAACATTTTCAACAAAATAATAGAACAAACAAACAAACAAAAGTTACTCCATGATCAAGGAGAGTTTACAGTACAGTTGCAAGGATTACTCAACATTTAAAACAAATCAATATCATCCACCAAATAAATAGAACAAAGAATGATACAAGCAAATAAATTAATTAAAATAGCTTTCAATATAATTAAATGTGATCTCCTTATTAAAATCCACAACAAAATATCATCAGAAGGAACAATTCTTTTTTTTTTTTTTTTGACATCACTGCCCTCAGATGGTGGGAATAGTAGGTCCAGCCTTTGTTCCGTGGAGCTGGAATCGAACCTCCATCCCAGTGGGCTGCAGTCCTGCGCACAACCACTACGCCACCGGGGCTCAGCAGAGAAGGAACAATTGTTAACATGACTAAGGCATTCATATAATAGTGATAGCTATCCCTATAACCAGTGGAGAAATATTGAGAATATTCTCTATGAAAACATGAATGAGATAAAAATCTCCATTGTCACCATTCATATTCAACACTGTACTGGAAATTCTAGTCAAATCAACAATATGTAAAAGAGTAATGAAACCTATGCAAATATGAAAGGAGAAGTAAAACTACTATTGTTCACACATGATTTGCTCCTATACATAGAACCTAATTCTGATTTCATCAGAAAGTGCTGGAACAAATAGAGAATTTAGCCACATTACATGATAGAAAATCATAAAGCAGAGATCAGACAACTCTGAAAAAGAAGTCAGGAAAACAATCAATACCATCTGCAGTGTCTCACAGATCAAAAAATTTCCTAGGAATTAATGTAAGCAGGGCATAAAAAACCTGTGGAGTGAAAATTTTAAAGCTCTTCTACACAAAAGTGAAAGAGATCTATAGAAGCGAAAAGATATCCTTTGCTCATGGATTGAAAAGTCTCAAGGTAGTGTAATTGCCAGCAGTGCTAAGTTTCCACAGATAAAATACAATTCTGATACAAATTCCAACAACATTCTTTATTGATAGTAAAAAAAAAAAAAAAAAACCCAACAACTTCATTGGGGCGGGGGGGAGGGTGGTGGTAGGGAGAAACCCTCAATAACTAAAACAATGGGACTGAGCCCTGGTGGCGTAGGGGTTGAGTGCGGGACTGTGGCCCACGGACTTGGCTGTTCAAATCCAGCAGCGGCTCTCCAGGAGAAAGGTTGGGTAGCTTCCATGTCCACTAGAGGGCAGTGATGTCCCCCCCCAAAAAATGCTAAAGCAATGTTGATGATTTAAAAAAATAGATGAGGCTTCCCATCCCCTCATAATAAAATATATTAGGCAGTCAATGTAATCCAAAGAGTTTGTCAGTGAATGATTCAATGGCTGACAGTGGAGTCACACATGATTAAACTCAGATCTCTAAAGATAGCTGATTTCAATAAAACATCAATTGCACTTAAAGATACCAGAGTAAAAACTGTACCTTTAATAAATGGTAACTTCTACCTGACTTCGATAGTTAGGTTTATTGTGCCAATCTGGCCAATAGGAGTATGTGGGATAAATGAGGTTGCAGTTTGATTGGAGGGCAAAGAAATAAATGGCTCTGGAAGACCTGCCCATTTCTCTTGTGCACTCTGGTCATCAGACTGATGTATGGCTGCTTTATCTAGTTCTCTGTCTCAATACGTGAGCTACACTAACTGTGTGGAGGTCAACCTATGGATCCAGTTGCTAGAGTTTGAGCTTTCTTTTAAAGCTGCTGCACTATACTGCTGGTATATACATTGATTGAACTTGAGGCTTGTGGATCCTGTCTTCCACCATTATATTACTTCCAGTATATAAACAGTTCCACAAAGGTCAGTTGAACTGAGATCTTTGTACTGCTGTGTGGACTACTGTAACTAGCTATTATATTATTTCATGATATACACACCCATTACCCTGGTCTTGTTTCTCAGAGAACCCTGCCTCAGATGCTGACTATGTACTTGTAGCAAAGGAGCCCCACTGGGTCATAAGTTCTGCATATGACTGCAAACAGCAAGGCCAATACTTTGCAATCACCAAGACATCCCCTGGAGAGAGATGAAACTTTCTACTCTTTTAAGGAATTAGAGTCTGAGAACAGAAAGGAGCAGTTCTACCCTGCCTTCTAGGTTCACTATGAATCTAAATCAACTTGATGGCAGTGAGAGAAAGATCTTCAAGAAAATTAAATAGGAATCATACCTCACATTGTTGAAAAAATACCCCAAACAGCAAACAGAAACTAATTTAAAATGAATCAAAGCCCTAAATATTAAATTTGAGACCATGAAATCTCTGGATGAAAACATGCAGAGCAAACTAAGGGACATAAACTTACTATAAAATTAGGATACAAATATAAAACTAATACAAAAATAGAAGAAGACAAACAGATTTATGGGGCATTCTTAAAAAGTGAATCATATAGAATCTGTATAGACAAAGAGTCATTTGAAAATAATATAGCGATCTTATATGTTTTACAGTCTTAGAAGATGTTTGATGCTGATGTATCCCTTACCCCAAACTATTCAGTCTGCATACCAAGCCAGAAATCTGAGAAGTTGAACTTTATAAAGAAGAAAGGAATGTAGCATAAGGTCAGAGAATGACTCAATAATAACCAATTATATACTTGTGACATGACACAACCAACATTTCTGAAAGTATAGAATATTTGAAACATTTATGGATGAAGTTCAAGACGACAAGTTTAGTATAGATTACAACTTAAAAATAACTATATTTTATTAAATCATTACAACTGAATAGATAACTATCAATAGCATAAATGAAGAAATGTCTGAAATCATTAGGATTTCATTTTACTTGGATCAACAATCAATTCTCATAGAAGTAGCAGGAAAATAAATTAAATGACATACTGTTTTGAACATAGCTGATTCAGAGCTCTTTTTCAAGTGTTAAAAATGACAGATGTCACTGAGATGACTCTCTGTGTCTGACTCGGGTGAGGGTATCTCCTGTCACTTTATATGCATGAGAAAGCTATGTGATAAATAAGGGAGATGCAAAAATAATTGACACCTTTGCCTTATGGTGTTGGGGAAGAATACCTAACTACAAGAATATTACAAATGGTAAAAACTTGCAATTACAAGCAAATATTCTAATCTTTATTTATAAAACGAATGCATTCTATTATATTCATCTAAAAATTATCCTAATTTTTGTTTGTACATTAACATTCTAAAATGAAACTACCTTGATTGCAAATAAAAATCTCATCATAGCCAAAAATACTCCTTGTTTATTTTTCATAAAGAAAATAATGAGAGCTGGGGTTTCTCTATCCTTACTGTATAAGCAGGTCACTTAACAACCTCTTCAATCTTCTACAACACTTTCGGGATTTCAAAGAAAGTTCACATACTAATTTGATTCTTATTATAACTGTATAATGTAAGCAATACAGAAATTATTACTCCCATTTTGTAGATGAGGGAATGGAGAGTCATATGAGTTGGGGAATTTGTCAAAGATTATAAACGGATCCAAGTTTTGGAAATAGATCAAGTGATTTTTTTTTTGGGGGGGGGTGTATCACTGCCTCTGGTGGTCATGGGCGCTACTCAGTGCTGCTCCTGAGAGCCGCTGCTGGATTTGAACCACTAAGCCCACGGGCCACAGTCCCGCACTCAACCACGCATGCCACCGGGGCTCAGCCCCAGATCCAATGATTTTCATTATCACTTTTCTTAATTACCTTCCTTCGAAAGTTGAAAATCAAATATTTTCAGTAAGTTTTTTGACATCATGTCATTTAGTCAGTGCCAAATCATAAAGCGTCCCTATGGGCTTCAGAGATTGTAGCTATTTATGGGAGTAGAAAACCAGTCTTTCTCCTGTGGAGCAGCTTGTGGTTTTGAACTGCCAGCCATAATAATTAAAGACCAATGTGAACCGCTTCCTGCCAGAGCTTTATGTTCCTGGGGCTGGTTTTTTCATTCTCCTGGCAATGACGCATTGGCAAGTGTGTTAGGTAGCATTCTCTAGAGAAAGAAAATGAGGACACTTATGATTTTGAATATATATATATATATATATATATATATATGTTTATAAAGCAAAAAGGAATATAACAACCAATTAGTCTACACAGCAATACAGAGGGTTCAGTTCAACTCATTTTCATGGAACAATTAATATACTGCAAGTTCTTCTGCTCAAGTGGACTGTGGGGTCCACGGTCAAGGAATTAGGCTGCAGTCCTCCTGCAGTAAGTCAGAGTCGGCCTGCAGGCAGCAAAGAACAGGGTGGGTTATTAATTCAGTAGGTTGGGAGTTTAGTGAATGTAGCAGTATTAGACGGGATACCAAATTCAAACACTACAAGGCAACAGGATCCATCAAGTTCAAGCTGAAGTGATGTATACACCAGTAGAGTGGAAAACCAGTCTCAATGAAACCTGAAACTCTACTTACACAAGCCACATGGTGGCAGGCTTCACAGGTCATGTTACACACATGTTTTGGCAGAGAACTAGCTAAAGCAGCAGCATGCTGGTCTGATCACCTGAGAATAAAAGAGTCAGGGTGGCATTCTAAAGTCATCTATCTCTTTTCCCTCCAAACCAACATTGACAGGATTAGTCCCACATTTTCCTATTGGCCAGTTTGGCACAATAAACCTACCTATCTCAGCAAGAATTGATAAATATTCACTAGAAGAATGCATAAGGGAGAAGCATCATAATTGTAAATGACAGTGAGCATAGAGGCATGCAAACCTGTATAAACCTCAGGGAAATAGCTGGGGTATGGAATAGTCAAATAGCTTGAATAGAAGAAAAATACAAACTTATATAGGTATACTTCCAACAAGATGGTGACTAAACAGCACACACCAAAGGGACTCTACAGAAATCAGCACAGGAGAGTCACTAAGGGCAATTCCACACTGTCAGATTCCAGATGGTGCATCATAAAGATTAGTAGCCACAGATGCACTAGATTTTGACTTTCTACTGTGGAGCCTTGCAAGAGTTTCACCTTAGCCCCACCAGTGTCTTGGCCAGAGCCAGAATCTTTGGAGCCAGCCCAAGGGCTTTATCTCAATCCATAGCTTGCTGCCACCTTGGGCAGGGTTAAAACACCTCCGGCCACATGGTCTGTGATTACGGCTCAGCAATATGGCTGCTTTTCTTCCCCTCTCTTCTCACTTTCCCCCCACAATCTTTGTGAACTCATTTTTTGTCCTCTTATCTTTTCTTTCACATGCCACTGCCAATCTTTTCTTCACCTTGGATATTTACAGCCATTCTCCACTTATCTAGGGGAGTTCCACCCTCTGCAGCTTAATCTGAGGATGGGGAAGGACTGCCCACCTTCTTCTTGGGGAAAATTTCCACACTATTTAGGACTGAGCATGCAGCTGGAGAAATCCTATCCACCTTCTTCCAGGAAAAATCTCACCTGTGTGGCTGGGGGAGCTCCTACCATCCTCAGTGGTACCATGTGCCTGAGGGAACATCCTCCTCTGTGCTGTAGTGCCTCACACAGTGTAAGATGGCTAATACAACCATCTCCAGCACTCCAAGAAGCTGTGGACACTTCTGCCCAATCTCTGTAGTAATCTAGCTGACCAAGGCAATTTCGCCCACCATCCATGGTGCTCTTCACCAAATACGGCATACCTACCTGTTGTCTGTGGCACTCCCATTGCAGTAGATACCGCCACATCCCCTCTTCAGTGACCCAAGCTACCATGGGCCTCTCCATCATGTTTTTTTGTGATATCAACCAGTGTAGCACCCTCCTCGCAGGTCCACAATCAACCAAATAGTGTCCTCTAGGAGAACCATAAAACTTTCCCTCCCAATAACTTAGTGCTGGCTGAGTAGGAAAAGAGTGAAGTCATAGGAAGATAAATTGGAAGGCCACTCCCATAGTGCAATTAGTTGCAGGAAGTTGGAAGAAGCATTCCTTTTAGTATCCCCAAGAGAGGGCCCCGCACTCTTAAGCTGTGGAAAATGGCACTAGCCTCTTCTAAAACAGCACAATGCAAACAACAATCAGCTCCAATTACCTCAATGAAAAGAAAAAAAAAAGAGAAACAAAAGACAATGTCAGGAGATGCCCTAAGCCTAACAACATGCAGAGAAGAAGCAGACATTGATCTGCCACAGAAAACAATTTTTCAAATGCTGCTTGAAGTCATACATGATATGAGGGAAGCAATACAGAAACAGGATGAAATGATAAAGGAGAAAGTTCATACACTAAAGGGAAATACAAGAGTTTAGGACAAGATAAACACCAGAAGCAGACTCACAGACTTTGCTGACAACTGGAGGAGGCAGAGAACTGCATCCGTGAACTAAAAGACAGTCTAACTAGAAGCAGACAGTGACCTAGAAGCAGACTAGCAAACATGAACAGAAGCCTAATTGGATCATTAGAGAAGCTGCAGCAAACCGAAGAGCTATGTCTGATGCTATGAAGAGGAGCAACATCAGAACAATTGGATTACTGGAGGAAGACCACAAAGAAGTAAACTGCAAAAATAGTAAGAGAATTCTTGGAGAAAAACTACCCAGCTTAATGAATGGAAACTGGGCATCTATTCAGAAGACTGCAAGAACAGCAACTAGACTGAATTCCAGAAGTCACCAAATAAAGCACACAATAGTTAAACTATCCAAGTTTGAGGAAGTGGAGGAAATCATGAGTGAAGCTAGAGAAAAACAAGCAATCACAAATAAAAGCTTCCAAAGAAGAATATGCTCAGACCTATCAATGAACACTATGAAGAAGAGAGAGTGGAAGAATACATCCCAAAAATTGAAGGAAAATAATGCAAGCCCATGAATACCCTATCCAGCTAAATTATCTATCAAGATAGATGGAGAAGTAAGAGTCTTTCAAGACGAGGGAAAACTCAAAGAATATGTTAAAAGAAATCCAACCTTATTTAAGATCCTTGCAGACACAGTATAGGCAGAACAGTTCTCACCAAGGTCAAATAAGAGACTCCACATAGAACAACCCTACCCATAGGGCAACAAAAAGAAAACAGCCCCAAGATAGTATTTGCATAAGGATGGAATGAAGTAAAGAATGAAGCACACACACACACACACACACACACACACCACTGATTAGAATGGGAGGTAGGAAATCATTGAACAAAAAAAGATATAAGAAGACATCACAGAATCCACAGATAAATGCAATAATCCTGAATATCAAATGGACTGAACTCAGGGATTAAAAGGCTGAGGCTAGCAGACTGGTTTAGAAAACATCATCCATCAATCTGCTGTCTGCAGGAGACACATCTCAAGATTACAGACAACAATAGGCTGAGAATAAAAGGCTGGATAAAAACATAGCAAGCAAACAGAAATTCTAAAAAAGCAGAGGGTGCAATTCTACTCTCAAAAAGGTTTGATTTCAGTGTGATAACCATGGAAAGAGATAAGGAGGGACAATATATAATGGTCAAGGAAACTGTAGACAAAGAACCATCAAGCATATTAAACATATACACCCTGAATCAGAGACCTGCTTAATACCTAAATCAAATGCTCCAAAAGATGAAAAGAGAAATCACAGTCTCAACAATTATAGTAAGTAACTGAAATAAAGCGCTCTCTAAGAAATATAGATATGAGGCAAAGAAACTCAACAAGGAAGCTACAGATCTAAACACTACAACTACACAAGGTGGCCTGACAGATATTTGCAGAGCTCTCCCCAATACAAAAAAAATTCACATTCTTTCCAAGCTGTCATGACACATCCTTGAAAATACACCACATGCTAGACATAAGTTGAATTTGCATAAATGTAATTGCATTGATATTGTGCACACCCCATTCTCTGAACACTGTGTCCTAAGTATGGAAATCAACAAAAAGAAGATGAAGGAAACAAGGACAATTAGAGGGTGAATACCTCTCTATAGTCAAAAAGAGTATGTGCTGGCCCAGATCAGATATTAATTTAGGAAATTTGTGGAAACCAATGAGAATGAGAACACAACATACTAAAACTTATGCGACACAGCAAAGGAGTTATCAGAGGAAGTCTCAGAGTAATACATGCACACATGATAAAGGAAAAGAGACTTATGATTGACATGCCGGCACAAAATTTACAGCAACTAGAACAGAGTCAACAAGACACTCCTACTAATAGCAAAAGAAAAAATAATAATAAAAATCAGAACTGACACACATCCAGGAGAGGGAAAATAAGAAAACTACGAAAAAAATAATGGTGCCAAAAGTTGATTCTTTGATAGGATAAACAGAATAGAAAGATTGCTGGAAAACTTAACCAAAGAAAGGAGGGAACAAATTTCAATAATAAGGATGAGGGATGAAAGAAGGGACAGTAATACAGACCCTAGTGAAATAACAAGGATAATTACACAGTACTATGAAGGATTATACTCCAATGAATACAACAACCTCAAAGATATGAAAATCTCTTGGAAAAATAATCCCTCTCTAGATTATCCCGATAGGTGTCCAGAATCTCAACAGACCCATAGTAATAGAAGAAATGAGCATGTTAATCAGGGGACCACAAACAAACAAAAATACCCTGGTCTATATGGCTTCACAGAGGGATTCTACTAAGCATTCTGGGAAGAACTGATACCAATTCTACACAAACTCTTCTAGAACACAGAAAAAGACAAAACTCCCAAGCTCTTTCTATGAAGCTAGTATAACTCTGATACCTATTCCAGGTAAGGGTTCCAATAGAATTAAGAACTACAGACAAACATTTCTAATTAACATTGATGCAAAAATCATTAAGAAAATACTGGCCAATAGAATACAAAAGTATATCAAACAAGGCTGAGTCCTGTGGCACAGTGGTTGTGCATACGACTATGGCCCACTGAGTTGGAGGTTCAAATCCAGCAGCAAAGCTGGGCCTCCTACTCCCACCACCAGAAGGCAGTGATGCCCCTCCCCCCAAAAAACAAAAACAAAAACAAAGTATATCAAACAAATAATTCACCATGATCAAGTGGGATTAATATGAGGAATGCAGGGATGTTTCAACAGACAAAAGACCATTAGTATCATTCACCACATAGACATGAAAAGTCATAAAACTTCATGATAATATGGAGAGATGTGGAGAAAGCATTTAACAACATTCAAACACCAGTTCAAGTTTAAGATATTCAAGAAGATAGGAATGGAAGAGAGAATTTCTCAATATAATACAAACTGCATATGAAAAATAAAGAGCCAACTTCATAGTCAATAGAGAAAAGAAGAAAGCAATCTCACTGAGAATGGGCTCTAGACAAGCATGCCCCTTGTTCAGTTAACATCATACTGGAGGTCCCAGTTAACCGTGTCAGGGAAACAAGGGACATCATAGGTATTTACGTGAGGAAGGACGGGGTGAAACTGTCATTACTTACAGTTGATATGATTTTACATATGGAAAATTCCAAAAGCTCCACAAGGGAGTACCAGAAACAACATGGCAGTGTCAGAATACAAGGTCAACAAAGTAAGTTTATCAGACTTCTGTACACATCAGACAAGATAACAGAAGAATAGCTCAAAAAGGTGCTACCCTTCACTATAACCAAGCACAAATTTAAATATCTAGTTATATACATGACTAAAAATAACAAAAGATTTATATGAGGAAAACTACAGAACACTATTACAAGAAACCAAGAGTTGATTTCAGCAAATGGAAGTCTAGCCCATGCTCCTGGATCAGAAGACTCAATATAGTAAAGATGTCAGTTCTTCCCAAGCCATTATATAAATTTAATGCAATCCCAACATAGTTAACATCATCTTTTTTCAAACAATTGAAAAAACTCTTTACCAACTTCATATGGAGAGGGAAGAAGCTCAGAATTATCAGCAAACTCCTCAAGAAGTATGGAGTCAGCAGGGTTGTTTTGCCTGATTTTAGCACATATTATATAGCCACAGTGGTCACAACTTTGACGGATAACTCAGACCAATGGAAATGAACTTAAAATGCAGAAACAAAAACATCAATAAAATCAACTGATCTTTGATAAGGGCCCTGAAGATATTAGATAGAATATCTTCAATGGTGGTGCTGGAAAAAAAAAAAAAAAGGATGTCAACCTGCAGAAAAAGGAAGCAAGACCCTTATCTCACTCCATGCACAAGAATAAACTCATGGTAGGTAACAGGCCTCGAGGCAAAACCCCAAACTACTAGGACTATAATTGAGGGAATTGGAACAAGCCTGAGAAATTTGGTATGGGGAATATATAGGCCATCAGAAAGAGGGAAGGACAGAAAAAGAGATGAGTCATAAATTGACAAGTGGGATATACTGAAGATGAAATACCTGTGTATGTCGAAATAATCCACCAAGGGTGCAATGAGAGATCCCATCAGACAAAGGCCTTATTAGTACAATCTACAATACTCTGCTAGCTTCTAAAAAAGAAAAAAAAAACACCTATTTGCCCACTGAGGAAGTGGACAAAGAACATGAACAGAAGTTGCACAATAGTAGAAATTTGAATGGCCAATATACATATGAGAAAATGTCTCCAATGCTTAGTCATAAGAGGAATACAAATTAAAACAACTATGAGATACCACCTAACACCATCAAAGATAGCCCAATTAAAAAAATCAGAAAACAACACATATTGGAGGGGTTATGGTAAGATAGGAACTATTATCCACTGTTGTTGGACCTCTAGGTATGTACAGCCACTATGGAAATTGAGTTGGTGCTATATAAAGCAGATCTAAATTGAGCTACCATAAGACCCAGCAATCCCCCTACTGAGCATAAAGCCTAAGAGGCAAGAAACAAACCAAGGCCAGGTATCTGTGCCCCAGTGGAGCACATTCTGGCCGACAAAGTACTGAGGATGATATTCCTGCTCAGAGAAGCTAATGCACAAAGAGGACCATTGGGGAGGTCCCACCTCGAAACACGATACCGCCCACTGACCCATAGTGGTATGGGACACAATACTACAGGCACAGTGAGGGAATTGCACCCAATTTCACAGAGGTGAAATACAAAGTGCATGTAACAGAACAGCAAGGAGAGCAAAGCAATGAAGTCCCCAGGGAATAGCAAAAATAGATTTTGGGGTTAGGGCATAGCACCACATCAGACTTTATTGGAAAACATTCCTACAGGTCATCAAACAGATTTTGAACTATATACAAGGTTTTTTTTTTTTTGTCATTTGTTGTTGTTTTGTTCTCTTTCATTGCTTTCTCTCTGTTTTGCTCTCTCTCTTTTTTTTCTGTATAGTATTATCTCTACAGGTCTTTCTAGATAAGATAGATGGGATAAATAAAAAGGAAGAGAAAACAATGGGATTGAAGTATCCGGGAGACATGGGAGAGGGGAAGCAGTGGATGTTAACAAACCCAGGGGTAAGGGAATAGCAAGTGTTTTAAATCAATGCCAGGGCGGGTATAAGAAGGCTGATGGGGCTTGATCAAGGGCAACTTAACTGAAAGGAATTACTGAAACTCAAATGAAGTGCGAATATAATAGTGGGACAGGAGGAAAGCAAAAGGAAATAGAGGAAAGAACTAGGAGTTAAAGAGCATTTGTAGAGTTCTAAATACAGATGTGTACATATATAAATATATTTATGTGTGATGATGGGGAAATAGATCTACAAATATATTTTATAGTTTGAGTATTAAGGTAGCAGATGGACAATGGGCTTCTGCTCAAGTACTCCCTCAATGCAAGAATATTTTATTAACCTGGCATTCCATGATGCTCACCTTCCTGACAGGATCGTTGAAGAAAAAACGGGTGCATAAGTAAATGTGGTGAAGTAAGCTGATGGTGCTCAACTAGCAAAAGATGTAGCATCTGGGGTCTTAAAGGCTTGAAGATAAACAAGCAACCATCTAGCTGAGAAGCAACAAACCCCACATGAAGGAAGCACACCAGCCTGTGTGATCATGAGGTGTCGATAGGATGAGGTATCAAGCATCAAAGAACAGCAACAAAAAGTCATATAATTGTGAAAAAGGGGGAGTATGCAGTACAGACACAAAGTCCCTCTTTAGGCAACTGGACATCCCCTTACAGAATGGTTGCAGCAAGGAAACAAGCCAGTTAGGGAGAAGCATGTCACTGATGAAACACAACTTTTCTCTAGTTCTTTTATGTTTCCCTCCCCATTATTTTGGTTCCAATTCTACCTTTCAAATCCAGCTAGACCAGATGTTGTTCACTGGTACAGATAAGAGCTGAAAGCACAGGGAATCCAAAACAGATAAACACTGCAATAAATTCCAATAATGAGACTAGCAATAACAAGAGGGTAAGGTAAAGGTGGGGAGGGGGGAAGGGGAAAATGATCTATGTCCAACCTCTATCTGGGATGACAGACAAGTGAGTAAAGAGAGACAATGATCATTGTAAGACTTGAAAAAATAATAATTTATAAATTATCAAGGCTTCAAAAAGAGAAATGATGGGGTAGAGGGGGGGAATGAAAAGCTGATACCAAAGGATCAAGTAGAAAGAAAATATTTTGAAAATTATGATGACAACAAATATACAAATGTGATTGACACAATAGATGATTGTGATAAGAGTTGTGTGAGCACCCAATAAATGATTTGTGAAAAATCAGATGGGCAAGAGTATCATATCTATGCAAAGATAACTTCTAATGTTGGATTGCAAAGAAGAATGTCTAGCTTTCTGTTCAAGGAAACTGTCTAACATAAAAAGATCACCAGGTTCCTAAACAAGAGAATTTGGTTTCAAATTTATTCATGCCAGTCTATAATTACAAGCATCAATAATTTAATATCTGTCCTGAAATAGGTAAATAACTGCTTTTTATATATACAAACACCACTTAATTTGCTCACACATCAATATTTAGCACTTCATATATTTTCTGAACTATTATTTTGTATTTTTCCATGCAGGTGGACAGCACTGCTTTATCACCATGATTGTGCATGCAAGAAAACCGAGTTTAGGAAAAGTTATGAAACATTTTCATATTTATACAGGGGCTAAGACACATGAATAAAAGCTATACTCATAACTAACATGACATTTTTTCTCTTGACATAGAATTGGAGAAATCATCTAAAACAAAGCGGCAGTATCCTCCTCTTGAAATATGGTTCTATGTAATTCAGGTAGGCAGTGAAATTTGAAATTCCACATTAATCATGGAATCTAGTGTTACATGAATAAGGTTGAGTCTCACCCTAATTTTGGCCTAATCTTCCAGACAAAAATATAGATGGTATATTGTCTTTAGCTATTGATTGTGACCCATAATGACCCCACAAATTCATAGTTTGTAGATTATAGTTCCTGCTTTGGAGGGACGTCACATGACCAAAATCAAGTATTTGCGCTACCAAGGAACTCCTTTGATGGAATTTTTAATGTTAAAACATTTCATAAGCTGAGCCCTGGTGACGCAGTGGTTGTGTGCAGGGCTGCAGCCTACAGGATGGACAGTTTAAATCCAGCAGCAGCTCTCCAGGAACAAGGCTGGGCTTCCTACTCCCACCAGGGCAGTGATGCAAAGGAAAAAAAATTCCTGCTAGCATTGCCTGGATATATATATATATATATATATATATATATTCTGGAATAATATTTTAATATCTGTGGGCTATCAAACCTACATGAACCAATTGCTAGTCTTCTAAATATGACATACTTTTCAATTGTCAAATACAACAATCCCTTGGGTTATCTGAAAACCTTGTCAATTGAGCAGACATGGGGAGAAATTAAAGTCAGCTATTTAGCCCCTTTTATATAATATTCATTAAGATTTTAAGTGCTCATAACAAATTTCTTTGTTAGCATTTTTCATTATCTGTTCTTTATGGTCATTCTTCATTCAATTTTCAATCTATGTGACAGTACTTGCAGCTAAGGTAATTTGAATTAAATTTTCAAGCAAGATCCCATTTGTCTGTATGTGTGAACTGCTATCAGCTTGTTTTATTATGATCAAGATATTTTCCATCCACTCCATTCCTTTATCTACTAATTTGGTGAGTTTATCAAAAAAGCAATCAAGTTTGTCTGGCATAACGTGTTCTTTATAAATTTAGCATGGCCCCAGAGAATGTAATCTGCTATTTATTAACAAAACAGGCAACAGAAGCATGCGCTTTTTCTACCACACTTCTCCAGGGGACTGTTGCAGAGACTGATTTCTGGTTTGGAAGTGGAATTCACGGTCTGTTCTCTGTAAAGGGGTGAGGCCCCTGAGGCAAGGGGTGAGTCTTATGAAATTTACAGAGAAATCTCAATTCTGAAATTGGATTGATTTACAAGGGGACTGTGTCCCCAATATGACACTGAGGTCTGTGAAGTGTCATGGTCAAGGCATTTGAATTCTACAGTGCACGGGCAAAAGCACAGATGACAGTCAGGCCTGTTGGTAATTCAGGGGGGTCAGGAAGTCCCTGCCATCACTCATGCATTTGATATAGTGTCCTTTTAATTGAATCATCATGTAGATTTTTTCTATATGTATTTATCTCACTTTTAATAAATAGGCAAGCATAGGATAAAAAACTAATTTTGATCATTGAATTTTTGTAGCCTTCATCTTTGTATTTTGCTTTCTTACAGAATCAGAAAGCAATATTAGATATATACAAATAAATAACACCATTAGAAAATACCTGGTGAACCAAGAAGGTTTATATGTAGATTAAATAAGATGATTCATGTGAGAAAGCATGCAACACTCAATAGCAATCCTCTAATTATAGACTAGAGGGATTATTTGTTTAAACTGCTAAAGAGGGGTTTCTGCTCACAAATATGCAAATTCAGTGAGTTAGAAAACAAGAATTGCCTTAAAAAATTCTCTGGTGAGACTGATATAGGTGATCTAAAATTACATTTTAAGCAGAAAAAAATACTTGCTTCAAAAATTCTTTTATTATTAAGCATATAAATTTAAGTTTAGAAAATTAAATTCTACATATCATCTATGGTATTCATCCAAAATTTGCTATGAAGAATTTGGTCATATTGGGTTGGAGTATGATTTTAACATGTCCTTTAGCCTTTATAAACACCCTGTCACTAAGTCAATTGCGACTCACTGTCACCTCACTGATGGTGACTGTATTTAGCAGGGTAGATCCTGTAGATTACCAAGAGTGTCCCTCTTTTTTATTTTCTTCCTTCCTCCCTCCCTCCACCCCTCCCTCCTTCTCTCCCTTCTTCCCTCTCTCCCTCATTCCCTTCTTTGTTTGCTTTCTTTCAACAGTGTTAGTGCCATAGGTCTCTTTACGGGAGTAGAATACGTGTCTTTCCCCAAGAAGCAGCTGGTGATTTTGAAATAATGACCTTCCTTTTAGTGACTCAACACAAGTATGACCCCTCTACAGAGCTCCTTGTTCTTTGACTTGAGCCAATTACATGACCACACTCAAATTTAATTTAAAGGGATGATAGGATACAGATAATGACTCCGGGTCTGGGAAGATGATTCATGGACAAACTTCTCAGTTCCTCTCACCTTCTGAGGAAAAGACAAAAGACATAAAAAATAGAGGATCTATTTTTTTTCTCTCTTAGATATGTTTGAAGAAGTATTTAAGATGTCCATGGAAAAATGTAACTAAAGATAAGGGTTCTCTAACAAAACTGAAATTCTCAGCTAATACCTTTTGGTCTTGCACAGTATTTCATTGTTAGTCAGTACCCAGTCACTTCCTAGCCATAGCGACCCTATGTACAGCAGGACAAACACTGTCCATCCTATGCCACCCTCACATTGTTCACATGCCTGAGCCCATTGATGCAGTCACTGTGTCAATCCATCTTCTTGAGGAGCTTCCTTTTCTTCTTTGCCCCGTTAATTACCAAACATCATGATCTTCTTCAGGGACTGGTTTTTCCTAAGAACATGTCCAACGAATGTAAGACAACATTTTGCCATCCTTGCCTCTAAGTAGTGCTCTGGACATACTTCTCCCAAGACAGATTGGTTTGTCCTTGCAACAGTCCGTGGTACTTTCAATATTCTTTCCCAGCACCACTGTTGAAACAAATTCATTCTTCTGTAATTCCAAGTCATTGCAAATCAGAATTCATGTAAAGACACATGCTGGCAACAGATTTAAAAACGAGTGTGAGAATGAGGAACTCTTGGCGGATACAGTCTGAGGAACGTATCTACACTTTCAGGAGATGGATCACCAGGCACTTCCTGTGGTTCTTGTGGTGATAATTTATTTTAGAAGAATTAATATCACACTAGGCCCAAGGAGTCAGAGATTAAAGATGTCCCATGTCTGCATCTTTTCCAAGATGCTATTCTGCTCCATCTCCCACTCCCACCCCACTCCTAGCCTTTCCCAGCTCCTTTTTGAGTACATTCCTTCATGGTTCTGGATCCGTGATTCCCTGCAACTTCCCACTGAAACTCATAGAACTTTGAGTCAAATGTCTCAGGAGGCAGTGGGTGCAATTCAGTATTCAGTCTAAAGTTTGGCAGAGGTGTGCCAAATGCAGGGTACAGAGCCAGAATCCAACAATGTCCCAACGTCACAAAGGCCTTTTTTGCTTCTACAGAAGCACAGTCAAGAAGCAAAAGTGATGTGATGTGTTAAAGCTATACCATGGCACAATTTATACTCCATCCAGGGAAAGCACAGGATGCTTTCTAAAGTCACACTCTCTACGAATGTAGAGTCTTAAAGATATTCCCAAGGAAACAGAGGTTATGGCTTGGTACACACCCTCTACTGCAATAAATCAACACACCACACTCCTGCAAAATTAATTCTGTTTTAGATCACAGGGTAGATGTGGGTAGAACTGCTCATGTTGGTTTCCAAGAATGTAAGTAGAACAGCTCCTCTTTCTTCCATGGAGAAGCTGATGGTTTCAGAGTGCTGACTTTGAGTTTAGCAGTCCTCATATAATCACTGTGCAACAAGGCTTCCCTTTACCGAAGTCAGGTCTTTATCCCATTAGTATGGTAGAGGTTGCCATTCAAAATGGATGATAGCTATAGGGATAGAGGCCAGAATTATAATATATTGTATTACATAAGGAATTATAGTTAGCAGTGCCATATTAATTGACTACAACTCAGGGAAAAAATCACAGAAAAATACACTCCGGACAAATGGAAAAAAAATCACTGTGAAATACACATAGACTCCTCTTGTTCACAAAGATCTACTCCACAGGGGAAAGACTTTTTGAAAACCTTATCTCCCCTGATGTAAGAGAATTTCTCCCATACCAGCTATTTCCAGCTTTTCTGTGTTAACTAAGTGAGGAAATGTACAATGTAAAGAGCTTTCATTCTTCCAGGGAAAAAGTGTAGAAGGCAGGGATGAAAGGAACCCCACTAAAGAAACCTTTGTGAAACCCATGAAACAGGCCAACCAAAAGCCTAGAATTTAATCAGATGCATAAAAAGCCAGATAGTAAAAGGCAATAATAATGAAATTAACAAAGTGAAAAGTATCCAAATGACATCAAAAACAATGTGTAATAGAGTCTTTGGAATATAATACTGCTGTAAGGCCAGGGGTATTCAGATTTCAACTGTGAAGGCATTAGTTATGTTATTTGCCCATTTACTCAAACATGTGCAAGTAATTTCAGATCTTTAAAATATTGCCACTTTATGTAGCTATAAATTACATCTCACCAAGAAAGTATAATCTTTGCAAGGAAAAAAGAGCTATTTCTTGATCATGCCAATTAATGCAGAGAAAGCACCTGACAAAAGCCAACAACAACCATGGCTTGATAGAATGGAGGAACACAAGAGAAATCTTTGTAGGATGATGAAATGGTTCTATAGCTGGGGTTACATAAATCTAAACATGTGATCAAATGGTATAGGACTATGCACTAAGAGTACCACAAGGTCAATTTCCTGGTGTTGATATTATGCTGTGTAATTGTGAAGCAATATTTGAGAAAATTGGAGAAGGCATACATAGGATTCTCCTGTACTATTTTTCCAACTCCATATGAATCTACAGCTATTTCAAAATGATAAAGTTACAATGCATGCAAGCAATTGTACAGGAAATTGAGGGGTAATATAAGACCCTGCATTAGTGAAGTGTCAAACATTAAGCAAATGAGAACACAATTTAGGTTTTATCATCTTCATTTGCTATGTTTACATTTAAAACATTACTGTATTTTCTTCAATTTTTCAGAGTTGGTACTATCTGTAACTTTAATCTCATTAAAATAAAAAAAGCATTTGCCAGGAATATTTCTGTACAAGAGCCGAGTAATTTTCCACTTTGCTCTAACCAATGAAAATAATTAGGCTGGTAAAAGATTTATCATAGCTGTTTTATTTGCATCAGGACTTATTTAGCAAAGAGTAAGTTCGGCACTACATGTATTTCTCAACATGCATGCAAACGCTGAACAACGATAAGCATGATCCAGTCCTTTCTTTTATCTTGAACTACATATTGCCCAATGAATTATGCAGCAGTTCAAGCCTACTAACCACTTCTCTGGAGATAAGTAATGTAAAAGGTATACAGATTTACAGTCTCAGAAACCCTATACATGGTCAATAAGATCCTTGGCGAGGTGCAAGGTCAATGGTTTGAAACTAGTTGCTGCTCTGTGGGAGAAAGATGAAGTTGCTTGGTCTGCAAAGATTTAGTCTCAGAAACCCAGAGGAGCAGCTGTACTATGTGCCATTGGGTACCCATGGGCCTAAATCAACTCAGTGGTGGTGGCTTTTAAGAGTCAGAATTCACTGGAAGGGAAAGGGCTTAGATATCGGTCTTGGGTTATGTGGCATATATCTGCCTGATTTATTAATCTTGGATAAGTTTAAATAATTATTACTAGTGAAGATGAGTCTTGTCAGACATGGTTGACAAAGTGAATGCTTTGATAAGTGCTTTTTCACAGTTTCCATGCATAGTGTTCATTTACAATCTCAATTTTATTTCTGGGGGTGTCTTCTGCTCTTTCTTCTTCAGAATTCAACTTTATAATGCTTTAAAATCTTTATGTTTTATCTTTTAGTGTGAAACCACTTTTATTTTTAATTTTTCCCTAATAATAATGGGGTCCTTAAATATTTATCTTTATAAGATTGACTTAAAAAGAGACTAACTTTACTAACTCTAGTTTTGTCCATATCTTGCAATTTAAGAAAGTCATCAATATTTTTTATTGTTGTATAATATTCCACTGTATGAATGTACCAACCTTTGTTTATCCATGCCTTTGTAATCAGAGGTTTTACTTGCTTTCATACGTTTGCTACTATAGAAATTTCTGCAGTAAACATAGGTGAGCAAAAAAAAATCTTTATGTTTTAATCAAATAGCTCTTTGTACTTTTTCAGGCATAATTCTCTTATCCAGATACATTTTATTTCTTTATTTTTTTCCCTTTCTTCCTTTTTGTTTCTTCTTCCTCATTTTTCATTTTCCTTTGATGCAAAAGTATATTGCATCTGGTACCATTACTATTACTATGACTTGTGTGTTAGTCACCTAATCGTGTGTCAATTTGAGGCTTAAGCATGTAGGGGTGTTGTCTAGTCTGTCAATCAGGAGATAGTCAAGGACACATCTGTGTGGGCATGGCTTTCTCCTGAGAATTCTCTGAAATCTGGTACTTTCTTCTTGGAGACAGGAGACATTGTCTCTCTCAGTTCATTTCTTTGGTGAGTTTCTAATGTTTGCTGCCTGAGAGACTTGAATGACAAGACTGGTTCCCTGGGAGACAACCATGAGGAGAAGCCACGTGGACCTACCCTGATATAACCATGTACCTGAACATAGAGAAACCACATGGAGACTCCTGCCAACACTAAAATACGTATGGCACCACTGGATCCAAAGACTTTCTACCCCCTGGCCTGTGATCGTTCCGCATTTGGCATCATTGCATGTATTTCATGAGTTGGAAGAGGACTTTATAGATTGATATCAGACACCTGAGCTAATATCAAACTTATGACCTAGGAGTAGACTGGGTTGAGATGTTTTCTTAATGTAAAATTATCCTTTATTTGTTTTTCTTTTGTTTTGTTTTTGTGGGCATCACTGCCTCTGGTGGTTGTGGGCGCTACCCAGCTGCCACTGGGTTTGAACTGCCAAGCCTGCGGGCTGCAGTTCTGCACTCAACCACTTACGCCACTGGGGCTCAGCCCTAAAATTATCCTTTATATAAAACTATCTCTTATATACATGTGTGTGTTTATGAATTTGTTTTTTTTTTAGTCTACTGGGACTAACAACTTGTAAGTAAATTTAATAAGAAAAAATATATCCATTTTCATCTAACCTATTCATGCCCACAGCAACTCTATAGGACAAAGCAGAACTCTTTCTTGGAACTTCTAAGGCTGTAAACCTTTACGGGAGTGAGCAACCTCATGTTTCCTCTGTGGACTGTCTGGTAGGTTGGAACCATGAGCCTGCAGTTTAAGAACCTGAAACGCATCGAACCAATTTTGATGATATCTATATTTAAAAATAAAACACTCTTTAATCATCTAAAACTTTTAAACAAAGCAAAACCTTAAGAAAAAGCTTTCATCTACATACTGGAATTCAAAAATATCACATACAGAAAGAAAATCTGATTAAATTTTTCTTCCTACTAAAGACCGTTCATGAAGACAAAATTATTGTACTTGTGTTGGAGTACTCAGAGATTAACACTATAGCGAAGACATAGTTTTTTTTATCACTTACTGAATAAAATAACAAGATAATGAAATAATTAAAGATTTGTAGAACTGTAGCTCATTACTTATATATAATCATTTAGCCTTCCCACTCTGTTCTGAAAATGTACAGTATTCATCCTCCAGCTAGATTTATGTCCCCCTGTCAACTCCATTTTCAAATAAAATAGCATCCTGGTGACAAACGTTCTGTGTTTTAAGTGCTTTCTCAGTTTTTCTACTAATTCTCCCTTTCATATACCATGTCATTATTTCATGAAACATTACAGATGCAGGGTTTGACATTCAGATGCATTAAATACAGTCTCCATCGTATTTTTTTCCTTTTAAAACATTTTTTAACAAAGATTTTATTGGCACATAATCCATATAGCATGCAATTCAACAGTTATGAGTGTTATGATCATTACCCCAATTTTAGAACATTTTCTTCTTTCTTATTCTTGTTATTAACGCCGTCTTACCCCCAACTTCCTCTGCCATACCACCAAGAAACTATTGTTCAGTTATTGTCTCTAACAATGTACTATACTAGATTTTGTACACAGAAAAACATGCAAAAACAATAATGAGAGATGAAAGCAAAAACATACCAAAAAGTCTAACAACAATAATAAAATAAAGCAGAGGCAACCCTTAACAGAAAAGAAAGAAGAAAATATTTAAAAACCTGGACCAAATATAAAATGGGTAAAAAGAGAAATCAAATGACAAGTTATTACATCATTGCATTTTTAACGATTCACTTTGTAATGTCCTCTGCAAGGCTCTTCATATTCCTCATCCTTGGTCAGAGGGGATTCACCCTTACATTCCCTCCACCCAACCCTCTCTCTATCCCTCCAGCAGCTCCAGTCTAACCGCCGGGCTGAAGGAGTTCAACCATCGTGGTCTCCCCACATCCCCAGCTCCCCTCTCCACTAGTAAACCCACTCCAGCCCATCTGGATTTGTGGGGTAGATAGATTTGGGATCATGATGGTTGGGGGAGGAAGGCTTCAGGAACTAAAGGAAATTTGTATGCATCATCACTGCACGGCTGCCCCTCGACTCGTCTGTCTCCTCCCCATGACTCTCGTGTAAAGGGGTGACCAATTACCCATCTTATTTTTCTAGTATTGCTTTAAAAGGAATGCCACAGAGAGGGAATTGTAAAGAGGATGTCTTTGTCCGCTGTACCTGTGTCAGAATTGAGAGTTCAGGGCACTGGCTCAAGGGGAAGTCTCTCTCTGTCAGCGCGGGAAAGATCTTCTTGCTTAGCTTTTGCTCCTGGGTTCTTTGGGGTGCTTTTCATAGCATACAAGGAGTCCTGGTTGATATAGTGTTTGTGGGTGGGTCTGCAAGCCCCAAACTCAACAGTTCAAAACAACAAGCCATTTCATGCAAGGAAGACAGGCCTTTCTACTATCATTTTGTAAACTTCCAGGGGGACAGTTCCACCCTGCAGAACTGATGGCAATGAGTTTGGGCTTGGTCTTATGGGGCATCCATCTTCTGTTCTTACTGCTGTATTTGTGGGACCATAACACGCACACACTCCGCCCCCCCAAAAAAAGTGGGTGGAAATGAGCGTGCATCTTACGATGCGAAAGTATGGTGCCCCGGGACATTTGTTTATGATGCCATGCGCCTGTTTACTGTCCGCTGCTGTTTGCATGCTGTGGATAGCTGTGGGTATGGGGGAAGTTCCACCTCCTGGAGTCTCAATGTTAGTCAGGTCATATGACCGAAACAGTGTGCTCCTCCCCTCATTTGTTAATGGAAGTGATGATCATTCTTAACACCACTGTTGAGTTTACGCTGTTAAACATGATCATGTTTTGCTTTATTTTAGTAAATATTTTAGCTTACTGGTACTATTTGTTTCAGACTAGTTTTTCTTGTTTTCCTGCTCTACAAATTGGTGCATCTCATGGTCAGGTAGGTCTTATGGTCTTAAACACACAGTAGCTTGTCGCAGGCTTGACTGATTCTCATAATACACATACATGCTCTGTAGTGATGTGCTCTGCAGTGACATTCCCAAGAATATCTATCCCCACATGGGATTCCATCCCCAGGCTTACACTTTCCAGGCCTGCTTGGCAGTGAATTGGGTAAGACAGAGTGGCATGGTATATTTCAATTCATAAAAGTCTTTAAGGCCAAAGAGTTACAATTGCAATAAGACTTTATATGTTTGAACTTGACAGCCACGCTCTTTGGGAGAGTTGAAATGTGAAGTTTTCCAGCTATGTTTGAAAATGCATGTTTGGTTCGAATGGTACACATCTGTAGGAAGAAAACCAAGCAAAGCATGAAGCCTTGTGATATACAATCTGGTATATATCCCGTCTTCTGGTTTACATGAAAGCTACCTTAAGGAGATAGTTTGTTTGACTGAATTCTGAGAATTTTTTCCATCACCTGCTATTTTGCATACACGAGTGCTTTCCAAAGAACACACTGTGTCATGCATACCACTTATTTACAGGCTGCCTGAGGTGTTCAACACCCTAATGACTTTAGACCAAATACAAAACAGACATAACAACATTAGAAACAGATGTTTTCCTATAAGATTCTGTGATTAAATGTGAGAAAATTATATTATCATAACTTAAAAAAGAAAGAGGAGGTTTCAAGTTAACTTAGCTTTGGAAAGAAACCCCTCTCTTAAAACCAAACTCTGTCATTTCAATGAACTCTCTGGTACCCAGTGAGTCAGCCTAACACAATTATTTTTAAGCCAGTTATTTTATGAGAATCCAAATTACTGAAATGATGTGGGAACCATGAAAAACCACAGTGGTGTGCATTTTGATGGGAAGGGACACAGACACGCAGCACATAGGAATATATAGAAAACCAAGTTTTCTCCTTCCCTCCAAATGTTGTCCTTTCAAAATCAGGGACAGAGATTTTTCAAACAAATACAATAACTCATTTCAGTACCTTTGCGGAGCTACAGGCATCAGACTGGCATAGCTCTTGAGGCACACTTAAAATCAACTTGCAAATATAGTCAAATGAAACATTTGGGAAAACAAAAACTGCACACTGACTGGTTTTTAACAACTCCCTTACTTTCCTGGATTTGCTCAAATCCCAGAGAACACACAAACAAGGACAGATAATCATAATTGATGCCGGAAATCTTTTCCCTGGCTTTATGGGCCATTTGAATTTTTGAGAAGTATCAAAAGTCCCACTATTTAAAAGAGTATAAATAGTACAAATGAAATCATCTTTGCTAATAACAGAAAAAAAAGTAAAGACACAGAAGAAAGTCACACTCTCTCTAAAGCACACAAATGTCAAATATCTTTTATGCTCAAGCGACTGCCCCCTCTTGTGCCTACTTACACCACTTTTCTTCCAAGTGCACAGTGAAATTTTAAACATCAAAACCTAAATGTGGAAAAAAATGGATAATTGTTTTTATCTTGCTCTATAACCACCAATCCATCCTCTAGTCAGTGATAAGAGGAAAAATACAGTCATATTTTAAATTACTTTATCCCGACTCTTCTGCAGGGCTTGGTTTCATTTTGCCTTCTTGTGGACTGCTTCAATAGATGTGGACATCATCTATTGAATGATGTAAATATATCACTAGGAAGATATATCCATACACATATTTCATCATTATTAATTACCAGAGTCATTTACTTTATTTCTCATTTCCCTCCAATTTTGCCTATTGAGAGACCTTTCCATTGGGCCACTGATCTTTCTCTCTATCATTGTGGCAGTCATCTGCTTATGTTAATTTTATAATTGAAATGTAGGGGTGGAGTCTGGCCTGTTAATCAGGAAAAAGCCATTGAGTAGCAAATGAGGCCTCTGTGTGAGCATGGCTTTCACCTGAGCCTCCTGGGAAATCTCGCGGTATTTCCCTTGTGAAAATGAGAAGCTATCTTCCCCAGTTGTGGGGAGTTAGTTTCAGAGATGATTAACCACAGGCAACACAGAATGGCAGTGGCTGGGAGGCTGGAGGAGCCAGCGGAGAGACCACTTCGGCCTTGCCCTGATGAAGACAGACCTCTGAAGCTGGAGTGAAATGCTGTTGATGGACTTGAGCCCTGGAAGTGAGGAGACATGAGGAGACCCCTGCCAGCACCAGAATTCTGCACCCACTGACCTGTGACTTTCTGAGTCAGAAGCAGACTTTATAGACTGACTTCGGGCATATGGGTTAATATTGGACTTATGACTTTGCACTGGACTAGATTGGGATGCCTTCTTAGGGTCACATTTCTTTTGTATATACCTTTCCTTATACCTATATGCGTGTCTCTGAAATTTACTCCTCTAGTTTACCCGGACTAACACAATCATTCATCTATCTATCTCCCTATGTATTTGTCTGTTTATATATGAACACATCTTGATTTTAAAAACCCATTTTATTATTTTCTGATAATAAAAGGATATCTATGCTCAGCCTATATTTTTCTGGACTCAACCTGAGATTTGCCTATTTTCCCCAGGACTCCTTGTCTCCCTTGTTGTACAATGGCCCATCTAATACTTAAAGAACCAGATGATCTCATGACTACCTACTTGTCTTTGTTTCTCAAAGAAGAATGATTTAAAAATAGGTATAGATAGATTTATGTACTTATTTATTTTACATTCATCATATTTTAAAATTTAAAATGAAAAGAGCGCATATTGTTATCTCTGATTTGAACTTAAACTCGTTGTCTTTATTCTCCCATTTCCCTCCCTCTCCCTTTCTCTCTTTGTATATATTGACACATTCACTGAACCACAATATGAACATAATTTTAAATAATACCACTGTGGTAGGCATATTTGAAATTCAATAGTGCTCAAGTACAACATTTTGTGCTTTTTGTCTCTTAGTTTCTTAGGGTAGTTTCTATCTTTCTCACCTTATTTCAGCTTATATATGTCTATATTTGTTGTAGGATAGCTTCCCTCTGAACTCTACTTTGGTTTTTCCACAAAATGTTGTTGACATTCAAGTTTTAGTTTTGATTTGTTCCTTTTTCTAAAATATGTATGCATCTTCTGCATCCATCACCCAGCCATCTATATATAGGGATGGACACCTAAGAATTCTTTCCAAATTGAATGTTTTCATTTCTATTTTCTTCTCTTTTGTGAATGAACACATTTTCCATCTGATTGGACTTCGGTGTGGAGGTTTGTTCTATGTTTTTCAAAAGCCAGACTATTTTTTAATGTTTTTGTTAAATTGGGAAAGGGAAGGACTCTCCAGACTGAATTTTTTTCCTTTTGGACTTCTGCCAAGATTTTGTATATGGGACATTGCAGTAAAAGACTACTACTTCCACTCCCTTCCATTCAGGAGTGGAGTCTGTTTCTCTGGACCTTAAATTTGGTGTAACTTACTTTAGACATTTGCTGTTTTTATCTCCTCTTGCTCATAAACACTCTCTGGAAAACAGAAAATATCCTGCACAAACCTCACAATTGTGCTTTTCTTTGAGCCTGTTTTTGAAATCATTATGTCAATGCATCATTTTAAAGGTCCTTTCCTTTTCCCCTCCTTCATTACACAAGAGGCCAATCTTTAGGTTCTGCTCCCTTCTGATAACATGTCCAAAGTATGAGGGAAGATATTTTACCATCCTTGTATTGAAAGAAATTTCTTGGTGTATTTCTTCCAAGAAAAATCTGTTTGATCTTTCGGCCATCTATATACTACCAATATCCATTGTCAACACCGTAGTTTAAATGCATTCAGTTTCTTCTGTCTCTAGAAAGTAGGAAGGAAAAATGATGATCCTAAGACACAGGTGTCTTTAAAGTTCATTGCGGATACCCACGGTAACCCTGAAATCACAAACTTGAGTCCAAACAAGTCTAGAGTATAAGTTGAACATCTTATCATGTCATATCATTTACTTATTCTTTCAGCAAGATCCAGTCAACTGCCAGCCAACTGCCAGATATATGAACTGGGCCCTTTCCACTGGCTGAAGGCAGATTCATGATTAAATCTGCTCAAAACCTGCAGAACATTTGTTCATCTGAATATAAGCCAAATTGTCAATTCACAGAATTGGGAGTCAAACAATAATGGTTGTTTTGAAACACCGCATATTGGGGTGATTTGCTCTAGATTTCTTCCTGCCTGTCAATTAGTCAATTGACCTGCTATCTGCTAACAAGTAACATGTTCTGCCTGTGTTTTGTAGTGATGCTCTGGAAGTTAGGGGTAATCACCAAGGCCTTTGTAATGACTTCTAATTTAGAGTCATGAAAAACCTGCACCAGTGCTTTATAAAAATCAGCCTCTGTCAAACAAACAGAAATCCTTTCTTTGAGACTAATTTGAAGATAAAAACTTAAGTTGTGTTGCTCTATCTACAGCAGGCAGGCCTCGATGATTCTATCCTTCACCGACCCTCTCAGGTGCCCGCCAAATCATTGCTATTCTGTGCATCCGTGTGACTTTGAGTTTAGTGCCATGCTGAGTGCAAGGCTTCTCTGAGGATCTAATACTTTCTGCAGACTATGTTCTTACAAATAGAATAAGAGATTTCCAATTTCCCATGACATCACTGTACCCTGAACCCTTTCCTCTCCGAGTTTGTGATTCCACCATTTCCCTCATATTGGACTGCAGGGTTGGGTGGTAATTGTAACAGATCCTTTTCTTGCCTTTTCCTACTCCTAATTTGACAGCTAAAAAATGGGAGAGTTTTCTTCTTATTGTTGGATAGTAGATGCCTTATATTGTCTCTGTCCCTTCCCTCTGATGTGCTCTGTACTTAAAAAAAAATCTATTATCAGAGTCCCCCAAGGCTTGGAGAACTCTTGCCTCTTCATTATCGAGAGAAGAGTTTAGACTATATAAAACTTTGGTATTTCTCCACGAAGCCTGCCTTTCAAGACCATTTACTCACCATAGACAAATCTATCTATGTAATTTAAAATGCAGACATGAGCAATGAACCATTTTTTCTGAGGCTGATGCTTCAAGGCAGTAAAAGCATTGATCTCAATGGGTAGAGATAGCTAGAAATATATGGACTAATGATCCAAGGAGCATTGGTTCAATATCACATAAGTATTATCCCTGTTATCATTTATTAACTGCAGTGACTTCTCTTGTTCTCTCTTAGCGTCATCCATCACTAACTCATCACTTTCCTGTTTGCTTTCACTCTCCTAATTTTATCTTATCTCAGGCTGTTATGAAGATAAAGTTCCATATGGTCTCAAAGGTTTTGCAATTTTGGCATGCTTCATGGTTACTAATGACTTTGCTGCCCTTGGTCTTTTCCCCAGTTGTTATGGACACTTTTTTACACAAAATATTTGAAAATAATTGTTGATTCTGCTCCACTAGATGAAAATTTCTTATGAAGAAAACATTTTTAAAAGACAATTGTTTTCTAAAATAAATCTAAGTTAAATATGGGACCATTAAGATGGAGTATTATATCAAGGAGGAGTGTTTTATGAACATGAAGTCAGTTTCTGCTTAAAAAGAAAATTCCTCCCAAGATCCCATAGCAGTTGTAGGACCAAAGTCACAGCTTGGATGTTATGAAACCTCATAGTGTTAGACTGCTGATAAGGACTCATTTTGTCACTAATTTCATCCCATTAGCTTGCCTTCAAAAGCGCCTCTATGCTTCCTTCTACAAATGACATAAGAGTGATGGATATGCTATATCTTTTATTGTAGTCCTTTTCTTTGTTTTAGTGGACAGAATGTAAAACTATTTTATAGGTAGACTTTTTCATTCTTCTCTTGACTTCTCTGGACTTTCTATAAACTATTTCCTCCTACATAACATTTCCACATAGCTCTGCTAACTCATGTTGTCTTGAATAGTAGTTAACTACTTATATTTACATCATATCTGAGATTGTGGAACAATTTCAAGGAGAGATTTTGAAATGATATTACTAAAGGGCTTTAAAAAGTTGGTGGGGAACTGAAACTACAAGATAATTGGATTTTTCCATGAATTTACTGGAACTCCAATATATGGAGTATATGGCAGAAATATAAGCAGCCCTGGTGGGGCTTTGAACCACAAGGTCAGTAGTTGAAACTCAACAGCTACCCCTCAGGAGAAAGACGAGACCATCTTCTACCATAACGAATTACAGCCTTCAAGATTCTCTATAGCATCTCTATGCATCACAGTGGACTCAAGGACAGAAGGTGAAGCAATCTTAACTACATGATAAGTTTAAAATGACCGAGATGTTGATTGTTTGCTCTGTTACCACCTTAAATTCATCTTTGACTCTTAATAATAAAAAGAATATCCAGATTTTATCACATAATGCTGTCAGAGCTGAAAGAGCAAGATCAGAAAAACACCAGGCCCCTTGAAGCCCAGGCTTAATTATCAACTAGTCCAATAACACTCACCACATACTATTTTTACATTTTATTCTGACCCTACAGGACAGAGTAGAAGTGCTCCACAGGATATCTAAGGCTGTAACTCCCACCCCACACATACACCAACAATTTTATTAGAGTATAATTCATATACCACGTGATTCAATAGTTCAATCACATCAAGATGGCTTGTCCAACAATAAACACAGTCAGTTGTAGAACACTTTCTTCGGATTTATACTCAATGCTCTTGGCTACCTATAGATCCCCAACATCTCCTTATTAAAACCCAGGTAACTCTCCAACTCCTTCTCAATAGATTTAAGACCTAGCTTTGACCTTCATCCCTTAAATCCCGACTAGTGCTTTATCTTATCTCACCAGGAAGCTACTCAGACTCTTCCTTCCTGTTCTCCTGAGCTCCCTCACACAAACCATAGAAAACCCAAGGTAATCATTGTCATCACAAATATGACAGTTGCCATGACAAGGCTTAAAAACATCTTGTCAGCCATCTACAGTGAAACAGTTGGTTTCCTAACAAGAGGAAAGAAAAGGTAGAGAAATCAAGACATATGAAAACATGTAATCCAATAAACTAATGGACCATGGAAACATCAGCTCCATGACCCTGAGGACAGAAGAGCTTTTTGATTCCAGGCTATGACAACCTACTGCTCTGAAAATGATCACGCTAGACAGTTCTGGATAGATTGGAAGGAAACTGTGGAACACAACCTGAAACAGTGAAAGAGACCAGGCTAACTAGTCAAAGGTTAATAATGAAAAAAGACAAGTCATCCTTTAGGCCGAGAATTGAAAAATACAACTATTTAAGATCAAAAGGGCAGTATGTACCCAAGGAAAAAATTCAGAAAGTTTAAAACAAAAGGATAAATGAAAACAAAAAAGAAAGGGTAGAGGGGTATATCGGGGTTACTATAATGGATGCTCTGAAACAAAGTATGTATGATTTTTTTCAATGTAAAACTGATGCTCTACTTCATGGAACTAACAATAAGTTAAAAAAAAAAACACAGGGTTCATTTATAGACAACTCTGCCCAAACCTTCAAAATAAACAAGAAAATGAACAAAGAAGCACACAGTCCCCCAGACTGCCTTATACCACCATATTTTTGTGCATTGCATTGTCTCTCCTAGAAATGGCTTTCCCCTTTTGGGATCATTTCCTAAATCTTCATTATTTTTTAGACATCACCCTTTTTCACAGGCTTTTTGGTGATGATATTATATATACTAGTGATGTGTGAGATTCACTTCCACCACTCACACCTTGAAACAGGGTTTGCCATTCCGTGGGTGTTCATTGTGTTTTGATGAACATGCAAACATATATGAACAAAAGACTTTGTATGGTGCACTTAGATTACATCTGTTTAGAAATTTTAAAATTTCAAGGGGCTATTTTAATGAAGCATTTGCTCGTTCCTTTTACTTTTCCAATTAAAGTGAATAAAGAACTATTAAAAAAATCACCTAACAATTAAATACCAGAATCACATTAAAATTTAATCTGATGGAGAAGATATTTGGAGGATAGTCAAGCAAGCATATCTATGAAACAGAAATGGCTACTGAGCACATTTATTAATTGCAGTAGTTAACTATATGACAAGGTCCAAAACACTCTCAAATGAAGTCCAAGGGTTAATTGTTCTCTGCTCCTGGTTGCTTGAAATGATTTCAGTATAATTGTGCTAGATGTTTCTCATTTTGCATTCTTATTTTCATAAAAATCAGCATCTGTCCTTCTTTAATTAGGATACTCTACATTCTTCACACTTGTGGGTTTTTAATAATTTTACCCAATGCTCTCTGTTGATTACATTTTTAGCTCCATAAATTTGACTTTTACAAAGTCTAATACCCTTACAGTATTATGCCCTTGAAAAAATTATTTTTATTTGAAATTGAGAAACCTTTTGAGATGGTTGGATTGGTGTTAAGTGGCGGCAGTGCACACCCAAATAATTATCTAGGAAAAAATTTCGAAAGGGAATATGAACATAAATGACAATGAAGAATGAAAGGTGACACTTTTAATTCATTGCATAAACTCAACAACCATTGCTTGAAAATGATCTTTTTGGCATGTAGAGCACATAAGTAACCTCTAGATTTCATTCTATGTGACTATTAAGCAAATATAAAATGGTTATGTATTCATAAGATATGCTTCAATTGAATTAAATAAATTATTGGCTATTTCTCATCAAAACAAAGATCTTCTTAATTCTTTGATATATTTGTATGGCTTTCTTCAAAATATCATAGTTATTCACAAAATATGGGGGAACACTGAAAGAAACATCAAAAATAAATACCTGCCTATATACCTCAAATATGTTAGTGTGGTTCATATATTGCTGCTGATATCTCCTTAAAAAACATTAATTCAGTCTTACCCCAACCCCACTCCCCTGTAGTTGGGAAACACTAAGACAGGTATATTAGAGCTCTGGTGGCATAGTGAGTTACACATTGGCCTGCTAACCACATGCCAGCAGTTCGATGCCACCTGCAGCCACAAAGGAGAAAAAGGAGGCTTTCTGCTCCCATAAAGATTTGTAGTCTGAGAAACCCAAAGGGGTAGGTCTACTCCGTCTTGGTAGGGTCAGTATGGGTCAAATCGGAATCAACTCTATGGCAATGATTGTTATTTTTCAGAAGCCTTATCTCCAGTATACTAGAATTGTATTATTTATTGGTATGATATTCCTCAATGTGCTTTCAGAGCAGAAGTGTCAAGAATGACAAATCAAAAAACTCCAAATTACTGCTTTGTCCTAAATGTCATACTACTCAGCAATAGAGAAAATCACACAGGGGTGTCTTTAACATTATAGCAAGTGACCTTGCCACTCTTTCTGCAATCTGGGTAAAGTTTTTGAAAGCTCTGAGTCTGCTTCCTCTACTTCAGAGTGAATACAATCATACAAGCCCTGACTGATGGCAAACATGATCACATGATCTCATTAGTATAATATGCCGGTTATCTTGTGTTTCAGATAATTCAAAGGCAATTACAATAGTACATGTACAGGAACATTTCAGAAATTTAAGCCAGACTCAGAAGAGGAAGCGGGATCCAGGGGGTTATTTTGGTTCTAGAATATTAGCCAGTCTGTTGAATCAAGATGAGGTTATTTCTGCCCATAAAAATGAATTGACAGCCTGGGAACCCTTACCTAGCATCATAATGAGTCTGAATTAGTTCAAGGTCAGTGGGTAGGGACCAGAAAAATGAGTCAGTCTGCCTTCGGCAAAGTTCGGCCAGAAGGCTCCCTTGAAACTAAAATGGTGACATCTAATTTCATGTATTTTGGATATGTTAAGTTCCTGTAGAAGAACTTCATGCCTGGAAAAAGAGGTCAGTGAAAAAGAATGAAAGACACTCAATTGGATTGATGGATACAGTGAGTATAATACTGGTCTCAAACACAGCAAAAATTGTATGACAGAACTAAACTAGGCAGTGTCTAGTTCTGTTTAAATAGGGTTGTTGGAGATCAGAACCTGATTTGAGGGTGTCTAACATGTACCAGTCAAGCAACACACAAGCAATCAAAAGATAAATTTTCCTGGGTACATCTTCTGCACAAGATATCTTTAGAGTATCAAAAAATGAGGATAGCACTTTGAGCTTAAGGGGTGCTGACCCAAGTCACGGTGTTTTTAATCACCTCACATGCATGTGAAAGTTGGATACTGAATAAGGAAAACCAAAGAAGAATTGGTGCACTTGAATTATGCTGCTGGCAGAGAATATTGAATGTTCCATGAACTACCAAAAAACAAACAAACAAACAAATCTACCTTGGAAAAAGTACCACCAGAAAACTCCTTAGACACAATGATGGTGAGACTTTGTGTTATATACTTTGCACATGTTGTCAGGCTGGACCAGTCTCTGGACAACCACATTATGCTTGGAAATGTAGCAAGGTAATAACACCAAAGAATGCCTTCAACAACAAGGGATGTTACAGTGATTGTGCCCCTTGACTCCAGTATAGGAACAATTATGAGGCTGGTGCCAAGGGGGACAGTGTGCTCTTCTGCTGTATGTCAGTGTGTTAGTCCGGGCAGACTAGCGGAACAAGTTCCATAGATACACATATGGATATAAGGAATGGGTTTATTTTCAAGGGGAACAGGACATTGAGAGAACATCCCAGCCCAGTCCAGCTCAAAGTCACAAGTCAGATATTAACCCATATGCCTGAAATCGGTCCATAAAGTCTCCTTCTGACTCACAGGTCACAGGTCACAGGCTACAGAGTCCCAACACCAACAGGGGTCTCCCCATGTCTCCTCGCTTCCAGGGCTCAGGGTCCATCAACAGCATCCTGTGATGACAGAAGCAACTCATCATTGGAAGAAGCCTCCATGTGGCTGCCCCAGCCTCAGAGGTCCAACTCCATCAGGACAAAGCCGCGTAGTTTCTCCACCGGCTACTCCAGCCTCCCAGACGCCGCCATTCTGTGTTGCCTCTCATTAATCGTCTCTGAAACTAACTCCCAACAACTGGGGAAGATAGCTTCTCATCTTCACGAGGGAAATACCGCAAGATTTCCCAGGAGTCTCAAGCGAAAGCCATGCTCACACAGAGGCCTCATCGGCTACTCAATGGCTATCTCCAGATTAACAGGCCAGACTCTACCTCTACATTTCAATTATAAAATGAACTTAAGCACATGACTGCCACAGTCAGTTTGCTCCGAGTAGAAACTAACTCAATGACTCCTACCTAGAACAACAATAAACATACCACCCTGGCTCAAAGGTCTTTGAAAATTCTTTGAAAATTCTTTGATAGTCTGTGTCTACATCTCAACTTTTAAATAAAGACACTAGTCTAAGTATTATGCATGGTGCAAAGTTGTTTTAATGATTAACAAATGCAACAATTGTCAATGCTTCAAGATATATACTCACATGAAAAAGTACAAACAATTAAAATTATGTCGTTTTTGCCTATCTGGAATGTTCATTCTATTTTTTAAAAGTTATTTTATTGAAGGATTGTACAATTCTTATCACAATCCATACATCCATCCATTGTGCCAAGCATATTTGAATATTTGCTGCCATTATCATGCTCAAAACATGTTCTTTCTACGTGAATCTGGTAGCAATTTTATCCTTCTCAGTTTTATGCTTTTCCCTCCCTCCCTATCTCCCTCCTTCTGGAACCATTGATAATTTATAAATTGTTATTATTTTTTCATGTCTTTCACTGAACGATGTCTTCTTTCACCCCCTTTTCTGTTTTCTGCCTACCAGGGAGGGGGATATATGTCAATCATTGTGATTGGTTCCTCATCTTTCTCCCCATTTTCCCCTTCCCTTTTTGCTCCTTTCATTATTGGTCCTGAGGGGTTTATATGTCCTGGAATCGCTGTGTTTCCAGTTCTTTTCTGTACTCATGTACATGTTCTGGTCTAGCTATATCTGTAAGGTAGCATCAGGGTCATGATAGTGGGAGAAGGAAGCATCAAAGAACTAGTGGAAAGTTATATGTTCCATTGCTTCTATACTGATAACTCACTGGCTATTCTGTTCCTTGTGACTCTTCAGAAAGGGGATGTTCAATTTTCTATGAATAGGCTTTGGGTCTCCACTGTGCACACCCCTTCAATCACATTGATAAGAGTTATATTCTGGGGCTTCATGCCTAATATAAGATCCCATTGATACGTCATGACTACAGAGCCTGATGGGCTTCATCTGTGTGGACTTTGTTGCTTCTCAGTTAGACATCCATGAGCTTATCTTCAAGCCTTTAAGACTCCAGATGCTATTTTTTTTGTAGCTTGAAAATATCAACTTTCTTCACCACATTTGTTATGCACGCATTTTGTCTTCAGTGATTGTGTCATGGATGGAAACATTATGGAATGCCATGCTATTAGAACAAAGTGTTCTTATATTGAGAGTATACTTGAGTACACACCCAATGTTTGCCTGCTATTTTGATACTAAATATATAAATATATGTACATAGATCTATTTCCCTAATGTTCTAGATATAAATATATCATACTTTCATACTATTCTTAAATGATATAGGTCATACTATTCTTAATACAAAGGATGCAAACTTTCAATGCCATACAGATGATCATTTTGCTCAACATATGTTGCTAATTGCTTTGAACATGCTTTTGTGTGTGTGTGTGTGTGTGCATCATTGGGTAACAGAATGACATTTCTTATTATAAAGGAATGTTTTAAGACCTGTGTCTTAACATATGGATACATACATATTAATTCAACATGTGCCAATGATTTTTCTACTTACCAAGCCAGTGCTCAATTGTAGAAAAAACTCATGTGAGGTAAAATAAAGAAATTCAGCGCTGAGCCCTGGTGGCATAGTGGTTGAGTGTGGAGCTCTGGCCCACTGGTTTGGTGGTTCAAATCCAGCAGTAGCTCTCCAGGAGCAAGGCTGGGTAGCTCCCATGACCACCAGAGGGCAGTGATGACCGCCCCCCCCTCAAATAAAGAGAGAAAGAAATTCAATCATGGGGGATTTTTCTGCTCTAAGAAATAGCTGATAAGAAAAGCACATTCAATTTTGTAAGACAAGAATGATATTAAAAAGTGGGCATGTAATCATTATGTCACTAGAATATAATGATATATATTGTAGAATCAGATGATATTGAAACAAAACCGTATGCTTCCAGTTCCCTAGTATCACGTTTGAAAACCAGTCACCCTCAATTCCAACCCATAATGATCTTGCCCACATTTCCTCAAAATTAAAACAAAAAGAGCTATACCTATGAACACAATTAAGACATTTAAAATGGAAAAAAAAAACCCAAATGTTAATGTCTCAAAACAAGGACTCGTCAAAAATATGAGAATCTTTTCTAACAAGGTTATTATTCATTTTAGATTACGCAAATAGTGCCACGTGAAATAACAGCCTGCCCATGATGTATGGTTAGATGATTCATCCTCCTCCCCACTTCTGCTTCTGCCCATAACAGAATAGATTCTGATTCTATCTCCCACAGCAGTCTGCCGTGTAGTTACCAGCATCCTGTTGTCTCCCCTGCTTATTCTGTGCTGCAGTCTTTTAAGACAAGTTAATGAGAGAGGAGTGACCCTTCACAGACTCACAGAATTATTTGTGGGAAAGCTGAGTCCAGATCCCTGTGTGCATTAGATTTCACTGGTCATTACTCCTGCGGACTACAGCTCTTATTGATAATTGATTAATAAAAATAAACCAGTTATCATAGACTCAATCCCAACTTATAGGAATCCCAAATATGTCAGAGTAGAATTACATTCCACAGAGTTTTCAATATTGAATCTTTTGAACGTACATTTCCAATGTATGTCTGACTGGACTTGAACTACTAGCTAATCAGTTAGCAGCCAAAGCAGTTACCATTTGTCCCCACACGTTGTGTTTCGGTGTGGTCAAATTAGTTTCATTGAAGTATCCCTCCCTGCAACACACTGAAACATTGCCCACAACAGTAATAACTATAATATTATTGTAAATGAAAGTTACTATCCAAAATCCAAACAAACCATAATAGGGACATCAGAGTAGGCTACATTGATCTGACTTCTCATATAAAAAATGAGCCCTGTTTTCTTCTGAAAAAAAATTATAAGAGTTGAACCATGTAGAAAAGCCCAGACGTAGCCATGAGTACCTCATTATTGCTAGGAGAAGGGCCAACATTCAGCTCATTAACTCAGTATTCTCTCCCTGTTCAACTTTCCACTGCAGCATTTCCCATCCAACTTCAGGCAGCATGAAAAAGTTTTAAGGCTAATGCAGAGATTATCAAACAGATGATATTTGAAAACCTGCTCCAAAGTAAATATTTCATTTGAAAAGAGACACAGAGAGGAGATTAGGACACAGGAGAATGATAGGATAAGTTCACATGTATGCACACATCTGTTTACAAATGTCATCATTCACGCTACCCTTCATCTTCAGAAGTGAAATTCTCATTGAGTGGCCTTCTTCCATGCATCCTGAGCTTTTGCCACCTCACAGGTGAAGCTGCAATTCCTGTGAATGAAAGGGTTCTGCCATCAGATTGAGTGTGAACAAAGACCAGCTCCTCCACTTTCTACCAGGGAAGCACTGGGAGGATTAGCTAACCTACCTGTACTTTTGGAGCCCTGGTGTCCTAGTGGTTATACTTTTGGCTGATACCAGCAAGGTCTGAAGTTCAAAAGCACGGGTCATTCTGCGGGAGAAAGACAGGGATTTCTACTCCTCTAGACACATGTAGAGGCAATACTGCCCTGTCCTACAGCATCCCTATGGACTCAAAGGCAGTGCGTTTGTAGTTTAGAGTTTGATAACTCTACCTAGATTTCTTCACTCAAGGTCCTATTTCTCAGGATTGTTGTGAAAAGTAAAGCATTCAGTGTAGAAACCTCAATTAGACTATGGCTAAATGGTTCATGTTAAGATCTCTGTACAAATGGCTTTTAAAAAAATTACTCTTCAGACTCTGAACAATATGCCCTTCTTCTTCCTCTCCCCATTTTACTTTGCATTTCTTTTAAGTGAAAAATTAAAAGGCATTCCCTTCTTACCGTTCTCCCATACATGGAAAAAGATTATGAGAAATGACACTGAAAATGAATTGTTTGGGGCGGGTTGTGGGGGCTGCTACCTCCCTTCATGTCAGAGTCCAAAAGGCTGTCAAGTGAAGTATTTGAAAGGAAAGCTAGACAAACCTGACAGACTCTTCAATCTGAATGTGCTATGCAGATGCAATTTTTCAATTCTAAGTAAATGGGACAGAATTTGGTGAAATAAATGAACATAGACATATGCTATTATTTTAGGTCCGGCTATAGGGGAGCAAAGTTAGGGGCTGGTCTCTGAGAGTTTATGCATGTAAACTTGAAACAGACAGTATAACTCCTCACTCGATTAAAGCAGGAAAAAGCAGATGGTGGAGTCAGTTGGACACGTGGGGTATGTCTTCCTTGTGTTAAAACCTTATTCAGTGTTTAGTACAGAGACTACTACAGGCCAGAACTCTAGAGGGTGCTTGAACAGTAAGGAACACATTATAATTAGTTTGATCTTTTATCCTTTGGAACTGCCAGCAACTAACTCAAAGCTACATCTTTGCAGGGCTCCTTGCTGATGGTGTGAAAAGTTGATGGTGATAATTGACGTCAAGTTGGTTAGCTCAATAACTCCATTTGTACAAAGTACAAATGATTGATCATGTGAAGGTTGTTCTTTGTATTGTCTGTTTTAAACTTTCTGAAACAAATCACAGTCCCTATCTCAGAGAGACCTCTTGGAGTCACTAACCATTCTGCTAGTAGCCAAGTGAAGAACCACTATCCTATCCAGGGATTCCATGATATCAAAAATACATGCCCAACATATAACTGTACTGCCTTGGTTTTCCCCAAACTCTTCTTTTTCTGAATACATTTAATCTTGCCTGTTTCCCTCAGCTAGGTGGATTGGAGACACGTGGGTTAGGGGAGCTAGTAAATAACCTTATTAGAAGCAACCATTTCCCAAGTTTGATCTCAGAGAGTAAATACCCTTAATACTAATTATATGCAACGTTTAGGATTAGCTTTTAAGTCTCTGCTTATGGCCATGCACCTGATGATAACAAAAATTCAATATTCAAGCTCTTTCCTTTTCTTCTAAGCAATGTTGTGCATGAATGAAATGCATCTAAATGAAGAAAACCCTAAGAGATTAGAATAAAAGAAATGGATCAATTGCTCGTCAGGTATTTATTACATGCAAATCTCTAGTACTTAAAAGGAGCATTTACCAAGTGGGTCTAGAAGCAGGATTAAGAACCAATAAAATCCATAAGATTTCTTAAATTACCTTAAACTATAATTGACTGCTTAAATGAAAATGAAAGGGAATTAATTAGAGGTTATCATATACCTAATTTAATTGTATGAAAATAATAGCAAAAAAAAGTTAGCAAAGCTGAAATTGAATGTACCTTTTTATAATATCACTTGAGGGTAAATTGCAATATGTTACAGACACTTAACTTTGAAATTGTAAAGCTGCATTAAAAGCTTAAAAGTTTTGGAGCAAAAATGCTAGAAAAATGAGATGATATGGATTCATAAAATATTCACATAATTAAATATTACAGGAAAAAGATAAAATATATAACAGCTTAAGAAATGATAAAAGAGATAAAAAAACAAGCAATTGAAAGCAAAATATGCCAAAGAGACTAAGATCAGTACGATAATCAATGGCATCAAAAAAACTAAAAGAAACAAACCTCACAGCCATTGAATTGATTTTGACTCATTTTGAGCCCCTATACAGCAGACTAGAACTGCACTGTGGTTTTCCAAAATGAACCGTTTAAAGTTGAAAATTTCACCTTTTTCTTGTAGTGATGTTGATAGCTTTAAACATCTGAACCTGCAGTTAACACTGCAATATAACCATGTCCACACCAGGTCTTCTACAATCAATGACATAGGAAATGGGGGGAGGGGAGGAAAGAAAAGAAAAATCATGAAAACTAATCAGGTTGATAATGAAAAGCTTTAAAACTGAGAAACATATTATATACTCATACACTTACACTTTTTCTGGGGGGGGAGGGCATCACTGCCCTCTGCCTTGTTCCTGGAGAGCTGCTGCTGGGTTTGAACCTCCAACCAAGTGGGCTGTAGTTCTGTGCACAACCACTACACCACCTCAGCCCAACACTTTTTTTTCCCCAATAATTGTTGATATGTATGTTAAATAACTGAAAGACTCAAACAGATACTCATAAGTGGTGAGAAAGGTGATACTGGGAGGGTGGACGGACAGTGGGGTATAAAGGGAGAACAGATTGCAAGGATCTACACTTGACTTCCTCCCTGGGGGATGGACAGCAGAGGAGTGGATGAAGGGAGATGTTGGATGGTATAAGATATGACAAAATAATAATAATTTATAAATTATCAGGGGTCAATGTGGTAGGGGAAGTGGGGGGAGAGGGGGGAAAATGGGGAGCAGATACCAGGGGCTTAAGTAGAAGCAAGTTTTTTGACAATAATGAGGGAACAAACGTACAAAAGTGTTTGATACAATGGATGGATGTGTGTGGATTGTGATGAGTGGAACAAGGCCCCAATAAAATGATTTACAGTAATAAAATAATAATAAACTCTAGATAAATAAAACAATATAAGAACAAAAAATAATATTTGAAGAAGTATTCATAATAGTGAATACATGGGAAAACTCATGCAGTGAGACCCTACGGTTCACCAACAATGTACAGATCACAAAATGTGTATCTCTGATGGTACTTCTACAAAATCATTGAAGCCCTTATTAAACTAAAATATTACTAGGCACAGCTATTGGTTCTCAGTATATCTCCCACCTAGATCTATACATTTCTGAAGGTGGTATTTTCATTTCTCCAAGTCTTCCCGAAGAACTTTGTACTCTTTGACTTATACCTTGTAAATAATGCTGTTTTAGTAGCCTCATGGGACCCGAACAAGCCATGTTTCTTTTACATGTTCTTCAGGGAACAAAAACAAATCTGTAGGGGAAAGATAAGGTATCTAGAGTGGATGGGGTAAATCTTTCCAATGAAATTATATGACAGTCCTTGCTACTATTAAATAAAAAATCAGTAGAAATGCCTTGTTGGAAACAATTCCTCAGTCCAATTTTCCCATATTCTCACCAAAGTCATTTTCCATTTCTTTAAACTTCTTCTTACAAAACCCCCATGAAATGGTTGTGTGTTCAGAAAACCTGTCAAGATTACACCCAGTGGAATAGCAAATGTTAAGCTCTATAACCTTTTGAATTGACTCTCTACCTTGAGTGCAACTTTTCCAGCAAAGCCCCCTAGAAGTTACTGCTTTGATTTTCTTTTTGAGGAGTGGGGGGCACCATAATGAGACATAATCAGAAAAGCGTGTTATTGAGAGAATTTGTCTTCGACTATTCCCTCATTGCCCACTGGTTTAAATGCATTTTTTCTTCAGATGAACCTGGGCATGCATGAACTGGAACTAGCAGCAATACCTTTGGAGTGTACATCATACATATAATGGAATTGTATCCAGCCATAAAAAGAAACCAACTCTGAGAAAAAGCCCTGGCATAGATGAACCTTGAAAACATCATACTAAGTAAAAAAGGATTCATGTTCTGTGATACAATAAAACAAGCAGAAAAGTATATTGCTGTCAAGTAGATTCCTAGACAGGATGTCCCTGTCCATGTGCTATAGCATAGAGTTGCTCCATAGACGTTCCTTGCCTGTACTGTTTATGGAAACAAGTCACCAGGTACTTTTTCCCCCTGCCTTGCTTGGGTGGTTGTAGTTATCAAATTTTTATTTGTATCTGATCACACATTATTTGAGATGTCTAGGAAAATATTAAGAGGCAAAAATGAGGAAACAGAGGCATAAATATATTACTGATTTTCCAAGACTTTGTGGGGAAGGAAACACTACATGGATGATTCTCAAATCAACCTACAAATAATTATTCTGAATCAAAGAGGTCAGGATTTGGAGAAGAATACTGAAAGTACCATGAACTGCTAAAAGGACAATCATATCTTTCTTGGAACCAGAATGTGTCCGAGAAGAAAGAATGGCAAGGCTTCATCTTGCATGCATTGGTCTCAGATGAGACCAATTCCTGGAGAAGGACGTCATGCTTGGTAATATAGAGAAGCAGCCAAGAAGAGAAAGCACCTCAAGGAGAGGGGTTAAAAAACTGGCTGCAACAATAGATTCTGGTATAGTGATTAAACGGACGGGGCGGAGTTTCCTGTTGTTGTGTATAGGATTGCTATGAGTTGGAACTGACCCCACAGCATTGAACAATAAAAATATCCAATTTCTATAGGATGCTAAAAAGCATAATCTACTATATGGGTAAGGAATCAAATCACTGCTTGTCTGAAAACATTGTGTTCTATGATCAGTGCAATGACAGTGGAGATGGAAGAAACTGTGAGTGAAGGTTTTCCTTAAATTTTATTGATGATTTTATAAATGTATAATCATGTTAGGGCTTTTGTAATATATAATTTGAGTGTGCACATTGTATGTCAGAGATAGTAACCATACAACACTGTTGAAAACACTGAATAAATGAAATAAAATATCTTTAGGGTCATAGATTGATGGCCATAGGACCCAAGGAAGGCAACTCATTATAAAGCTGATTGATTGTGTGGTTCATTTTACAATAGCAATTGTAAATGTTACCACACACAGTGGTGGGGTTGGAAATATGTTTTCTAGAAGAACCAGCATAACTTTATGATAGGTTAAATAAAAACAGTGTGATAAAGAAGACAGAAAACTATCTTTAATGTTCTTGCATTAAAATAAAAAATCAAGTTGTGCTGTTAATGGAAAAAGCAGGTTTTCTTTTGTCTTTTTTTTGTTTTTGGAGAGTTATCATAAATTTAAAATTTGAGGTTCTAATTGTAGGTATCTTACATTGAAATTGAGGTTTTATGAGATATATAGATTTGAGGGGGAATAGTTTAGGTGACAGATAATGATTTATTTGCATATAAAGATATAAAATATTAATGATAGCAGTCATAACAACCACTGGAATGCTTTGAGGGTTTTCTGAGTGCAAAGTTAAAAGCTTGAAGCTTATAGCTCAGCCATTTATTTGTCTTTGTAAAATCTGTAGAGTTAACAATTCTGTTGTGAGTTTGCTGTCAAGTTGGGTTGAACTAGTGATGATGCCACAGACAACAGAATGAAACCTTGCCCTATGTGTTGGTCTGAGTAGACCAGAGAAACAAATCCACGAAGACACTCATATGTGTGTAAGAAAGAGGTTTATACATGAGAACAATTCAATGTTGACATTGTTTAAAAAGCATCCCAGCTCAGTCCAGATCAAGTCCATAAGTCCAATACTAGCCCATAAGTTTCACACCAATCCAAAGTCTTCTTCAGACTCAAGAACACATACAATATGTCAAATGCAGATAGATCACAGGACAGTGGGTGGGAAGTCTTACGGATCCAGAGCACTGTAAGCATCTCAGTGGTGGCAGAGGTCATCACTTGGCTTTTCCAGCTTCCAGGGCTGCATCAGGGTAGGTCCATGTGGTTTCTCATGAGGTATGTCTCACTGGAAGTGAACAGAAAGAGTCTCTCCCAACTTCAAGGAGAAGATACAGGAATTCCCAGAATCTTTGGGGGAAGGACAAGTTCATACAGAGGCCTCATTGATATCCTGATTGATAGTCTAGACTCCACCCCTAATCTCTTAATACTCAAATTGACACCAGATTATCTAACTACCACACGTTATCCTACAATATCTTAACAATCACTGAAATGCGTAGTCCATTGTTACAGTCACTCTGTAATTTTGGTGCCTCGAAACCAAAGAGGCTAATCCCCAAAAACGCTATTGGGTACTAATTTTTGAAAGTAAATCATGAGATATTCCTTCTAATCTATCCTGTTTGGGAAATTTTTCTGAAACATGTCCATTTTATGTGGTATTACTTACATTTGAAATACCAGTGCATAGCTTTCTGCATCATAGCAATATGAAAATTATCACAGCATGAAAAACTGACAGTGGCAGGGCCCAATTCTTAAAGGAGAGTAAATCGAGCTTTGAAGCAGTTAATTTGTCTAAACTGGTAAGGAGAAGAGAAAATGCTCAGGAACACAATGCTTTGAAATAAAAAGCTGAACGCTCACCCTTCAGTTGATGTGTTACTCGCCGCTGAGCAACCATTGACTCCATCCAAGGTGAGTATGAATGGATAGATGTGTGAATGAGTGATATAGATGGAAGAAGTAATTTGAGTATGTTCTAAACCAAACAGCTGCTAGCAAAGAGCATTAACTGCTTGAACAAGACTGGGGAAAGCACGATTATTTCTGACTGAGGAAGTTTGGGAGACAACATAAAAATGCTAGAATTTGAAAATGTATGTGGCAACATGTGTGCGAATGTGCTTGATACAAATGATGTACTGAATGTTGTCGTAGCTGTAAGAGCCCCCAATAAAATCATTAAAAAGAAAAAAAAAAGAAAAGAAAAAAACGCTAGAATGAGCATTATGAATAAGAGGCTGTTGCTCACTGTGGGAAGCGGAGAATGGCAGCAGAGATGACAGAACAGCAAGAGCGATGACTGGAGACATTAACTGGCCTGTCAAGATCAGACAGAGAAGAAGAGTGAGCTCTGCTTGGACAGTACAAACATAGAACTGGTAGGAGATGCTTTTAAAGAGATTCGAGAGAAGCTGGCTTGCAGTGTTTACTTTGATGAGATCTTCCAGGACAAAGTTTGACATATTCACATCCTTCATTTCGATTTGCTAGATTCCTCTTCTGGATTCAGAAGCTTTTATTGGCAACATATCGTTATATTTAGGGAGCATAGTTGAATGGAATCTGTAAGTAAGCAACTTTGAAAAACTCTGTGAAGTTCTTTGCAGCCATTAGACACGGATCATACATTGATAAAGCTGGGTGAATCTGTCATATATAATATATACCTTTTAAAATGTTGAATCACAACTAATTTTCCTATAATTACTATTTTCATAGAGAAGAAAGTATGAGAATTTCATCTCTTATATCAGCTTTGTAGTACACGTGAATATAATTGTTGTAATGTGGCAGGAATCTGATTGATGCATCAAAATATTTTAGTAAGGGAAAGAATATAGAGAGATGGATCAACTAAAAAGCTTATTTCCCATTTCCCTGATAGTTTTTAAGGACAACATGTGAGAACCCAAGTAAACTATTCAACCTGAGTATATAATTTTTGTTTTGTTTTGTTTTGCTTCTTTCTTTCTGACATGTCTTATCTATTCCCTGTCCCTTGGAGCTTCAGGTACTGTTTGTAACTATGTAACATGTATGCTTCCTGTATGGATATTGTTTTATCTGTGATAATCTGAAGATAGCAATAAAATAAAATACCTATAGGAAAAATAAGTACCCAAACTGAAAATAATAAGACTTTAAGCAACTTAAGTATGTACTGGATTCTGTACTGTGACTTCATCTAGTCAGAATTTAAAAGGTCTTACCATTTCAGACATTATATTTCTGAGTTTTTGCCATGACCCTGGGATGCAGGTGTTCTTTATATAGTCACCTATTATGTAGGATAAAGCTGTGACATGGAAGAACTTTCAAAAGATGTTCTTAACTAAGCTCCCACAAGCTCACCTCCCATATCGCCAGTCTCAGAACCTGGTGTATGTAATGCCAAAACCTTTGCTCTGCAATATAAGTCCTTCCACAGCCCCGACCTAAAGGAAACTGCATTGGGTTGGTCCATCTCTCTCGAGGAGAGGAAACCTGGTGGTGTAGCGGTTATGCATTGGGCTGCTAACTACAATATCAGAAGTTCCAAACCTCCAGGCACTCCAAGGAGGACAATGAGACTTTCTATTCCAAGAGTTATAGTCTTGGAAACACAAAGAGGCGATTCTACCTTGCCTTGTGGACTCACAAGGAGCGAGAGTAGACTCAGCGGCAGGGAGATTTTGGATCTTCCTCTCTACTTGGCTATATGTTCTGAGTATAGACATGATGATTGGTCTTTTGCCAGAAGAGATGTCAAAATACTGCCTTCCAGTGTTAAGTCAATTCTTAGCATGCTATTTTTCTCATTATCCTTTCCACGAGCTTGAGTTTATTATGATTTAGAGCTTGACTGTTCAGCTTCTCCGGTACTGGTTGTATTTGGTCAAACACTGGCTCCTGTTCATGTTAGCAATGCAGTTACCACAGTACAAATATATTCCAGTTTTATCTTTTGTTTTGTTTTCCTTCTCACAGAGTATTTATCAATAAACCTAATCATGTCATGTATATGCTAGGAACCCTGGTGGTAATATGGTTACATATTGGGCTGCTAAGTAAAAGGTCAGCAGTTCAAACCTACCTGTTGCTCTGCTGGGAAAAGTGGGGTTTCTGCTCCCCTAAAGAATTGCAGTCTCAGAAACTCACAGCAGTAGTTCTACCCTGTTCTGTAGAACTGCTATGATTCAGCATGGACTAGATGCCATTGACTGGTGTGTGTGCAATACACACACACACACACACACACATTCGGCGAGTTGTCTAGAGAAGCAGATCAGTGCCCTTCCCCCATGTACAAAAAGGATTTTGTTTTTTTAGATGAAACTTTACATCAAGAAGATAGCCGTGCCCAATGCAGGTCTAGTCTCTAGATTCAATGATGGCCAGGGCCTCACATTCGAGTCTTGGAGCCATAGCCCGAGGACTCAGAAGGGTAGTGCGGGTATCAGGGCGGTCACGAGGTGCTGAATCATATGGATCCAAAGTTGGAAGAAAGGGAAGGCATTGACAGCTCTCTGGGTCTGTCTACCCACATAAGGTCACCCCTGGAGGCAGACACAGAAACCCGGTGAAGGGGAAGAGGAAGTGGCAGAGAAGAATATTTCTGTTAGACCTTGCTCTTATACAAATGTGCCAGCACATGGAGTGTCATCAAGCTACAACTTGATTGATAGATTGATCTGTGCCTCTAGGCAGGAGTGTCTAGTTGACATGTTATCTAACACAGACTCATGCACACACATATAGACACATAAATATATATACACATATGCATATATAGTGTGTATAAATAAAACTTAGTAACTTATCTTACTTTCTGTTTACTATCTTTTGGTACTTAACAGAAATGTCGTTTATCCTCAATCACTGATTGTTCTAGACATATTATTTGGTATAACTATTGACAAAGTCTATTTTCAATGTAATTCTGTTAAGTGTGTCATCATATATAAAACTATCTTTAAACAAAGATAAGGCATCTGAGAATGATGTGTTAATCAAACCATGATAATATATAAAAAGCTTATCACAGTAAAAACCATTCTTACTTCTTAAGAAACATCAGATATTAAAGTACTGTGGAGCCTAAGAAGTCTGTGTAGTATGATAATTGGGGAAAGCATAAAATGTTAAGCAACAGAAATAATATAATGAATGGAATTACTAAATTGATTATTAAGATCAGGGACCAAAAGATAAGCACATTATTCTTCCCTTGGTCCAAAGCAACACCATTATTCGTGCACAACATTTGAGGATTCTTTAATTTACTACCACACAATGGGTACAGGTTTTGTGTAACATTTTGGGACAAAGTGGGTTGTGGGTGACTGAGAAGATCCTAATAATGAGGCTGTAGGCTATGGCTGAAACGGAGATCTGAGAGAAGCACTCAGAGGGAGTGGTGAAAGGAGCACAGAAATTCTAAGCAAGAAGGAGATGAGGAGAAATGAGAAAGGAAATGGGGCAGAGAAGAGATCAAAGAAATGAGAGTGGGGAGTCACAGAAATCTTGTTGTGACTTTTTGTTGATGATGCTTTTCCTTCTCTTAAAGTGAAGCACCAAATTTGAAATAAGAATCTAGTCGCCCAAGAGAAATAACTATTCTAAATGTATCAGACCACTGGAGGGCACTGTGACATTGTATTTTGTCCAAATGACCTTTCAAGGCTTAACTCAGGGAGAATGGTCTAGTTGTTTGTTTTTTTTTTTTAAACCCAGGATGAGCACACACAGGTACTCACTCGGGTGTAATGTCTTGCATGCGGATGGGCCTCGCTGTGTGGACATATAAATCAGTTAGTGTCCCACTGAGGCAGCACCAGTACCCGAGATTGCTTTCTACTTTTGCCATCACTCCATGCTTCAGAGATTTCCTTGCTGGCTGTTCAGGCTGAGCTATGATATTATGATTTTCCAATTGCAGTGATAATGGATCACTTTTTGGCATTTCCCACTCATTAGAATCTGTGCCAGTGTGATGGATTAATTTAGGGGCTTTTTCTGTCCTTGCTATAATCATTGGGAAGGGAATGAGAATAGCTGCGGCATTGAGTAAATTACAGCACAGGGTCCAGGACTTGTACATTAAAAAGCTGAATGGGGGTGGAGGGGGGGAGAGAGAGACGTTTTGTGTGCACAAGACTTAACTGAGCAAAGGGAGAAATCTCAGTGCCGGCTGGAGTCAGAAGCACTGGCAGGTCACAATGAAATGCAGCACTAATATTGGAAAATGTTTAAATGTATGCTAATAGAGCTGGAGTCTCTCATGCTGTCAGTTTCTTTTTTATTAAAAGTCAACTGACTGCAATAAAAATCATGGCGCCTTTATGTTTTCCATTTGCATTCTTTTGCATTTATAATTCTTACAGTAGAGAAAATAGCAAAGATAAGCGTTTTTAGGCCTGTTTTGCCAACAGCCTAGATGGGGCATTTTCTCATGGAAGGAGTTAGTCTCAGAAACCCACAGAGGCACTCCTCCTCTGCCCCATGGGGATGTGATAAGTGAGAATTAAAGTGATGGCAGTGAGTGTGGGTCCATGATATAAGAAAGTTGTTTAAGACATGTACCTTGTATCTCTGTATTGTGCTTGGCACTCTAATGAGGTAGGGAAACAGGAAAGCTTAAGAAATCCTCCTGCCCTCAACCAGGACAATTAAAATCAAAGATGAAATATTAATTAAAGAAAATAACACTGCAGTATGAATGGATCTCATAATATCTAAATTCGTCCTGCTGCTTGATTTCTTTATAAACCATACCATTCTGAATCCATACGTCCACCCTGTGAGTGGCAGACTCAGCCTCCAATCCGACCTTCTTAAACAAAGAGTATAATCAATCCCTTTGGCATTCCCTTGTAGCAATCTAAACGAGGAAGCATACCCTCAAGGTGTAACACAGATGTGTGAGAAATCAGGAGTAATCCTGTTACCAGAGAGAAAAGGATAATAAAAAATACGACAAAGTAAAAAAAAAAAAAGGAAATCTAGGCAAGGAAAGCTTATTTAAATATTAATAAATGACAAAGAACTTTTAAGGCATATTCACATAAATGTGAAATTATGAAGACATTGATGGCTCTGTCACATAGCTCTGTATATCATAAAACATAGAAGATGAAACACATAAAGATTTAGATGGCAGCCTTTGAATGCATTAATGAGTGATGAGAAAGAAAACAGAGGCAGTCAGATGCATGGACTTACACTGACACCTTTAATATGTCTTTTCCCTTTGAATCAGCAGACTCTCTAAATTTCTAAGAATAAGATAGGATGAATTAAATAATAGATAAAAACAGGTTATTGGAAATAATAGCTTAAAGAAAACCAAGTGAATGAAATGAAAAATTTAAAGGAAGTGTTGTAAGTAAGCCAACATCAACGAGTAAAATCAGAATTAGGTGGAGAATGGATTTTTTTTCATCTTTTTTTAGAATGCCCCTCAACAAGTAATAAGCATGCCATCAGCATTAATGTCCCATAAGAAATTAGTTTATTTTAGTCTTATTAATACCATGTTTGGCTCTGAAAATATGTTTGACCATAGGCAGGTTTAAGCCTCAAAATACTAAGTTATTCATGTTTATTTAATCTGTTTAAATTTAAATTAAAGAAATACTTTTCCCACTACTGTTGTCAATCTAGTTAGTTCTAGTCACTGGTGCTTCATTATGTGAAGGTACAGCTTGGTTCTCCAAATCAAACCAAAATAAATCAGAACCAAGAAAGAGACAGGCATATTCTCTTTTCCCCTCAGACCAGTTTCTGTTGAGAGTTTTTCCACTTGGAACCCAAAATTTTGTCACAAATAAATGAGCCTTCCTATATTTGTGCAGATAGATGAAAATTCATGTATTTGAAAATATGTTTGACTACTATTGATTTGTTTTTTTAATTAATTATGGCCATGACATTCCATTTGACTGTGTGAATGAAAACAAATTATGGCTACTTGAGAAGAATGGAGATTCCAGAACACTTCACTGCGCTTAGGTTGAGTCTATACATGGATCAAAGGACAACTGCACCAAAAAGACAAAGACATATCGCATGATTCAAAATCAGAAAAGATGTGCTACGGGGTTGGGTATCAAGCAAATAAGGAAAGCTGAACTGTATGAAGAAGAATGTGGTATCAGGATCGGAGGCAGGGTTATAAACCTCCTTTGACATGCAGATGAAACACCCTTGCATGCGGAAAGTGAGCAGAACTTGAAGCACATGCTGTCGAAGAACAAGGATTGCAGTAGGTCGCATCTTGATAAATGAAGAAAAGGTTGAAGCCGTAAAGGATTTCTTCATCTTTCTAGGATCCACAATCAATCCTCCTGGAGGAGACAATCAGGAGACCAAGCGACACGTTACATTGAGTAGTTCTGCTGCACAGAACCTCTTTAGGGAATCAGAAAGCAAAAATGTTACTTTGAGAACTAAGGTGAGTCCGACCAAAGCCATCGTGATTCCATTACTTTGGAGGCGTGAGTAAATGTGACGTGGAATGAGGAAACGTGAAGCTGAATCAATGCATTTGAAATATGGTTCTGGCAAAATAGTGGATGTACTATGGACTGCCAAGCAACTATGTCTTGAAAAAATTACAGCCAGACTACTCCTTAGTAGCAAGAATGGTAGTATTTGTCTCAAGTACTCTAGACATGTTACCAGGAGAGACCCGTCCCTAGAAAAGGACGCTATTTTTGATAAGAAAGGGGCAGTAGCATATGATCACAAGTAGTGACAGAGTTGCTGCTGCACTAGTGGGTGCGAACATAAGAACAATTGTGAGACTAGTACAGGACACCATAGTGTTTTACTATGTTGCACATAGGGTTGTCACAAGCCTGAACAGACTGGAGACATCCAACAATACAAAACCATGTTTGTGCAGAATTTAACTTTGTACCAGAAATATGGTGTGTATGAGTGATCTTGACTCCCTCCCCCGACTGGAGACTTAAGGAATATTTTACTGTATCTCTCGATGTCAAGACTCTCCAGTCTCTAACCACTTGGAATTGTACAATGTCTCAAACCCTTCACCCCGATAGCTCTCATCCACACAGCCATGTTCTCTGATACGTTTTTTTAGGATTTCTGGAAGCACGCCTTTCTCACTTTCTGAATTACCTGAAATTACCTTTCCTATTTTATTTACTAAGAGCAATGATCTTGTTTTAGTTTCTAAGAAGGCCTGAGAGTGTAACGGATGACAAATTGGGCTGCTACCATCAAGAGTAGCCGTACAAAATCAACAGCAGCTTCTACTCCCATAAATATTTACACGGTCAGAGACTCACAAGGGCAGTTGTACGCTGTCCTTTAATGCTGCTATGAGTCACAAGAGAGTGAATGGCGGTGAGTTTAAATCTGAATTGCTGAGAACACTGTGGGGCACCTTCAGAGGACCTCATTAAATATGAACCCACATTTTATCTATCATTCTTCTGCTTTCCAGAGACTCTTAACCAGACACCTGAGTACCACCTCACCAGCATATTACCCAATCAGCAGAAACTTGTCCAACTTTCATTTTCTGGAATTAATCGTCTTCTTTAATGACTCTAATATGGTTTGGAAAGTGCAATTTATTAAACTAGTGTGCCTTTATGAACTAATTTATTTTTGCTATTTCCAGTGTTTTCTCCTTTTATATTATTCATAATGTTATACTAAGTACTTCATTAATGTGCTTTCTGCTTTTCCTGAAGTATATATTTAAGATAAATAGGGGGGGGGGGAATTTGATCAATGATTAACAATAGCATGCCAGCACTTTCTGCAAACTACAATATTGCTTTTTGAAAGAGAATATACACTACAGGATGAAAAATTCTACTACACTGTTTTCCCAGTACTGCCAGCATGGGGTTGCTTTTTGAAATTATTACTTTTATAGGTCTAAGACAATGCATCAGTGAGACTTTCATTATCCTTTACTATTTTAGATGGATATGCATCTTACATAGCTGCTTTTATGAAATAAATTAAATTTACATGTTTCACAAAAAAGAATGAGAACTCAATTGAAATATAAATAAAACAGTAAAGGAGAAACAACACATTTGGAAAAAATATTGTTTCAGATGGATGACAAATCTGACTATTAATTTTAGTAGTTTAAATGGTATTCTATATAAAGTATATCAAATTATGTTCAGTAAGTTTTATTATTACTATAAAATTTGAACTTTTACTGAATGAATCATTTCCTAATATAAGCTTTCCAACATATGTAGTTAATTTAATTTTTTACCATAAATTAAGACATTTCTGTCAGTTTGTCATATTGTTGTGGTTTCAGTTGTTAATGTGATGCTAGAAGCTCTGTCATCAGTACTTCAAATCACCCATCAGTACAACAGAATCACCCATGGTCTAATGACAGACAAGGAAGAATGAGTAGGCAATCAAACTTTGAGATATTAAGAACTGAAACTTTTATGTGTAGCAGTACAACATTGTCTGATATAATGCCAGAAGACTAGTGCCTCAGATGGGAAGTCACTCAAAACACAACCCAAAAAGCTGTCTCGTTAAAGCAAAGTTGACCTTAATGACATGAATAGAGAAAATTTCTTTGGATATTAATTTGCTGATGAATTGTGGCTTAAAATAAAGCTACTACAAAGAGTCCATTAATATTTAATATAGAGCATGTATCAAGTATAAATCTAAGAAAATTGGAAGTAGTCAAAAGTGAAATAGAACAAAGAAAGATTGATTTCCTGAGCACTAGTGAGCTTAAATGATCTGAGTATTGGTCATTTTGATTCAGACAATATAAACAATGTTACATTCACTACCATATACAACTTATAAAAAACTATGTTGAAGTATAATGCTGTCTATACAGATATACAGCTACCAGGATGAATAATTAAAACAATGACTTATCAAATCTACACACCAAATATGAAGAAAGAGATTGAGGAACTATACCAATTTTTTTTGTGTGAGATTGATCTAACATGCAATCAACATTTAGTGATAATTTTTGATGACTAGTACTTGAAAGCTGGAAACAAAAAGAAAGGATCAGTAGTTGGAAAATATGTCCATGGTGAAAGAAATTAGAAATCACATGATACCATTTGCAAGACCTAACTTCTTCATTGCAAATCTCTTTTCTCAACAACAAAACTAGCAATTATACAAGTGTAACTCATTATATAAAGTGGGCAGGAATCACATTGACAGCATCTGTGAAAAGAGACAATGGCAAAGCTAATTGTCAGTCAAAACAAGGTCAGAGACATCTGTTTATTGGACTATCAATTGCAAGTGTAGCTTGAATCTGGGAAAAAGTGTTTAAAAATCCAGAAGAGTCTAAATATGACCATGAGTACATCCCTTGTAAATTTCATTTCTATCTCAAGAACAAATTGGACATGGTGAATACTAATGATTCAATACCAGGTGAATTGTCTTTAGATACACTACCATACCTGGAGATAACAAACGACTTTTAAAGAGACAGAAATGAATGACTATCAGAAGAGAAACTGTAACTGGCTCTTAAACATAGAGTAGCAAAAAGTAAAGGAAGATATGCTGAACATAGACATTTTTAAACAAAGCAAAGGATTATAATGAAATGTACAAAGACCTGGCACTAGAAAACAGAATGGGAAGAACATGGTCAGCAACTCTTATGGTGACCAAATTGAAAAACGTTCAAGCTTCAATTTACATTATTGAAGGGGTCTGTGAGCAAATATTGAGTGCTATAGAAAACATTTTCAAAAAGATGAAACCTTTGGTTCCATTGTTCTTCCTGCCAGATGGTTCATCCTGCCTACCTTGTCCAGATAGACCTACATAGGCCACTCTATGAGCAAAAGCAAAGCAAAGCAAAACATGACATAAGAGAAAACAAAAACTAAAAATACCTAATAAAAAATAAATTAAAACTAACAGCAAAAACAGAAAAGCCTTCATACAGTTCCAGGTCTCTCCATTGACATTTATGAGTGTTTTCCAGTTAAGGCCACAGGGATGCCATGCCTGGCCTCAAAGACCACCCACGGTATTCTTGGGAATTTCATTGCTTTGCTCCCCTGGCTGCTGTGCTGTATACCTTTAGAGTCTCACCCTGGTTTGGTGAGGGCAGATTTAGCACATCTCCCTCACTGTATCCCTGCTATTGTCCCCCTTAGTGGTATTTTTCAATGAGGTACATCATCGTGTCTCCTGGTGGTGTTGGACCTGTGATCCTTTCTGTGCATTGGACTTCTATGAGTCAGAATATTGTCCTTAAAGTTTGGTGGGCATTTTGGGAAGACACACAAGAGCTGGTGGTAGGGGAAGAGAATGGGGGCACCAACAAATCCAGGAACAAGGGAAGAATAGTGATATGAAATTGATGTTGAAGAGACCATTGGATGCTTGTGAGGTGGTGGTGCTTGATCAAGGGCAATGTAGTTGAGAGGAATTATCAAAACCCTAATGAAGGGTGAACATGATAGAGGGGCGGGAGGAAAGTAAAAAGAAACAGAGGAAAGAACTAGGAGACAAAGGACATTTATGGATGTCTAACTACAGGCTTGTATACTTGTAAGTACATTTATATATAATGATAGGGATATAGATCTATGTACATATACTTACTTATAAAGTATTATGGCAGCAGATCGACATTGGGTCTCCACTCAAGTGGGTGAAGGGAGACAGCAGTGGATGTAAGGGGACATGGAGGAGGGAGGGCAAGGAGGGAGAGAAAAATGAGGAGCTAACACATGGGCTCAAGTAGAAAGAAAATGTTTTGAAAAACATCATGGCAATATATGTACAGAAGTGTTTAACACAATGAATATATGTTTGGCTTGTGATAAGACATATAGAGGCCTAAATACAGAGAGGCCAAAATGCAACAATCTAGCACTCTGTGCTGCTCACATTCCCAGCATGATTACTGAAGACAAAAGGGATGCATAAGCAAATGTGGTGAAGAAAGTTGATGGTACCTGGCTATCAAAAGATAGCCTGTCTGGGATCTTAAAGGCTTGATGATAAACAAGTGGCCATCTAGTTCAGAAACAGCATGGCCTACATGTAAGAAGCACACCAGCATATGTGATTGATAGATGTCAATGGCATCAGGTATCAGACATCTAAGACCCAGAAGAAAATCATACCCTAGGTGGATGGGGTGAGCATGGAGTGGAGATGCAACACTCATCTCTAGACAAGTGGACATCCTTTCACAGAGGGGTCACAGGGAAGAGATGAGCCAGTCAGGGTACAGTATAGCATTGATGAAATAAACAACTTTCCTCTAGCTCTTTGATTCTTCCTCCACCCCATTATCATAACCTAAAATCTATCTTATAAATTGGATTAGACCAGAGCACACACAGTTCTACAGATAAAAGCCCACAACACAGGGAATCAAGACAGATAAATTCCTCAGGGCCAACAATGGAAGAAGAGATACCAGTAGGATGAGGGGATGGTGGGGGGAGAATGGGGGGACTGATCACAAGTATCAAACTACAATACCTTCCCAGGGTGAGAGGACAGAAAAGTGGGTGAGGTAGACAGAGGATGATATAAGATATGGAAATAATAATCTATAACTTATCAAGTATCTGGCGGGAGGGAATGTGGGGGGAAGAGGGGGAAAATGAGCAGCTGATATGGAGGTTTCAAATGGGAAGAAAATGCTTTGAAAATGATTAAGGCACACGTGTAAAGGTGCTTGACACACTGGATGACTGTATGGATTGTGATGAAAGATGTATGAATCCTCAATAAAAGTATTTAATAAATAAAGAATCCCCAATAAAATAAAATAAAAAAATTAAGATGGAAATAATGCAGAGTACCACTCTGCCCCAAATAATTGGCTGACATTGAAACATTTCAAAAAGTTCCACATGATAAAGAAAAAAAATGCCCAAACCCCTGATGGTATTGAAGGAAGAAAGCATCACCACAGAACAAAGCTCCAGGACTTGAGGGAATGCCCGTTGAAATGGTACAACAAATTGATGCAGCCCTGAATGCACCCATTTATCTATGCTAAGAAATTAGAAAGACAGCTAGCTAGCTGGCCATATTCTTGCCCATGCAGAGACTCAACACAGCATTAACATTATCAAATAATACCATCATTTCACACACAAGTAAAATTTTGTTGAAGATAATTAAAAAACAATTGAAGTTGTCCTTCTCAAAGAGCCTGCCAGAAATTGAAGCTGGATCCAGAAGAGCTGTTTGAGGGAGGAGTACCATTGCTAATATGCAAGGGTCTTGACTGCAAGCACAACACTGCTTGTGTTTTATTGACCATGTAAAGGCATTTGACTATGTGGATCAGAACAATCTATACATAGCACTGTGAAGAATAAGAATTTCAGAGCATTTAATTATGCTCATGCTTACCTGAGCAACCTGACCAAAAGGCAGTCCTTCAACTAGAACAAGGAATACTATGTGGTTAAAAAGGTGTGTGTCGGAAAGGCATCCTTTCACCATTTTTACTCAGTTTGTTTGCCAAGTGAATACCTAGAGAACCTGGAATAAGAAGGACATGGCATCAGGAGTGGAGGAAGACTCTTTTATAACCTATGATAAACAGATGACACGACTTTGGCTAAAAGCAAAGCTGAACTGAAACACTTAGTAATGAAGATTAACTCCTTCGACCTTCAGTAGGGGCTACATTTCAGTATAAAGAAAACCAAATTCCTCCCAATTGAATCATAAGAAGGCATCATCATAAATGGAGAAAAGATTGAAATTGTCAAGGCATTCCTTTTACTTGAATCCACAAACAATGCTTACAGAAAGAGCAGTGAGAAATACTGCATTGGGAAAATCTGTACGAGACCTATTTAAAGTGTTAAAGGGCATATAAGTTCCTTTGAGGATGAAGATATATCAAACTCAAGCCATGGTATGTTCAGTTGCCTCATATGCATGTATAATCTGAGGAAAGAATTAGGAAGATCACAAAAGAAATGACACATTTGAATTGCAGTCTCTGGGAAGAATATTAACTATATCATGGACTCAGTGAAAAACAAATCTGTCATGACATGGGTACAGGCAAAATCCTCCTTAGAAGCAATAATAGTGAGACTGCCTCAGGTATTTTTGACATGTGACTAGTAGAAGTCAGTTTCTGGAGAAGGAACTGATGCTTGGTGAAGTACAAGGAAAGCAAACAAGAGATGGACTAACACAAGGAACCCAACAAGAAGCATGAACAGAGCAACAATTGTGAGGATGGCGTAAGACCCAGCAGTGTTTCCTTCTGTTAGACATGGAGTTGTGATGGCCTGTAACTGATCCAACAACATCTAACAACAACAACAACAACATCAACAACAACAACAAGACACTTATGACAATGGAAAACCGAAGAACTCTGTTTAGGCAGCGAGTGGTTATAGTACAAGGGGACTTCAAAAAACTGATGGAAAAATTCCACTAAAATCCATCTTTCCACTTTTCAAAGCCTCTTAGAGATTAAGATATGCTATGACCTAGACATGGAGCCTCTTACCTATATCACTTTTCTTCCATCCATGCAGATCCTGAGACAGCATTTAAAGTAAACTTCAAAGTTGATTGAGGGTGTGATACATTAGAAGTGACCATTGCAGCTGGTTTGCCAGTTGACATAGAAGGGGGCTTAAAAGGTTCACAGAGGAGTGTTGTTGTGAAGTCCCATCTAGTCCTTTCAAACCCATAGATATCCTGGTGCACAGCAGAACGGAGCACTGCCCAGGCATGTGCTGTCCCCACAACTGTGCTTACACTTGCACCCTCTGTGTCAATTCATTTCATTAAGACCCTTCTCCATTACAAGGCCTTTTCCCTTTGCCACACATGATGCCTTCTCCAAGGACTGGTCTCTTCTGACAATGTGCCCAAATATATATAAGATGAAGTCTTGGGGCTGAGCCCCGGTGGCGTAGTGGTTGTGCGCAGGACTGCGACCCACTGGGATGGAGGTTCAATTCCGGCTCCCAGGAGCAAAGGCTGGGCCTCCTACTCCCACCACCTGAGGACAGTAATGCCTGAAAAAAAAAGATGAAGTCTTGCCACCCTTGTCTCTAAGGCACACTCTGACTGTACATCCATCACAGCTTATTTTACCATTTTAGCAGTCCATAGCACATTCCATCTTCTTCACCACCACCACAATCCAAATGCATTGATTCTATGGAAGAGTGGAATTGAAGAATAATGGAATCTGTCAAAAAGTTTTAATCTAACTTATATTATAAAGGAAAATCACAGAACCACATTTTCATTCCTAAACCAACATATTTTACAAATGGTAAGATTTAGTGTCACACACTTTTGTAAAGAGTGGCTTAATGAAGTTTTGAGCTCTGTAGTGAGTTAAATTAGTGGAGAATAATAATGTTATTCTATGAAAATCTGATCACTCGGTTCTAGAAATTGGTCTAGAAGACAAATGCCTGAATTTGAAACTTGGATATAAAGCTTACATATATACTCCTAATATCATAAAAATATTTGCAGAACCACGCTGCTTTTAAATAGTCAATGGGGATGAGATAAGGATTTCTCATGAGCTTTACTGCATGTGCTGTAGTGAGGATCATATCTCTTTACATGTTTTCAATTGAAGAATGGCATGGAAATATGTATTTCTAACATTCTGCATCTTACCATCCCATATACTGGGATATGTGTTTACCCATTCTTGCTTGGGAGAGAAATAATGATTTAATTCATTAATTCTGACTGTTAATTTATATAGATTTTACCTCTGTATTTATTTCCAAGAAACAGAACTTTTATGCTGTCTGATTCTAAGACAGTGTTTCTCTATAAATAACTGTTGAAACAAAAGGCCTTCCAACTCATGGAATTTCAATCACATCAGACAAGCATGCCCTTCAAGATACTGTCATTGTTAATCAGATGTTAGGAAGAGATGTTGAATAATGGAATTTTGAAATAGAATGGAAAAATATGTCTTTATATTCTACCAGACATGCGTTCAAATGTGAATGTGAACAGACATTTGAAGACAATACTATCAAAAGTTCATGAGCAATAATTGTAGTCTTCACTTGCTTTCCCATTTTGCCATTTTCTTTCAAGATTAAATGTGAAAAATGCATCTGAAATATATTTATGGTGCTATCCAGAGAGCATTGTGGAAGACAGATTACTTAAAATTGTTCTCAGACTCAATTGAAGATTTACTACATGAAATTGTGGAAATGACTACAAGTGATTGTAAGATTTGTCATAAGAAATCCATTATTGATCTTCTGTGCTTCTAAGAATGAATTAGCTGGCAGATGCTATTTATATAAAACTATGCACAATCAATCCCTATTTCTGTATCACTCCACTACCCACACTTGTATGCAGATAACTGTGCTTACTTACATAAACACACACAGTATATCCACATACATAAACCAATAAAACCCTAAAACACAAGGGCTTTGAGTCAGTTGTCAGTAATTGTGCTCTTTTAGAACAGGGTAGAACTGATTCTGTGGGTTTCTGAGCTTGTCAGCCTTTACAGGATTAGGAAGCCTCATTTTTCACTCACTAGTGACTGGTGGTTTCCAACTTCTGAACTTGAGGTTGGCAACCCAACTAAGAACCCACTAAGCCACCAGGCATCCTCTAGCATATGGACATACAACACACACACAATTATTTTCTTGGTTAAAAAAAATCTAACTGTTGATTTTCTTTAGGCATCATTGTTACCTATAAATTCTCTCACTAGGGCTCTGGAATTTCAAAATATATATCAATGGAATTTTAAAGTAGTGCTGGAAGCTAGTTACATTTTTTTCTGCACAAACTCAGATTCTGAAAAGTACAAAAAATTAAAGATCTTCAAGATATGTTGAAATAGTTTTAAAATATGCCAACATACAATAACGCAATATCTTTCTTATATCGCTGTAGCATTCATTAGAAGTACACCTGGAATTTTGGCCAATGTGGCAGCTTAGAACCATATACCATGTTGTTCCTTTACAGTAAAAACCCAAGGAACTCCGCTAACCAGAATCAAATATAATCTCAGAACTCTGAGCTTTAAGTCTAAGAACAAAAAGGTAGCTAAAATATCAATTAGAAAAAAAAAAAACATTGACAGAAAACAGCATATAAGGAAAGACAGGGAAGATGGGCTCAGTCAGTTGAAATGGCACAATTTGACAGTCTTAAAATACAGACAGGAGCACTCCATGCTGAAGCGTACAGAAGGCAATTTCACAGGATCCCCAAAAGGACATAGAGTAGCTGTATTGACATATCCAGAGTGAAATAAAGCCCTGACTTCTGGCTAATGACAGCTCCCTGATCCTGAGGACAGGCAGCAACAGCAGGACTGTACACATAGACACCCATGACTACCTCTTCTTTTTTCCCATTAATTGAATACCTAACCTCAGCATACCATCTTACTACCTACTCCCTAGTATGCAAGAGCACATGACCATGAAATAATCTGGCATGCACTCTTACCCCTCAATGCAGCAGAAGTAGTGCCTATGCCTCACTCTCCATCTGGACAACCCACACTGCTCCCTCACCCCCATGAAAATCATGGCCTGTGTCTTTATCACTAGAAGGACAGTGACCGTCACTCACTCAGATTTGAGGGATGGTCGCCAACACAAGTCCAAATCACCCTCAGCTGACCAGGAAGACCACTTGCTACTCCATCATCCAGAGATAGATGGCGATTGCTCCAGAAGGGCCTAGCAGACAGAATGCATTGTGTTTTCTTCAATCTTTCCCATTCCGTGTCCAACTTTCATACACATATGGGGTAATTGAAAATACCATGGCTTGGGTGTGATGCACCTTTGTCCTCAAAATAACATCCTTGCCTCTCAATGTTCTAAAGAGATCTTGAGCTGCTGATTTATTGAATGCAATTTCTTTTTTTATTAAATACATTTACACATATTTTTTAGATACTTTTATTGGGGGCCCTTACATTCTATTTTGATCTTTTGATTTCTGCTTCCATGAGCATTGTAATATTATTACATAAAAGGGGGTACTCCCCCAAAAGGGGGATTTTTTCAAAGTCAGAGATTTAAATTTTTATTTTTACAAAGCAACATCATCACCTTCAAAATACATTCCATTATACTTAATACATATGTCATACCTGTGATTCCATTCTTGGAAATATTTTTCAAACTCATCTGCTTGGATGGCTGACAGCACCTCCCTCATTTTATTCCTTACCTCTTCTCCACTACCAAATCACTGTCCTTTAGTTCTCTTCATTTGCAGAAACAAAAAGCTGTCACACCAAATGAGGTCAGATGAGTAAGATGCGTGGGGAAAGAGAGGCATGCTGTTTTTTGCCAAAAACCGGTGAACCCGGAATGGCGGCATTAGAAGATGCATTGTCGTGGTGTCAAGACCTGTTCTCCATCTCTCACAAATCAGACCGTTAGTGTCACACACTATTAGGCTATCTTTTCAGAACCTCAAAACCAGTGATCCTCAAGCTTTTTAGACCAGGGTCCAGTTCACTGTCCCTCAGACCATTGGAGAGCCAGACAACAGCTAAACAAACAAACAAACAAAAAACTTTCAACAAATTAACTGCGGGTCTCTGATGAGTCAGCTGACAAGAAGGATAAGCAGCAGCCGCAAAAACACTTGGTGGTCAGATATATGTTCTCAGCTGGCTGCGTGTTGCCCTCGGGCCATAGTTTGGGAAAGCCTGCTCTAAACAGAAAGCTTGATTAACAGCCAGACCTCGTGGAATGAACTCCAAAGGCTCCATTCATAGACAGTTTCATCCATTCAAGAAGCTGATGAACATCCCAGATGAGATTTGTGATCCATTGACATTTCCCCTCTTTTGAAATAAGAGAAAACCCATGAGCATTTCTTCTAGCTCTGTCCTTGTAAGTTGTGTTCAATATGACAACAGTTTCTGAAGAAGTTTTCCTGATTAGCAAACGATATTTCACAGCCACACACTCTTCTCTTAAATTGACCATCACACACAAAAAAAGAAGTTCAAAGGAATCTGCTTTTATGAAAAACATTCACTGTGACCAGGGAGAACCTTCCCAGGTGATGCCACTGGGTGCATTGACTACAGCAAGTTGCTGGATATTTGCCTAGTGAGAAAAATGCGTACTATGAAGGCTCCCTGTCACCCAGTGCAATTCTAGCATACTATTGGTAACACATCCTATGTAATCCTGTAATAAAGGTAAGAGAAAACGATTTATGAGAGCTTACATAGATAGATACATAAGCTGACTGAGTATAGAATGGTATATAGGAGAACACGTAAGACGTTACATAGGTTTTGATCTCTGTATGTATTTGAGGTTTAAATATTGTAGTCTTGATGGATGTCACTGTAGTTAGTCCATAAATAAAATGTTCTACTGTGAAGAGTCGCAATGGGGCTCTTAAAAGTATGCAAGTAAGTGAACAGAGGAAATAAAACTATTGATCTCTTTCCATCTGAACCAAAGAAGAATGAAAAAAATAAACGATTCAAGAAAATGATTAGTCCCAAACAAAGATGCACCATATAATTGTGTCACTATTTAACTTAAAAAAGAAAGACTAGATAATGCCCAGCTACTACTAATAATCGCTCTTATCCCATCGCACCATACGTTTCTGGAGAGAGTGGGGGGGGGGGAAATATAGGATAAAGTCATAATGACATATATTGGCAATGGTCTGTAAGAGACAGGTGGATACCCTTAGATGCTCTTGAAGCCTGAAACAAATACCAGACTTCATGCTTAGGATAGCAATAGGCAGGATATAAAGCAGACAATAACACTTCAAGAACATGCTGCTCTGAATGATCAAACATTTGAGACTAAAAGAGCAACATCTTCTCCCCCGAAAGGTTAAAAATGCAAGAAAAGAGAGCTAAGTGGAAACAGAGAATCCGGGGAGAAAGAGGGAGGGACGTGTGCTATCACAGTGAGAATGCAGCTAGTGGTGGTAAATAAATTGTATGTACAGGAGAGACATTAGTGTATAGATGCATATCTGCATATCATATTTATTTATGAATTAACCTTTCAGCATTTATGAATATGCATATATAAAAATGATTATTTGAAAAAATGTGATGGTCCACCAGATAACACTTCTTTTCACCTACATATATACCTATGCAATGATCTATATATCAACATATGTTACAACCTATAAATAACATATATATTCTAGTACATAGGCACACATAGTTTAATTGAATTGGACACTGTTTATAGTAAAATTTCTTCCAAACCATAATAAATCATCGACACCTTATAGACATTGCAGAAAATTGGAAAAAAAATCCACAATATTATTTTTTAATTTACTTCTTATAAAACTTCATAAATCAGTGTGATGTACAGAAAAATGTATCACAACATGATATTGATTGCTTGAGGAATGCAGCATTTTACATATATTATAAACCTTAGTATTTATATCTCTTCCTCTAATTCAATCAAGAGTTACCTGATTTCACAAACGTCTAAGCTGCATCTTTAGAAATTAACTTAATTGTCCAACATTTGAGAGCTAAAACAAAGGAATAATGATTTACATAGGTCAGTTTGACTCCAAAATCCACTAAATCTCATTTCTTTTTCCAAAGTGAGGACATGATTTATACCCTGGAGCTTACAAGTATAGATATCAATGAGGCATGTGATTTTAATGCTTTGATGCAATACCTATATCCATAGTCTGTACCAACAGCTGGGTACTTCTGTGTTTTATGTGTTGGGCTCTAGTGTGAAGTTTAATTTGAAAAATGAGTACCATTGATGTAAATCCATCAACTAACATACCGATCAATTAGCCTATTAGAAAGCCATCAGCCTATATGATTTCTAAAATCTCTATAAGCCCTGCAATCTTGTGACTCAATGAGCTCCTAGGATAGATAGAAGATAGATATTTTTCTCTAATATTTTCTCCAGTAATCTGTCCTAACATATTTGGAGGTAAATAAAACATGCTGAGTCATTATTATTATTTTAAGTGTATACTAGATGGAATGGAGTGTGTAATGAGTACCAGTATTTAGATTTGTCTGCCAAGTTTTTTGTTGCCATTCTAAAAGAAGAAACATCTCAATTATCCTCTTTTCTCTGTATTCTAAAAAAATAGTGAGATATCATACAATGATTCAGTTGATGAAACTGAGACAGGAACATATTGGCTTGATTTATTTTGCTTATTTATTATTTATTTTTCAAAATATTAAAATATAAACTTTCCCTATCATGTTGAAAAATCAAATCCTCCTGTAGACTAGGGTAACCTAAAAATATTCTTCTCCTGAATATATTGAACTAACTAAATATTTTTCCCCAACTTGTATGCTCCCAGTGTCTTAATCACAGAGAAAACATTTAATGAAAATTCAGGGAATGAGAGGTAGAAAGTATTAATGTAGCAAAATTTTTGGATAGCTAAGCTTGGCCTGTTAAAATCACTTAATAAGAATTGAAATTAGGTGAAGTTCCCAGCAGATGGGTCATCAAAAGTCACTTCTCTATTTCTTGCAACATATGCTCATAGTAAGTATAACAAGCAAACTCCAACTGCTAGCTGTGAAGGGTAGGTTTGTTATGCCAACATGGCTACAGAAGATTGGTAGGTCTGTTGTGACAGCACAGCCAGTGAACACGAGATGAATTGAAGGGTGGAGATAGGAAGAGCTAAGCGAGTCCCGCCTTCTCTCTTGCTTTTGGATCTTCAGACCAGCTAGCTGCTTTGTTCGTCCTGTGACTCAACCTTCAAGCAACACTACCTGTGGGACACGTAGTTGTGAACTGTGGAGCTGTGAGTTGAGTTTCCTTCCATCCCTACTTCGCCATGCTCCTGAGATATACATCTCTTGAGCTGGGGACCGTTGGACTCTGTCATCTTGCTGACTGTTGGTGACCTGCTTTGCTGTTTACTGCCTGTGACCAGATAGCCTGATTGTTCTACAGAGAACTACTCAGCGGCCCTCAAGACTTTAAGGACCGCCAGTCTTCTAGCTGTCTCATGTAAGTGAGTTGCACTGAGCAATTTGTACCGCTTTATAGGTTAGTTAACTGTTTCTTTCTTGTCTTATATACCTTTCTATTTATATAAATTTATAAAGAGAATTCCTAGTGTTCCCGTTTTATTTCTCTAGAGAATCATCTCGGACACAAGAGTGGTACCAGGAGTGCTTCTAGAGAAATAAAATCATAAATATGGGTTTCTTTGATTGGCTCTCCAATCTGATTAGTCTTAAGAGCACTGGCGATGCTAATTCTAGACGTAAAGTCAGAGGTTATTCTGCCAATCCTACTAGTCCATGGTGTGAAATAGCAAAGCTAATAACTAAAGTAGGAGCACCAATAGATGGGGTGCTAGTTACAGGAGAGGCTCTGGGAGATCATATGTTTGATATTTTCTAGCAGTTTTGTCGCGATGCCAAGAATAGGGAAACTTGGTGGCTGGTCCTTCTTAAAATGAACTATGTCATTAAGGAGAGGGATTGCCTCAGAGCCTCAGAAACACATCTAAGTGCCAAATCACAGGCATGAAGGCTTATGCCTGTGCTACAAAGGAGAGCCTTGTTGTCTGTAGTAAAAGAGCCGACAATGCTGAGAATCAGGTCCAAAGTTTCATTATGCAAGTGGCTGAATTACAATGTCAGATGAATGGCAGATCTAGAGCAGTGTCCAATGTGAAAGTGAGGGCATTGATAGGAAAAAATTGGGACCCTGAAACATGGGATGGGAATATATGGGCTGATGATCCAGAAGAGGAGGATATTGTGCCACCTCTAGAAACAATCGCATCAGCCGGGTCAGTAGATCCACCCCTCCCAGCTGAAGATAGTAAAGTACTATCAGCAAAACAACCCCCACCTGAGCAGATCAACCAATGTACTCAGGGTGAAACGCCAGGTGGGGCTGCATCTCTACCATTGCCTGAGGGAGATGCCTCACAAGATAGTGCTGAGAACACCCAGGAAACACCCTCACCATTGATCATTTCTGCTACACCTGTAACTAAAATTAAGGCAAGGAAAGCTACTAAGGGTGAAGTCAAGATGATTACTCAAGGAGAAGTACACTATACTCAGAAAGAACTGCTCAAACTTTCAAATACGTACAAGCAGAGGCCTAGGGAATATCCTTGGGAATGGTTACTGAGGGTGTGGGATACCAGTGCAAGAAATGTAATATTAGATCAGTCTGAGTTTCTGGATAAGGGACCCCTAAGCACAGACTCTTCCTTCAGTGTCTCAGCGAGAGAGGCTAAGAGAGGATCCAACTCCTTATTTGAAGCATGGGCTGCCAGATGGCCTAGATTAGAAGAACTTGAGGTGCCTGACCTACCTTAGTCCACTGTAGAAGAAGGCATCCAAAAGCTGAGAGAAATTGGTATGGTGGAACGGATCTATCAGGATACTCCCATAGACCCCAAAAGGGGTGTCCTGAAGACATACCCTTCACCACAACCAAAAGGAACAAGTTTGTGAGATGGACCCAAGCATCACTGAAGACTCCTATAATTGCTTTTTTGTGTGCACTGGGAATAACTTTGGGAACTGCCTTAAATGAACTCCAACATTTGCCCACCATGAGGCTGATTGGACTCCATGGTGACAGAGGGCAAGTATCGGCACTGAATCAATAGAGACAGGGTGGACGTGGTTATAGTAGACAACAAGATTTTTGTAGTAATCAAAGCAGCCTGTCTCCTGTGGAATTATGGCATTGGCTACTTAGTCACGGTGTCCCTAGGAGCGAAATACTTGAGAAACCTACTAAATATTTATGTGACCTATACAGGCAGAAGAATGCTGGATCAGGTGAACAGCAGGCCAGGCAGTCATGATCACTTAAGCTATTCCCAGACCTGAGTCAGTTTACAGACCCACGACCCCTTGAATGAGGGGAAGGCCGAGTCCCTTGGAAGGAGGACCCTGCTACATCACCAAAGGTTTATGCTGTTAGTCTTTCTTCTAGCCTTCCCCAAAGGGACCTGCGGCCTTGCACCAGAGTGAATGATTAGACTGCCAAAACATATTTTGGGGATAGAAATCTATCCACCATTAATATGATTGCAGTTTTTAATGGCATCATTTCCAAATTTGGCGACATAGACTAATAACCCACTTAAACTCATAGCCATTGAGTCAATTCTGACATATACCTGCCCTATAAAGCAGAAGAAGCTCATAAATTTGAATAAACAAACACAGACTTGAATAAACAAATACAGAGTCTCTTCTAACTCTCAGCAGCTCTATGGGATAGGAGAGCACTGCCCCCACAGGTCTCCCAGGCTGGAACTCTTTATGGGAGTACAATATCCATATATTTTCCTTTCCAAGACTGTAATGAATTCTTCTATCAATTTCTCAGAGTCTCACAATATCCCTGGGTTTGAAAAGTATATAATTACCTTCACGATGTGTATCCATGTGGACACATGGATACCCTGGTCTGTCACAAAATTAAATCTAAGTGTCGTGATTCTGCCATGAGCTGGGTAGTTTTTGACAGAATAGTAGGCTTATCTGTGACTCCGTATTTTGAACAACAGAAGAGGGATCTGGATCAAGTGTTCTCTTAAGTAGCCTTAGGTCATATGATGTAAATCCTTCGTAATGAGAAGTTGTATCATTTTCCTGTGATCAGAGATATGTTTTGCTTTTCTGATAATGCATTTATCTCATTTGTTTCTTCCTCTGCCATTTACAATTGCCACAGATGGAGAATATGTTCGTAGTCGTGGTAGTCACAGTGCCACTGGTATTACTATTGTGAATTATAACAGAAAATGATTAACTGGGTGTGGTAGGCAGGTTTCTCGAATGAAAGAAAACTAGGACACTTATGATTGCATACATAAACGGAGGGGTTTATATGCTGAGAAGAAATGCAATGGCTAATAAGTCCATACAGCTATTCACGGGGCTCCGTTCAAATCGCTTTTCATGTGGCAGTCAATGTACGAATGTCATTCCTACTCATGCCTGCCACTGCTCCAGAGTAAAAAGGAAGTCGACAGCAAAGTGGCCGGCAGGCGGTATGGATTCTGCCCACAGGCAAGAAGAGCAGACTCCTTCAGCAGGTGGCATAGACAGCAAGGTGGGGTGTCACTAACAGGAAGATGAGATACGGAGACTTAGCAGAGGCCAGTCCATAAATGAATGAGTGTGTTGCAGTGAGTGAGTGACAGGGATCCTTTGTGGTTTAGTGGGTTAAGTGTTGAGGTGCTGAGTATTTGCTGTTGGAACTTACCAGCAACACTGCAGGAGATGACAAAAGGTGATCTGTTTCTGAAAAGGTTGTTAACCCAGAATCCTTAGAGAGCAATTCTACCCCATCCTATGGCTCACTAAGACTCAGAATTGACTTGACAGCAGTATGTTTTGTTGTTGTTGTTGAATTTATACAGGAGTGATATTTATGTCAATATTCAATTTTTATCTCAGTAAGAGTTGGGGTTTAAGCTTTTACCAAACCTTTTTTCTCTTAATATATTTTTATTTGACCCTAAGGGTGTAGAATTTGATATAGCCTTCTGATTGTTGCACTTTGACTGAATGATGTTAGATGACTGAGCGGGGATTGAAAGAATCCTTATTCTTAATTACTGTGTGATACTAACCACAGTGCTATCATTGTGGTATTTTCAATATCTGCTTTTATTAATTAAATAATTTTGAAATAGTTTTAGGTTTACAGCAGTTGCTTTTCAGTATTGTATTTGCCTCGGAAATCTGACTGTGAGAACTTATCGTCTGATTCCTTTAATATATGCTATGATATTAAGCGTAGTATGAGATATGATGCAAATTCTGCAAACATAAAGAAAATTAAGCTTATCATCTACCTAACCGAATGAAATAAAAATAAGCAAACAAAACTAAATAGAAAAAGGTAAACAAACTAAATAAATCATAGGGATGTGTTAGTCCGGGTAAACTAGAGAAACAAACACATAGACTCACATATGGATATAAGGAAAAGGTTTATATAAAAGAGGAATAGGACATTGAGAAAGCATCCCAACCCAGCCCAGTTCAAAGTCATAAGTCCAATATTAACCCATTTGCCCGATATCAGTCTATAAATTCTCCTTCTGACTCATGAAGTCAGAGTCCCAGTGCTGGCAGGGTCTCCCCAGGATTCCTTGCTTCCAGGGCTCAGCGTCCATCAATAGCATCCAGTGGTGGCAGAAGCAACTCAGCGCTGGCAGGGGTCTCCATGTGGCATCTCCAGCTTCAGAGGTCTGGTCCCATCAGGGTAAGGCCATGTGTCTTCTCCTCCAGCTTGTCCAGCTCGTCAGATGCTACCATCTTGTCTTCTCCAAGGTTCGTTGTCTCTGAGACTAACTCCCAACATCTGGGGTATAGCTTCTTATATCCACGAGGGAAATATCGCGAGATTTCCCAGAAGTCTCAGGAGAAAACCAGGCCCACATGGCGGCCTCATTGGCTACTCAATGACTATCTCCAGATTAACAGGCTCAACACCACCCCTACATCTCAATCATGAAATTAATATAAACACATGACCACCACAAGAGGTAAGTGTTTAACACAGGAAGTAAAGGTAGTCATTGAAAGGCATTAGAACTTCTTGGGGAATAGATAAATGTCTCTGATGGACAGGTGGATTGTAGATGCTTGTCTGAGTATGGAACAGATGGGGGACAGGACTTGGAGACCTCACCTGAAGAGAAGTGATGGGAAAAGGATGAGCAAGCTACACCAAATAATGACAACTAACTTATAATTTCATCGTTTTTCATGGGAAATCTGCATTGATTTATGTTATTATGCTATGTAGTTTGATTTTTAGTCTGTTTTTTCATTAAGTATCATTATTTAATGAGAGAAAATTGCAAATGATGAGACACTTAGTGTAGCATTTTGGTACATGGCATCCTATTCTATGAGCAAGTTGTCTTTCTTGTTACTAATTTTAGGAATTCCATTAACTACATTTAGAATATTCCTAAAATTTTCTTTATTTACCTGTAAGGCATGTCTTTGTTATAAGAGGGAAGCCCAATTAAAAAAAAAACACTCTATTTTTTTTTAAATAAAGGCAACTTTCCTGATGTCTTAAAGAATTCAATTTATAAAGTCAGCTTTTACTAAGAGGTTAATGCTTCTAGCATTTGATGTAAAGACAACATGGCATCTGGCAGATGAACTCTCAGTTGCAAGGGCCTGTCTTTCCCAATAAGGTGTCCTGGTGGCATAGTGAGTTACATATTAGGCTGCTGACCACAAGGTAAGTTGTTCAAAACCACCAACCACTCCTCAGGAAAAATATTAAGCTTTCTGTTCCCATAAAGATTGACAGCTTCAGAAACCATCTAGTGTTGTTTTACAATAGTGTTCTATCTGGTAGCTATAATTTTGAATTTACTCAATGACAGTGAGTTTATTTCCTCATATTTGTTTTTTAAATAGGAATTTTTAAGAATCAGAAATTCACTTGATTCCTGAAAAATATGGCTAAGCTATACTTAAAATATCATTTTAAACTTATTTTGAACACTGTTTAGAAATAAACTCAAACAGCAATAAAATATGTGACAGGAACTAAAACTTTACATTTCAATCAAATAGCAAGTGAACATTGTGAAAGATTTGTTAGAAATAATTAGCAACACAAAAGTCCTCTTTATTCTCAATTTTGCATCTTACTAGGTAGGAAATTGGACATATCTGTCAGGCCAATTTTGCACAGGTATTCTTTAATGTGGGCATATTGTTTCACGCAATTTCTTGATCATCATACTTATTTAGAGTGCTGGTATTTTATACAGGTTTTTTTTTTAAATGAAGTATTCATAGTCCTTCAAGATTGAACACTGGAATGTACCTCATAAATATAAGTATAAGATGATGTTTATTGATGAATTAATATCTTGCTTTATCACACTACAGCATTTTATGATAAAATGATAAAAGTTGGAATAGCAAACATTTGTTATGATTTTGGAGAAATAGTATTGCTTATGCCTTAAGTTTGATTGTGAGATTTAAAAACTGATGCATAAAAAAGATTTTCGTGCATATCCAAGTACATTGTCAGTAGTATGGAATATGATTATTTTCCATCACAAAGGAGACAAAACAAAATACACAATATACAATAGATGATTCAATGTTCGGAGAAAACACTTCTTGGAGCAGCCATTTCTTTCCTTTCCACTAGAAATTTCTATCTCAAAAAGCTCCATTTTAATAGTTCTGTGTGAAGGTTGTGAAAGTAAGCCAATACATATTTTTTTAAAACCCAAAATGCCGGTAGAGTACAATAGAATTGTACTGCAACTATTTTAAAATCACAATTCTATCATTTCTCTTATGCTAGAAAAAATGCATAGATTCTCATTTCTCTAATTATGAGTTATTTTCCTTCTACTTTATTTTTTCATAAAACGGTACCACAAAAGGTCACGTTGTCACATAAATTCATCGACAAAGAATGCCTGTTGAAGTTGGATTTAAATCCCCTATCATACCTTATCAATTGCCTGAGCAGTATGGGAGATAGAAGGTGGAGAATGGTAAAAATGAATATGATTTATATTTAAATGTGGAGAAAGCAATTTGGATAAAATTAAGCAAAAGTATCCTCACAAAGTAATTAGGTTTATTTCTTCAATCAAAAAAATAGATCTGAAATATGAAATGTGAAAAAATGAGATTACTTTCCCTATACCACTAGAGCAATTTTTATGTCCATTTGTTTTCTTGCTAGTTATTGTTCTTTATTTTCTTCTTGATATTAAAACACAGTAATCAGTAGTTTCAAAGTCATGGAAAACACCAGCTGTTAAATTAAACATACTGTACTGAAAAACGTTTTCTAAATTAGTGTTGCCCTCATTCAGCAAATACGCACTGGTGACATTACTGCTACTTTCAAAGAGTTTCTTGTTTATCCATGAATTATGATAGATGTGTGCTATGACAAAGTTTTGATTACTCGGCATGCTTATCAATATTTCTGAGTCTTAAAGTCCTTTCCTGTAAAGTGCAAGCAAGAATAATATCATCCTTTCTCAGGATACAATAGTCATTATTTAGTGATAACTGGCACAACAGACTTAAAGATTGGTATTGGGTATTTAGAGGTCTTTTTGTATCTTAAATCTATGTTATGGGGCTGAGCCCCGGTGGCGTCGTGGTTCTGCGCGGGACTGCGGCCCACTGGGATGGAGGTTCAATTCCAGCAGTGGGGCTGGGCCTCCTACTCCTACCACCAGAGGGCAGTGATGCCCCCCCCCAAAAAAAAATCTATGTTATGAATTGGAGGACAAAAAGAGAGGAGGATTTTTTTTAGAAAATATTATCCGTATAATTTTCTTGTGGATAGATTTTAGGGAAACCAATTTAAAAGTGAAATTATTATTGGATACAAGAACTTCATCCTTGGTGAGATAAGGGAAATGTTTTGTACAACTTCCTCATTATAATGATTTTTTTTTATTTACTCAACTACAAAACTTTGGCAAGTTTTTATTTTATTCATTTCATTGGGGGCTCATACTACTCTCACTGTAATCCATACATACATCACTCTGGAAAGTTTTAGTTTGAAGCGGTTTCTTCTCCAGTAAGAATGGGGAAAAAAAGGGGAAAAAACCTTCTCGGTGATAGTATGGTTTGGGTCAACTTGGTTCAATTGGAACTGTCCTTCGTTTGGCAGGTCAGATGTAGTACCCCATAGTATTGCCTAGTAAAATGTTCCTGCTTACTGTTACATGCTATCAACAACCAATTAATTCTAAGGCTAGGGTGACATGCAATCCCTCTACGAGGGTCACCACTCTGATGCATTTGATAAGACGTTTCCTTGTGGGACAGGGTCTCATTTCTATGCACGGGGGTTGCTTAATGCAAATGCGCTTGTATTTTGCTGAATCTTTATCCTGCTTCTGTCTCCTCAACCTTTTATTCTTTGTCCCTGTGCTGCCAGCATGCCATATTTCTGTGGTGTTAGGCGAGAGAAACACATTCAGTGACATACATGTGTAAAAGAGAGTTTTACATCGAGAAGTAATTATATATTAAGAAAGCAGCCCAGCCCCTCCAGCGCAAGTCAGTCAATCTCAGACAAGTTTATGTTTCTCTTCGGACTCCTACGGCCACATGAAATGATACAGACTGCAGGAAAATCACAGGCTGATGGACACAGAGTCATGTGACTCTGGAGTCAGTGGAAACATCCCAGGACTCCAGGTTGGAGGCAGAGTTCTAGGAAGTAGGAAGGCAAAGGAGCTGAGAGAAAGGGAGGATCACATGTTCCTTCTCATGAGAAGGTCACATTCCCAATGCGACATCTACAGACTGGGAGCTGATCGACAGATTGTATTCCGCCTTTACTCTTTCACACATCTTCAAGTTGACATAAAGATCATCCAACTACCACACTGGCCAATTCCAGGAACCGTGATTGGCCTGCCAACTAACCTACCAACCATTGATCCATTTGTCTCTCTAGTCGTAAACCTAGAGAGCTGACGTTGAGTTATCTGCCCTTGAAGCCAGAAGGCTATGAACTGTTCTGTGTTAGGCTGGATTGTATAGAGAAACAAAACCTGGGGCCCTCTTATATGTAAGACAGAGCTTTCTATCAGGAAGTAATTTTACATTAAGGAATCTTACATGACTTACATTAAGAAGGTATACTAGACCAGTCCAACCCAGTTCTTGGGCCTGATGCCAGCTGGAATCCTCTTCAACTCCACAGAGCTGCAAGTCAATATTTCCGAAAGGTAACAGGTAATGCAGGAAGATCACAGGACCCCAGGGTCAGAATTACAGGGATCCAAGGTCAGTGGAAATATGGCCTGGCATGGTCACCTTTCATGGCTGGGTGGCCCACACGTGACCACCCTTAGAGGTCGGCACAGAGTATCAGTAAGCAGGAAGGCACAAGCGCCAAGAGGAATCATCTCTGTTAGATCTCTCTATTATACAAAAGGGCTCACCAACCAGGATGCTGTAACTTGACTGACAGATTGAATACTACCTCTGCACTTTCATGTAAATTCAAGGTGCCATAATCTAACTATCATAAGGACTTTTCTGCTTCAACAATTGTGAGAGATGTTTTCTGGATATATATCAATCTCTTTCTCTCACTTCCTTTCTCTCTCTCTCTCTATCTCTCTCTCTCTCACTCCCTCCCTCACTCCCTTCCTCTAGATATCCCATTTCTTTTGGTTTTCTAGAAATTACATATTATGGTGACTATACCTTGTGATTTCAAATGGGCAATATTAAAAAAATCATTTTGTTGTCCTATCAGTCCACCTGTCAAGGCACAGATAATTTTCTTTTTGGTAGCTGGGCATCACAAAGTTTCTCCACAACACTTTGTTATAGTGTGCATATCTTCAGTGATTTCTTCAAGGGGGGGATCATCAAGTAGGACCATGTCAAAGCAACAATTTTTTTTTTCCATATTGGGGTTAAAACTAAGTGAGAGTCAAAGGGATATTTTTGAGATATTTTCTCAAAAGGCAGAGAACTCACAATATATTTCATATGCATAAATTACCCACCAGTCCATATTACTCATTTTCCTACTTTCACATGCATATTAGGTCATTGAAAACACCATGGCTTGCATCAGGTACTTATTAATCCTGGAAGTGATATTTGTATACTTTAATACTTTGCAGAGATACTATTCAGCAGATTTACACAATGCAGTATCTTTTTCCTTGATTTCTGCTTTAAAAATAAATTGAAATACTTGGTAATTTTGTCATCATTCTGTCTACTGTCTTGGTTTTGAAGATTTTTGTTTCCTTTTCGTTGAGTTGTAATCTACACTGAAATCTGAACGTTTTGATTTCTATCTACAAATGCTTCATCCCTCCTCTCTTTTTATAAGCAATGTTGTGTCATCTGCATATTACTGGTAGTTATTAAATCACCCTATAATCCTAATGGTATATGCTTAATTTAGCCTAGCTTCTCCCATTATTTTTCCAGCATATAAATTGAATAAGGATACAATCTTGACAGAATTCTCCTCATTTTAAACCATATTCCATTTGCATGACTACATATTGATCTCAATAAAGATTTTGTGAAAGCACAATGAAGCATTCTGGAATTCTCAACCTTTGAAAATCAATATTCTGTTAGGATCCCCACAATTGAATGCAATTGCATTGTCAATAAAACACAAGCAAACACATTTCTGATATTTTCTGTTTTCACCCCCATCCCTTAATCTACATCTTCTTCTGAATCTGGTATGCATTTCTGACTTCTCCCCGTATACTGCAACCGCTTTTGAATTAATTTCAGCCAACTTTTACTTGCATTTTATATGGATTATGTCATTCAAATCCTCTCCATTCTATTGATTCACATTTCTTTTAAATGGGCACAAATATGGATCCCTTCTCAGAGTTGGCCAGGTAAGTATTTTCCAAATTTCTTAGCATAGGCAAGTGAGTGCTTCCATTTCAGACTTTTGAAATGTTCCAGCCAGAATTATATCAGTCCCTGGAACTTTGGTCATCACTTCTACCCACAGTGCAGTGTGAGTTACTTCTTTCGATAATATTGGAAATGGATCATCAACTCACTGATTGCAATGGTTCAACATCAAATATTACTTTTTGGCACAGTGTGCATTGTTTTAAACTTCTTTTGATGCTTTTTACATATTTCCATATTTTTCTGATTGGATCCTTTAATATTGGAACTTGAAATTTTAACATTTAGCTATTTCAGCTTGAGATGGACTGATCTTGCTCATTCCGTTTGGATTTCTGACTCTCAGTCGTTGTTCATTTTGATAAAATCATTTGTCTTCTTGGGAAGCCCTTTAAAATTTTCTGTTCAGTTTTCCACTTTATAATTTCTTCAATTCATGTTAACTACCTTACTTTTAAATTTCAGAGTTTTGTCTGACATTCATTCTGTTCTTTCACTTTCTTTCATCCATTTAAATTGCACTAGACTTTCTTCATGTGTGGTATTCTTGGTTTTCATCCTAGACTTGTCAGATCTAAGGTTAGTTTTTAATGCATCAGCTCTGTTCTTGAGATGTTGTCTCAATTCATATAGCAGACATTTGGTCATATGTTCATTCCATGGACTTGCTTTAATTCTCTTTGGCTTTAATCCATACTTGCATCCAGGAAATTTGTGTTCAACAATTTGTTTCTGACCTTATGGACGATGGCATTGAGCTTCTTCATCATCTCTTCCCACAGATGTAATCACTTTGATGCCATATCTTCTAGATGTGTTGTGCACATCTACAGTCTCCTTTAAAGTTTTTGAGAAGGATTTTCAATGAAGAAATTTTCAGTCCTGCAAAATTCTGTCGTGAAATCTCCACCCCCTTTTCTTTAACCAGGGCCCCATTTTCCATTTTCTGATCCTTTACATTTATTTTCAACTTTCAACAGTCGCCAATAATGATCAATACATCTTCAATGCATATTTGGCACATTTTGGACAGAAAACATTCATAGGCCTATCTGATGTTTTCATTGCTAGTATTAGTGGTTAATGTGTACATATGAATAGTAATTGTATTAACTACAATTTCCATAGAGGACTATAGAGACTTCATTTTATTTAAAGATATAGCATGGGATGTTTTTATGATGCATATAATCCTTCCTTTTTAAATTTCTTATAGTTAGCATAGTAAACTACATGTTTGTCCAATTAAAAATCAGAAGTACTACTCCATTTCAACTCACTCATGTCTAGAATATTAATTTTCATGTTTTCAATCTTATCTTTGATGTCTTCTAATTTCCCAGACTTATCCTTAGAATATTCTGGGTGTGAATTAATAATGACTGATTGTAGCTCTTTCTTTTCAAATTGGATTGTATACCATCATGTTTCCAGGTGCTAATCTCTCAAAATTGGACAGCTCCTTCCTATTCTAATGTTGTTCTGGAGCAATTACTCAGACCTGGGCATCTCACATGACGATGATGTTATTTAAATTATCAGTGGCATAGATTCCAACATTCCAGCAACATGCTAGCCATCACAATACAATAAATTGCCTTATGAGTAGTAAAAATGATTCCTATTGTTATTAACATATATGAATTATATAGAATATAATATATGCTTATAAGGCATAATCTTTATTTTTGAGATATCCATCTAAATATCTACATGTGTATATCTGTGTATGTGTAGCTATAGCTCCTAAAAAATACCTTATTTTTCTCACCAAACTCTAATTTACAGGGAAAAACTTTCCCAACTTCAAGCAATATTTACTTAACTTTGAAAAAATTTGTTCAGTGTTGGAGTCAAAATTTTAAATCTACTTTTCCGTCTAGCATTCTTTGGGATTTACTGACTATGGAATTTGGTGATTTGGAATCTATTCTAATTATAATAAAAATATACATGTTATACATTGTTTTTGAATGTCACTCTTATTTAATTATTACTATTTCCATTGTCCAGAAAGAAAATTATTGTAAGCATTTATAAACTTTTTGAATGTGATACAAAGAGGGAGAATGTAATCTATATGTAATTATGCACATCTAACACAAATCCCTATTTTGCATCCTAAACTTCATGCACTTTTTGATTCATGTCTTCATTTCATATCCAGAAATAAAAAGTAACTTAACAGTTGTATTATTAAAAGCTACTGAGTTTGATTAAAAATCAAGAAACAAGAAATGTTATATAGTGAAAAATCCTTATATAAAGTAACTTAAAGGACAAAGAACAAGAGAAGAGTCCTAAATGGATATCCGAAGAGACACTGTGACTTGCTCTTTGAAATACAGAAACTACAGCAAAAGGAAGACATGATGGAGCTGAACAAAATATGGCAAAAATAAGCTCAAAAAGGCAAAGTAAAGTTTGGTGAGGAAATGCTCAAAGACCTGGGGTTAGAAGACCAAAAGGGGAGAACACCCGTGGAACTTATCAACTTAAAGTAACTGAAGAGAACATTGAAGTTACACGTTTCTATCGATGGGTGAATTACTGAATAGCACAGGGAAGTGTTAGAGAAAAGGAAGGAAGGGTATCAGTAAACCAAAAATGAAAGCGGCATATCATAAAGAACTGGACATATTAACTGGTGGTCTTGGGAAGAAATCCAGGAAGCACTGAAGACACTATTAAAAAACTAGACTCCAGTAATTGGTGGCATATTAGTTGAGATTATTTTATAATCTAGTATAGCACTGATTGTACTCCCTTTCCTATGTCAAGAAATTTAGAAGACAACTACCTGACCATCTGATGAAAATAGATATTTATGGGGGTCCCTTCTAAAGAAAGAAGAGTTGACATAGTAAAGCATTGAGCAATAATATTAATATTACACACAAACAAAATATAACTGAAGTTAATGAAACTTTTATAGCAGTATATATATAGGGAACTGCTAAAAATTCTAGCAATATACAGAAGATGACAAGAAATAAAATAAAGATGCCAGATAGAACCAGCCTAAAAGCAGAGAACACCAGAAAAAATTTTTATTTGTGTTCTATTGACTATAAAGAGGCATTTGAATGCATGAATGATGACAGATTATGCATACCATTTTCAAGAAGGGGACTTCCATAAGATAGAATAGATGAGTGGGGCCTTCTAGTAATAAAATATGTATGTGCATCAAATATATGTATGTGCATCACAGTAAAAGAGAACCCACAGAATAGGGAAGCCTGCAGTCAAACACGTGACTGAGCAGTGACTGAACAACATTTGAATTTGACAAGGGCCTAATATCTATAGATATATAAATATCTATAGAAAATCTGAACATCTCATGGAGATAAAGATGAATAATTCAATATTATTGTGGGGAGAAGACCTGATTAGACAATTTGCAAGATGACATACAGGTAGCCAACAAATATTCTGAGGATCACTAGCCGTTCAAGAGATCAAAGAGCAGGTATTGTATGAGACCACTGTTACAAAATAAAAAATCAAGACAAAGTCTCCATACCAAAAGAAACAGACTGAATATTTCCAGGAGTGGAGGGAAAGGATATGAAGAAGAAGCAATAAGCTAAAGGTTAGAGAAGTGTTTGAAGGGGGAGGTGCAGAGAATGTAGAAAACCATTTTAAGGGTTGAGTAGTAGGTGCAATTGATGTATAAAAATAATGACTTGAAAGGAAATCACATGTAATTCATCATGGACCTTTTTTAATTGCTTCAACATTGCCTTGAAACTGAGGCTGGCACAAGGCTAGGCAATGGTTTGTTGCATAAACGGTCACTATGCATTGGTCAGATGTCGAAAACATTCTTTCTTATAAACATTTCAATATAACTTGTTTAAATGTAATTATAATCTATGTAGTAATTATAGTTTTACTGTAATTGTTTCCTTAAACTGAGATGTATAGTTTGAAATGTTTCTCATACCTACACACCCCAAAATTATCCTAAATTTCTGAGACAAATTATACATATTTTTCTTTTTAATATTTTATTGGGTGTTCCTACAACTCTTATCGATACATCAATACATATGATCAATACATACATCAATTGTATACCGGTCATATTTGCACATTTGTTGCCATCATCATTTTCAAACCATCCTCCTTTTACTTAGGTCCCCGGAATCAGCTCCCCATATTTCCCCTCCCACCTCCCTCCCCGATGAACCCTTAATAATTTACAAATTGTCATTATTTTGTCATATTGCACACTGTCCAATGTGTCCCTTCATCTCTTACCCCGTTGTTCATACCCCAGGGAGGAGGTTGTATGTAGGTCACTGCAATTGGTTCCCCCTTTCTACTCCACTTTCCCTTCACCCTCCCGGTATCACCACTCAAACCATTGGTCCTGAAGGAATCATCTGTCCTGAATTCCCCATGTTTTTGGCTCCTATCCATAATAGTGTACATCCGCTGGTCTAGATGGATTTGAAAGGTAAAATTAGGATCATGTTAGTGGTAGGGGAGGAAGCATTAAAGAACTAGAGGAAATTTGTGTATTTCATTGTTGCTACACTGTAATTTGACTGGCTCATTTCCTCCCTGCCAACCCTTCGGTAAGTGTATGTCAGTTCACCTATTGCTGGGTTTGGGTCCCCAATCTGTATTCTTCCTCATTTGTAGTGATATTATTTTTAGTTCTTTGATGCCTGTTCCCTGATCCCTTTGACACCTCATGTTCCCACAGGTTGGTGTGCTTCTTCCATGTGGGCTTTGTTGCTTCTGAGCTAGATGGCTGCTTGTTTATTCTCAAGTTTTTAACACCCCAGATGCTACATCTTTTGATAGATAGCCACCATCATCCTACTTCACCACATTTGCTTATGCACACCTTTGACATCAGTGATCATGTCAGGAAGGTGAGCATCACATAATGCCAGTTTAATAGATAAAAAGTGTTCTTGCATTGAGGAAGTACTTGAGTGGAGGTCCAATGTCCATCTGCTGTCTTAATACTAACTCTATAAGTATATGCATATATATCTATTTGTATATGTATCATCATTTATACATCATCATGTATAAATATGTTCACCTATATACATGCCTGCATTTAGAAAAATGCCCTTTTCTTTCCTCTATTTCCTTTTACTTTCCTTTTGTCCCTCTATCAAGCTCTGTCTCCACTGGGGTTTCAGTATTTTTCCCCTGTTGCATTACTTTTGATCAATCCCTATCAGGATTCCCACACCCATCTTGCTACTGATTTTGGACCTCTTGTTTTTCCCTTGTCCCTGGGACAGTCAACACAACATAGTTGACCAGAGCACAAGAGAGTAAATGAAGGGGGAGGAAAAGAGAATGGAGTGCATTCTTGCTCATTGAGTCTCAAGAAAGATCTTACCACTCAGCCATTCTACAGAGTGGACTATATGGTCAGCAGCATTTTGAAATACACTATCCGTTGCTGACCCAAGACCCTACGGGGACAACACTCAAGAAGCAGGGCCAGGAATGCACCCAACCTGACCCCACCAAACGGAGTCAAGGGCATACACCAGAGCATCAGTAGGAGCAGAGCATAGAGCACCCAAGGGAGCGCCAAGGATGTACTTTGGAGCCAGGACGTGATACCCCATCTGACTCAACCAGAGCACGCTTTTGGAGGTCAACAACCAGACTTTGAATTATTTACAGGGATTTTTTAAATATTATCAATCTATTTATCTATTGCAAATGTTGGGTTTGTTGTTGTTGTTGTTGTTGTCATCCTTTTGGTTTCTTTTGTCATTTCATCTTGCCATGTCCTATTTATTTTTGGTACATCTCTGCAAGTCTACCAAGAAGAGATAGGCTGGATGAACAGTCTGGAGGAGAAAACAATGGAACTAATGGTTCCTGGGGAACATAGGAGATAGGAAGGTGGGGGACAGGAGGTGGTGAAATTTTACATTTTTATTTACTGGGCAATTATGAAATATTTTAGACATAAGGATTAAAATATTCATATCAAAATGTTAGGATTAGTTAATTCTGATAACTGTTATCATTGAAATGTTACACCTCAGAGTGATTCATTGTATTCCAAATGGGTTTTCAATGGTTATGTAGATCACCAAGGGTTAAGGTGAGCCTCCATCCCTTTTATTAGCAGTTGAGCAGGTTAGCTCTTTGCTTAATGCAATCTTGGATACAGAAACAAGACTAAATTATGGAAGCACATGAAAGTTGGCACAGTTACTTTTCTCAAAGCTAAATAAAAGTTATGCTTTGTCTTGGACTCTGCAGAGAAACTTCCTATGCAAAAGTAATAGAAGCACATGACAAAGAGTTCCAAGAACTTCAGGCCAACTAGTGGCATGAACAAGCTAAGAATGGTCAAATAGATAGGAAGAAGGTGGAATTGAAGTGTGAGCAAAATTAGTTTTAAAGTCTGCATGAGTTTTGGACTTGGAATAAGAAGATGAGCCTCTCCAAGCATATAGAAGAAGAATGTAAGGTTTTAGCCTAAAACACTGAAGCAAGGATCTGCTTCGATTAACCAACTCTTTCAGAACATTGTGGCGAGTTTATAATTTCTATGACCTGTGTCTAGTCTTTATTACAGAGTCAAGGCACACATGTCTTTATTCACTGTTGAATGCTCACAATTACACTAGTTGTTCTAATACTTAAAAAAGTGGCAGGCTGGCGTAATGGTTGTGCGCGGGACTGCGGCCCACTGGGTTGGAGGTCAAATCCAGCAGCAGCTCTCCAGGAGCAAGGCTGGGCCTCCTACTCCCACCACCAGAGGGCAGTAATACCCCCCCCCAAAAAAAAAACTGACATCATTTTCCTCTTTTATAGTCCGAGCTAAGTGCTTCACAAATTTACCACGCATTTTTGTGCCAGAAACAAACTTTGGGAACCTGTTCAACCTATGAACAAAAAGTGTCACTTCTGTTGTAGAAAATTAGGAGGAGGGGCATTTTCCCACACATCAAGGTAATCCATTGTGACTCTTGTCCTTGTTACATTACAAAATCTCCTGGGATTATAGTAGGTTCTAATTCAGCCTGAAAAGGATGTACTAACTCATTATACTTTATCTCTGCCAGTTTTTCCAAATGAGGAGTTTTCTTATATTTCACCCAGTTTGCTTATAGAACAGAACATCTATATATTCAGTTATTTAATGTTTAAATAGTTCTAAGTAATATATATATTGCTTATATATATAGCTATATTATATTATATATTATATATATATAGCTCTCAATAAGCTAGAATGTGTCTCTTTCTCTCCCTCCCTCCTTATTTCTCTTCCTCTCCTGCCCTACTCATCCTTCAACAAACACACATTTGCACACTCATACAGTGTAACTGTATCGCTGGCTAACTAAGCATGTACAGTTTCTTTTGGCCTAAGCAATGTTTCATCAAAAGTATTCAGAGATGTACTGAAATCAGTGCCCTTTGAGTCTGCTCAGGTTCATGAAGACATCATATTTTTCAAAGTAGAATTAAGATCCATAGACTTTTCAATTACTGTTTTTTGAACATACATTGCTAAGCTAGCATTTTGAAAGCTCTATTTTTTTTTTTACAAAACAACCTTATGCCTAAAAATTTCACTCCACTCCCCTTAACACACTTGTCAAATCTGTGATTATGTTCTTGTAAACATTTTTCAAACACGCCCGTTTGTATGAGTGATGACTTCTCCATCATTTGTTTTCCTCTCCTCTTTTACATTGTCGAATCACTGTCTTTCCATGTCTCCCTTCATTGGTGGAAACAAAAAGGAATCACACAGAGCGAGATCAGAGGAATGAGGTGCTTGGGCCAAGAGAGAAATACTGATTTTTGCCCCAAACTGGTGCACTGAGATGGCTGTGTGAGCAGATGCATTGTTATGAGGGAAAAACCAGTCAACCACTTGCCACAAACCATCCCTTAGTTGTTGTAAACTGTTATGCAATCTTTTGAGAAATCTAAATTGAAAGCTTGACTAACAGTCTGACCTGGAGGAAACAACTGAAAAACCATTATCTTCTTCATATAAAAGATAGATAGATAGAAAGATAGATAGATAAATGATAGATAAATAGAAAGATAAGCGCTCATATTTCCTTTATTTCATTTTTTACAATAATTCACTTTCTGACATAATTTGTATATAGACAGGGCTTTTCACATCCTTGGTTGATGGTATGTGGTGACCATGTACTTGATTAAAAATTTCATGATTGGAAGTATAGGGGTGCAGTCTAGCCTGACAATCTGGAGATTGTCAATGAGACCTTTGTGTGGGCGTGACTTTCTCCTGAGACTTCTGGGAAATCTCATGATATTTCCCTCTTGGAGATGAGAGATCATCTGCCCAGTTGTTGGGAGTCCCTCAACTGACAAGAGAAGATGACAGCATCTGAGGAACTGAAAGAGCTGGAGGAGAAGCCACATAGGCTAACCCTCATGGAACCAGACTTCTAGGGCCAGAGAAGCCACAGGGAGACCCCTGCCCCTGTCAGCACTGAGATGCTTCTACTGCCAATGGACCCTGAGCCCTGGAAATGAGGAGCCATGAGGACACCCCTGCCAGCACCAGGATGCTTTTACTGCTGCTGGATACTCCAGACTCTGAACCTACTGGCCTGTGGTTGTTCTGGTATCATTGCAGGTGCTTGTAAAGTCAGAAGGAGACTTTATAGACTTTATCAGACATATGGGCTAATATCAGACTGATGACTTTGAATTAGACTAGGTTGGGATGCTTTCTCAATGTTCCATTCCTCTTGTATATAAACATTTCCCTTATATCCATATGCATATCAATGAATTTGTTTCTCTAGTCTACCTGGACTAACACATTGTACAAGGGTAGTCAATGGAGGCATTACTCTGGGGTCTCTGTAAATGGGTTTTGGGTTTTCCATGTCATTTGGGGGAGGCTATTTTTTTGGGGGGGGCCATCACTGCCCTCAGGTGGTGGTAGTAGGAGGCCCAGCCTTTGCTCCGTGGAGCTGGAATTGAACCTCCATCCCAGTGGGCCGCAGTCCTGCGCACAGCCACTATGCCACCAGGGCTCAGCCGAGGCTATTTTTTTTTAAATCATTGTTTGAAACAGAAACCTTAAATGCCAGGTGAATTTAGCTAGTAAGGCACACAGAGAGGAAGTAAGTTACTCAAAATTTAACATAATATTTGCCTCAGGGCTGTGACATTTATCTTGTGCCTGAGAAATATTTGTTGAGATAGCTTTGACCCTCTAATCTTGGGATTGTCTGATATTGTTTAGATGAATAAGAAGGCTGATTATAGAGTTGAATTCATTATGATGGGTCAAAGTTTAGGGCAGTTGGGGTTAAGATAATGAATAGATCTAGTAGCCCATCACCTTTATTTTGCACATGCTGTGTCTTCTTTGAAAAATCATTTTATTGGGTGCTCATACAACTCTTATCCCAATCCAGACATACCTTCATTGTGCCAACCACACTTGTACTTCTGTTTCCTCATCATTCTCAAAACATTTGCTTTCAACTTGAACCCTTGGTATCTGCCCCCCACTTTTCCCCTCCCTCCCACTCCCCTTTCCCCACTCCCCTTGAAAATTTGTAAATTATTATTATTTTGTCATATCTTACGTCATCTGACATCTCCCCTCACCCACTTCGTCCTCCATGAAGAGGTTATATGTAGATCCTTGTAATCTGTTCTCCTGTTTTATTCCGCCTTCCTTCCACCCTCCCATTATCACCCTCTAAACTCTGTCCTGAGGGGTTATCCTGTCTTGGAGTCCCTTTGTTTCCAGTTTCCAACTGTATCAGTGTATATCCTTCAATCCAGTCAGATATGTAAGATAGAATTAAATTATGATAGTTTGCAGAGAGGAAGCACTTAAGAACTAGAGGAAACTTTTATGTTTCATCATTGTTACACTGCAGCCTGACTGGTTCATCCCCTCCCTGAGCGTGTTCTGTGAAGGAATGTCATTTTCCTACAGATGCCCCCATTCTGTACACCTCCTCTTTCACAATGATGTGATTTGTTACCCTTTGATGCCTAATAGCTGATTCCCTCAGTCTTTCATGGTCATCAAGACTGCTGCACTTATTCCATGTGGACTTTTTTGCTTCTCAGCTAGGTGGCTCCTTTATGGCCCCCGACTCTATATCCCTTGATAGCCATGCACCATCAGCTTCCTTCGCCACTTTTGTCTTCCATGATTGTGTTGGGAAGGTGGGCATCTCAGACTGCTGAATTATTAGAACAAAATGTTTTGTATTGGGGGAGGACTTGAGTACACCACTGCCCAAGTGTTTCTGTAATACTAAACGTATAACTATGTGTACATAGATCTCGTTCCCCTTCATCATACCTAAATATATTTACATATGTATATGCCTGTGTTTAGATCTCCATAAATGCCCTTTGCCTCCTAGTTCTTTCCCCTATTTCTTTTTGCTCTCTCATCTCACTATAATGTTCAGCCTTCTTTTTAGTTTCAGGAATTCTTCTTGGCTAGACTGTCCTTGCTCTTGCCCTGCCAGACCTCCCACACCATCCTCACGATCAATTTTCGGTCACTTCTTGTTCCCTTGTCCCTGGATTCTTTAACACCCACTCACTTTCCCCTGTCCCCCAGAAACTGTCATCTTGTTGTTCTCTTTTCTGTCTTGTTTATCCCACCTATCCCTTCCAGGTACTCATGCAGAGATAACAATATGCATTGACACAAGACAATAAACCATAGAAGAATAGATACAACCACATCAACAACAGAAAGGTAACAACAACAGCAAATCCTATAAATAGTTCAAGTTTTAATTGTTGTCCTTTGCTAGTGTTTTCCAGTTGAGTCTGATGGGGCACCTGTGCCTGGCCCCACAGCCAAATTTTGGTATTCCCTGGGGACTTCATTGTTCTGCTCCCCTTGCTTCTCTATTGCGCGCCTCCAGCATCTGACTTTGGCATAGTGGGCTCAGGGTGAACACAATTCCTGCCGTGTCACTCCAGTTTTATCCCTCATGGAGATAGATAGGGGTCGAGGAGGAACCTTGTGTCTCCTGGTGGAAGCAGCCCTAAAATTCTCTCCGTGCATTGGCTGCTCTGAGCAGAAATATTGTCCTCAGGACTTGGTGGGTCAGGATATGCTTCGCTCTTTATACCCTCGCCTTGTTACCTTGTTGACTCCAGTGTGCTCTGATCAGATAAGTCCTTGAGCTGCAGGGACAGTGCTGTCTTTTGAAGTGCATTCTTCTTGGGAGGAGGGGAGTGCTGTCTTCATATTTGGTAATTGGGTTCCATGCTTCATATCACTGCATTGCACCCTTGTCTTGAGGCAGTGGGTTGAAGTCTGGTCCCTCTTTCCCTGCGGAGACATAAACAACACCCTCCCCTTGGGTGGATTAGTGTCCTGTTCCCCCATCTACCGATGTATATCCTCCTCCTTTTGAGTGGGCTACCATACATATCCCTGGATTTAGTCTCACCCCTGCCATAGTACCTGGAACTCACCCCTGGAATGAATATGTACAATAGTTTCATCCCTATGCCCCTTTTGGGTTTTTTTTTTTCAGCTTACTTCAGCAGTGTCATGCTGTACTTGCCCTTTTGTGCTTGACTTGCTTCACTTAGCATACTTTCTTCCAGTTCTTCCCATGCTTCAATGTGCTTCATGCATTCATTACTGCTTTTAGGGGTGCATAATACTCCATTGTATGTATTTACTACAGTTTTTTAATCCATTCATCAGTTGATAGAAATTTGAGTTCTAGGTATGAAACTCCTCTAGTACCATTGGTCCTGCTGTTTTCTTCTCAGGTTTTTTATCTCGCCGATCTTATATAGATAGACATGAGATAAAAAGAAGAGGAGAAAGCAAATACAAGAAAAAAGAAAAAAAAGTGTGTGTGGAGCTTTTATATTGTTCCAGGTCAGTGTACTGACACTTATGTATGTCATCCTATCTTGTCTAATGAAGTGCCAAGCCCTGACCCCCCTAGTCTAAGGTCTGTTTTCAGGTTATCTCAAGGATGTCATTGCTTCTCTCTCCCTGCTGTTCTGTTGCATACTCTTCAAGTTTCACCCTGGTTGAGGTGATAAGATCGGGTACAATTCCCGCATTGTGGCCCCAGTCTGTCACCTGCATTGCTGCGGGTCAGTTAGAGGATACCTTGTCTTGTGGTGGGCCCACACCTATGGTCCTCTTGATGCCTTGGCTTCGTCAAGCAGGATTATCATCCTTGGGTCAAGATGTGGTTTGCTCTCTCTCTCTCTCTCTCTCTCTCTCTCTCTCTCTCTCTCTCTCCCTCTTCTCCTCTTAGTTTGCTCCTTTGTGTTCTGGTCATACTCACCACTTTTCCTGGACTGTATTTATAGTATAGTCTTTTGCAGTGTAATCTTCTGGGGCAGGAGTTGATGTAGCTGGTATTGGAGCTGGCCCCACAAACCTCTTTTTTTGTTTGTTTTTGGGGCATCACTGCTCTCCGGTGGTGGGAGTAGGAGGCCCAGCCCCACTGCTGGAATTGAACCTTCATCCCAGTGGGCCGCAGTCCCGCGTACAACCACTATGCCACCGGGGCTCAGCCCTCACAAACCTCTTTTTTAATTCACTGTTTCATGCTGGTATGTTTCCCTCAACGTTGGGAGTCATGATATATTCAATTGCTCAAATGCATGGAATAGCAAAGAAAATTAAAAAAATTGAGTAGCAAAGAATTATCAACAAATATGAATCATGGTGTGGACTCAAAATATTGAAAATAGCATGAACTAATAGAAGAAAATACATATCTATCTTGGAAGAAGTATCTAGGATGTTCCCTAGAAAATAGGATGGTCCGACTTCTCTCATATTATTTTGACATGTTCTCAAGACAGACTAGTTCCTGGAAAAGGACATAGTTCTTGGTAAAATAGATGGTAGTGAAAAAGAGGAAAACCCTCATTGCAATGCGTTGGCACAGCGGTTAAACTACCGGTCCAAATATAACATTTTTTAATATGGTGCAGGACAGTCAGTGTTTTGTTCTGTTGTGCTCATATGAATCAGGTAAGTCTTGATAGCATCTAACAATGACCTTCCATTATGATGTTGTAGTAGCATGTGTCATCACAAATGATAGCAATCTGTTTACTTTAGACAGGGTTAAATCTTAATAAACTGAGCATAGTTCCCAGAGGCCTTATAGCATGCCATACTGTAAAATTTAGGTGATTCTTTAATCCTGAAAACCAGGTCCAGCACTGATTCAGAGCAATTCTGGGGCTTTTTCCAAAGTCCGCTTAATTGAAGATGATTTAGTCAAACCACCGAGTCAGCTTGCCTGTTAGAATGTCCTTGGTCATATTTTTCAATACTAGAGGCATGGCTCTTCATGGTTTGGGAAAGCAATTCTTAGGTTCTCTGAGTTTCAACCACTTCTAAATAGCATCCAGTCAGGTTGCCTCAGACATATGCCTCAGACAGTTTACATATGGTAAACTGCTAGATCCAAACTCAATGAAACCTACCTGTTTCCAGCTAATAATGGCATTTTTGTTTCTCTATTTATTCTTGAACTTCACTAAGAATCCTGTGAAAGCATACCTTCCTCCTAGAATGACTGCTTCCACCATTCAGAGAAAAATAACAGTGAAATAGAAGCTGGTGTTATTTTCTCTGTTTCCTACATCTTTTAGTCTGCAGCAAAATGTTTGAAGCTAGATGAACTTTGTCCTTAAACATTCCCAATTTCACTGCTCCGAACAATCTCAGTATATCCATTTTTCTATGTCAACGGATTTGTTTAATCTGCAATTCTCTCACAGTCAGACTAATTACTTCAGAGAAACTTTGCCCTTTTATCAGCCAAGTAATTTACATGTGTTGTGGAGTTTTACTTAATACTTTCATGATTTCTAATTTTAACAACCCGATTTAAGTCAGATTTTGCTTTTCATCCCCACCCCCTTTTTGTTTCTCTCATCCATTTCCCTCTATCTCTACTGTTCTCCACTAAACATAAGTCTGCTTACAGCTGCTTCCCATGGTATTTCAAATCCTTCACTTATTGTAACTCAATGCAATCTATTTCTTATTTATTTAATCAGTCACTTGTTCTGACATGTATTGGATTCTACTAAGAACAGGCACTATGGGCAAGGCCTTGGGTAAGAGGGGTGGAATGATAAGTATGCCCAACTTCACCATAGATTCATCTTCTAACTCACCAACAAGAACAGCAGTTTCAATACCGTGCATTGGTATAATCTATGTAATGGAAGTGTGAAAAGGGTGGCAAGGAAGGAAAGCTTGTCTCAGATTATAGACTTTTAGACAGCTTCAGACTGATTCCATCTGATTTAGCAGGAATGACTAGGGTAGGAGGAGATTTAGAAGGAGGGGAGAAAGAATAGTTCAATAACATAAAAAGATTAGAGACTATTACCATTAATAAGATGATGAATGAAAAGAAATCTCTGACCTCTTCCATTTCCTAACATTTTAGAACTTTGCTTATAAGAGAGCAGCAGGGCTCATTGTTGTATGTATTCAGCTCACCATATTCATGGAATTAAGTAAACTCAAAGTTCTTATCAAATGTACCTACTGAGGGCTTCTTTTGCAAGGATGGAACTATCCATCATTTATTTACAGTGTACAGGAGAGATCAAAAGAGATATAAGCAGTCACTTCCCCTATGGTTTGGTAGACAGTAATACAAAGTACCCAATGGGAAAATAATTTTCAATCAAGTACACTAAAGGATAAACTGTGGCTTTGAGTATTATTTTGTGCACCGGGAAATACATTTCACTGTAGAGGAGATTGCTCCTCATTTGTTTAAAACTGACACCTTGATAGAAGCTTTGGTGGTGTAGTTGGGCACACCTTGGGATGCTAACCATTATGGCAGCAGTTTGAACCTACTAACAGCTCTTGGGGAGAAAGAGGAGTCTACCTGCCCTTGTAAGATTTACAGCCTCAGACACAAAGAGTCAATGGGATTCTACCCTATGAGTTGGAATTAATTTGATGGCAGTAACGTGTGGTTTGTTTCTTTTTATTTTAATTGTTTTTGGTATTTTGAAAGCCTTGCTAGAAACTGTTTGGTGGCTCAGTTTATTGCATATTGGTCTGCTAACTATCTCCAGAGTAGCAAAACTACCAACTCCCTCCTTGGGAGAAAGCTAGGACGCGGAAAGCATGGAAGGCCTCTGACTTGGAATCAGCTAGATAGCAGGGGGTGTTACTACTTCTCCCAGAACTAGCTCCAACTGGAGACATTCCAGGATTTCTCCCTAGGAGCACAACTCCCAGCTGGTCCTTGGTTTGTGGGCATGACACGAATTGTATTCCTTCTCTCTCAATGTCTTTCCCGAAGGCTTTTCCATTTCTCAGTCTGCTGGGCCATTTTGTCTGTGAATGGTGTCCTTCTCTATTAAGGCAGTTGGTACCTCCGAGCTGAAGTGTATCATTTTAGTCTGTGTATAATTTTAATATGCAGCCTTCCCTCCCCCCTCTACAGTGAAATCCTTCTCTCCCTTCCAATTATGCAAGTGACTGAAACCTATCACTGGAGTGGTTAGTTGTACTAAATTGAGAAATAGTCACAGGTCATCAACCTCCCAAATAAATGGTGTTCAAATAAAATGCGCATCGAAATTAAAGTTCTAGATCACATTCATTTCCAAGTTACACTGTGTTCAAAGCATTTTCCTCTTGTTCATTTAATGAATCCTTATTTGTTTAATGATAGTGATTAGATGCCTTGCATTACCAGAAATGCAATCTATTTCCCTCAGCACTGGGCATAGATATGAAAACTTCTCGGTTGTGTATTCTCCAAGCTCTTTATTTAAAAAAAAATTACAATGGCACTAAATTCATCTAAACCAACATCTGTTGCTGTAATTTAAAGGTTTTCTCCTTGGTCGGCACATGCATATGAAAAGCCAAATGAGTTATTTAAAATATTAGTTGTGTTCATGGGCTGGGATCTTTATTTGTGAGTATCACACAAATAAAAATAACAAAGCAAAAGTCCCAGATCAAATTGTCCTGACTCAAATAGGGACTGCTTCCATTTGACTACGTGTGTTTTACAATTTTTATTCAAGATCATGTTTCAAATTACTAAGAATTGACATTGGGAAGAGGTCACATTTCACTTTCTTTAGGTGAGTCTAAAGAAATCACCACATTTTCTTAAGCTGTCCAGAGACTCAAATTTGATATTTGCTTCCTTGAAATAATGGTGCTAATGAAAATTAGAATATAAATTGAAAATTAAAATGACAAGAAAAGAAGGTCCTAGAGTTCAGAAAAATGTATATAAATAGGGCCCTAGACAGAAAATATAATGAGGGTGCTGAAAGGAAATTTTAAAATAGAATGTTAAGAAGTATAATGATGCTTATATATTCTGTAGAGAATGAGGATACTCTCACCCTTGTATTTTGGGAGCAGTGACACATGATGTGTAAGAAATTAGATGGAACACGAACTAAAATGTTCAACTAAAGAAAAGGTCAGTATATAGACATTATCTGAGATCCTTCCATTAATTTTGCAGCTTAGAGTGTCAAGTGGGATTGGAAAATAAAGTCAATTTTATAATATGCCATTTGACCCATGCCCCTGAAAAATAATCATTTTCAACTTTTATCTCCAATGTATAACAAAGTGATTTGCACTTGAATTAACCAATAAATTACTTTCACTTTTTCTTTCGTGCATGTTTGCAGCGAAACAATATCTCAGAATATCTCTGAGACAAAATATCCTACATTGAAAACCCATTTTCAGATGACAAATAGTTCAACTTTCACTAGTTGAAAGTTGAAGGCTAGGCCAATTAATTAAGCCTGTACCTTTCTAAAGGCATGATTTTATCCATGTGCAGGAATCCTGTCATTCACTTACTTAGAAAATACTATTACAGGTTGTCTTAGTTTTTATTTCTTCTTCTATTTCACAGTATAATGAATTACCACAAATTTAGACACTTGAAGAGTTTATATGAGGGTAGTCATAGTGTATTGCTCTGAAATCAGAGATATTTTATTTTTCTAAATGTCAAAATATGAAAGGGTTGTTTCTCAATATATCTTTTGTGTAGTGGAAAGTGATGGTTTTTTTTTTTTATTTTTTTTGAATGTGGTGTTTTCTTGGCTCCAACTTTCACTGAAGAGTTTTGAAATCTTTGATTTAACCCATCTGAAAACAGCAGATTTAGCATCCTAGAGAAACATCAAATGTGTTCCTTTTAAATGCTCCTTAAATGTGTGGAACGAACTAGGTTAAATGAGGAAAGATCCAGGTTATAGGTGGGTAGGTAAAAATTCAGCAACCAAATTCTTGTAGGACAGAACTTTGCTACCCTCAACGAATGAGTATTACTGTGATTGAAGAGAGGTTGTAGATAGATAAATAGATAGATAGATAGAGATAGATAGATGGATGGATGGATGATAGTTAAAACATTGCTCCATGCCATGACTGAATTCATTTCCTTTCAGTTGTTCTATTTGGGTTCCAGTTTTATGGCCAGCTTTCAGTTGAGAACTTCCCTCAATTGGAAGAACATGACCTTAGTTCCATGCTTTGTAGCAACCCCAGGAAATCTACAGCCATGCTATTTGTTTCAAGAGAGCTGGGAATTCTTTTAATTTACTTCTTCTGCAAGCATCTAGAAGAAATCACTTCCAAAGGACCCACATATTTAGCTGTGTTCACCTAGAAAGCTCTCTCTAACTAGAGATCAACTGATTATGAGGCTTTGGTTTATCTGAAAAATCCCTTACCGTGGGAACCTATGTTAGTGCTTGTTTGAGAAATAGGATAAAAGGTATTTCCCCCAGGGGTCTACAGCATTATGAGGCATGTGAGCATTGTACCTAACATTAAGATGTTCAATGAAAGGCCATTCTGTATGAACGATACTTCCTGTTAGCTTTTCATAGGGAAACAGCACGATGTTAAAAAATATTGTATGGACATGAGTCAAAAACAATGTAATAGCTCGGTATTTCTTGTAAAATCACTTTTATATATTTTGGAGTAAAGTTTCTCTCTCTTTATATGTGTGTTGGTGGAAAAGTTCAAGTTTTCTTGGTGATATGATAAATCATTGTGCTTTATTTTAAAATATATCTTTATTTTTATAATAAATTGCATTGTATATATATAAGGAATGTTTGTTGTTATGTGTTGGAATACTAACTATAAATTAATTTCAAAACCACCAGCCTCTCTTTGGGAAAAAGATGAGGTTTTTTACTCCCATAGTGAGTTACAGTCTTATCAACCCATAGGGGCAATTCTACCATGTCCTGTAGGGTCACTGTATCAGAATCAACACAGTGGCAGTGAGTATACATATAACCAACATAAAGATGTAATGAGACTTGTATAGAATCCATCAGTATGATTGTCCAAAAAGTTATATATATATATATATATATATATATATATATATATATACTTTCTCAATGATAATATTATATAAGGAAAATTTGCAACTACAGAGATGAAGAATTTAAGGTTGGTAGCAACCTTTGTCTTTTAAAATTGCTCCTACATGCAATAAAGATGATTAATAATTACTGCAAATTAGCATATAAAGATGGAAACAAAGAAAAATCAGTAGTTGGAAAATGTGGCCTTGATGATAGAAACAATGCCAGTAAATGCATGACAGATTTTTTTTTTGCAATTACAATTACTTCATCACTGGAAATACATTTTTTGCAACATTATAAAGGCAATTATGCATGAGAATGCCACCAGATGGGCTACAAAGGCTTCAAATCAACTCTGTCTGTGGAGAGAGATGATAGAGAATTTCAGTAAGACCACTGATAACAAGCCCAGTGTGTGACTGGGGAAAAGATGACTCATTGAGCATATGTAAATTCAGCATGAAGCTCAAGAAAATAAAGACATGTCCATAAAAGTCAATGTGTGCTGTTGAATAGATCCTCACCTTAATTTGGGTTCAAAATCAAGAATAAAATTTACACTAATGATTGAAGATTATTTGTGGAGCTCTGAGAAGATATCCAAGGCACTATACATGATGAAGTAGTAAACTCACTTAAAAAGACAGGGAAGGATGAAAAGTCAAGAATGAACATCAGCAGATTCTGATTTTCTCATAATGTAGACTAACTAAAGGTGATGGGGAAAAAACAGTTACCAAAAAAGGGCTGAAAGATCTCAGGAGTGACTCAGAAGACAAACCAAATTATTGCAAAGAAATGTGCAAAGACTTGGAGTTAGAAAGTCAAATGGAAAACAAAACATGCTGGGCATTACTCAAGTTGAAAGAATTAGAGAAAAACATAAAGACAACACTTGTTTTGGATATCCTTTGAAACAGAAAAAGAACAAGGGTAGAATACAGAGCCACTTTACAAAAAAATGTTTGATATTCAGCCATTTCGGTAGCATATGATCAAGGTATACTGAAACCATTGGTGAAAATATTAGATTCTAGGAATAAATGGAATATAAATATAAATTTTTAAAACTGGATGCTATACTGGGAATCTTCACTTATCTATACAAAAAAATTCAGAAACCATCTAGTTGGCCAACTAAATGGAATTTATTCTTATGTGTGTAAATTTCAAGGAAAGGTGATCTAGCAGAAAGTAGAATTCATCAAATAATAGAGTGATTGATATTGTACTGAAGATAGTGAAAACACAAACAGTACACAGACATCACCGTACATCAAAAATGAACTGCCCTAAATGCAGGCTAGATATAAAAGAGGATGTGAAGTCAGGAGTGGTATTGCAGTTATCAGTTGATCCTGGCTAAAAGCATAGACAAAGATGTTTGCTGGTTTTACTTAACTACTCAAGGCATTTGGTTATGTGGATCTTAACAAAGTGTGAAAAACATTGCAAAGAATAGGGATCCCAGCATACTTATGTATGTTCAAGAATTAGTTGTTCTCTCAGAAAAAGGGGTAGTTCATGATTTAAAAAGCAGGTATTTTCATTTAGGAAAAGTATATGTCAAGATTGAATTATTTCACCATATTTTAAAAATGTTGACGCAAAAGCCTAAATGCCATATTATATGGAGGATTTGGTAATAAGATTGAAGGAAGTTTCATTAAGGAACTGTAATATTTAGGTGACATAATCTTTCTTTATGAAGGTAAAGAAGCCTGTAATCATTTACTGATGAAAATCAAATAGTAGAGCATTCACTATGAATTACATCTCAACAGTAGCTAAACAAACAAAAAATAAACAAAAAACACTCCTTGCCATCCATTTTATTCCAACTCATAGTGTCCCTATAGAATAGGATAGAAAGGGTCTAGTCGGTTCTAAGTTGTGTAACTCTTTCTGTGAGGAGAAAGTCACATCTTTCTCCTGTGAAGTGGCTGGTGGATTTGAACTTCTGACCTTCAAGTTCACAGTCCAGTGCCCCTAACGCTCCTCAACATAGAGAACAACAAGAACAAAATAATAAACAAGAACAAAAGCTTCACAATTGGAAAAATATGCAGCATCATATTACAAGAAAAGATTGAACTTGTTAAGTATGTCATCCTCCTTGGTTCCACAGTCAACACACATGGAAGCACAGTAAAGGAAACAAGTGGCATATTGCATTAGGCAAATCTGCTGCAAATGGCTACTTGGAAGTGTCAAAAAGCATAAATAAATTACTATGATGACTGATGTGTGCCTAGCCCAAACCATAGTATTTTCGTGCTTATAGATGAATGCAAAGGTCCCTCAATGGACAAGGAAGGGCAAAGAAGAATGATGCCTTTGAACTGCGGTGCTGGTAAAGAATAATTAATATACAATGGACTGACAAGAGAACCAATGAATCAATGTTGGAAGAAGAACAACAAAATAAACCTTAGTGGATATGATGGTAAGACTTGCTCTCCCATGCTTTGAACCTATTATCTGGAGGGGCTAGGGCCCAGAGAAAACTACTCTGTTTAACAAAGGAGAGGTTCATCGCTTCTCGGTCTTTTGGCTAAGATCAAGTGTAGTAACAAAGTAGAGGTTCTGTGAAAAAGAGGAACACTTCAATGAGAAGGATTGACACAACAGTTGCCACGGTGCCCTCAGACATAATAAAAATTGTGAGGGTGGTGTAAGATGGCTGGAGCATTTTGCTCGCGTGTAAATAGGATTCACTGTGAATCAGAAACTAGAGAGTATGTAGTAGCAACAACATGTGAACGTTAGCAGAGGTGCACTTTTGTCATTATATTAGTGGATTTTCTTATGTTTTCTTGTGTAAACTATGCCAAACTGAATGCTGAATAAAAAATTAATAAATAAGAAAGAAGATTCAAGGGACATGATATGCAATTTAAAGGGCAGACATCTAAGAAACTGTATATGTTATTTGAACTCTTAAATTTTATATAAAGTTATTTTGGAAACCATTCAAATTATGTGACCCATTCTTTCATGGCAGAATGGGGGAGATTGCTTTTTAAGGTTTTCTTTCTCCCCCCCCCACAAAGTTTTATTGGCACATGATTTACTTATCATAGAATTGAAAAGTTAAATCGTTCAAACATATCAAGGGGTGTTATACAATGACCTCTACATCTATTCTAGAGCATTCCCTTCCCCGTGGTTGACTTGCCCCAAAGTGAGCTGTGTTATCATGATCAGCTCCATTGCTCCTCCTCTCCTTTCACCCTCATTAATTATTCCTGTCCTCTCCTCATCTCTCCCTCCCCCACACCTACATTCCCTTTAACACCTATGTCAGTTATTGTCATTATACATCCACTCCTTCTGTACTTCACAGCTGGAAAACTGCACAGAAAACAATGAAAAACAAATAGAACTAATGTGGTAAGGATAAGATCACATTAATATAAAGGCAAAAGTAAAAATAAGAGATGAGAGGGAGAAGACTCCCTCAACATCCAGGAAGCCAGGGAAGAAGTTTTTTGTCATGGAACATCTAAGAGACACTTGCCCCCAGAACAAATTCAGCATGTGTCTATGGGATGTTTTTCTTTAAAGAGACAGGTAGAAGAGGGGTTGCTCATTGTACTGCGAACAACCAGTTCATCAGTTCGCAATTACCAGCCAACATGGGTGAGAAAGACAAGACTTTCTAGTTGAGTAGAGTTATAGTGTCAGAAATGCACAAGGGCAATGCAATCCTGTCCTATGGATCCTGTGGGGTTGCTATGGACTGGGATTTAAGAGTCGTATTGAAATTCTGGGTTTCTTTTCCTTTTGGACAATACATAGAATCCGAAGTGGTTCCTAAAAGGTGAGAACTTCTACAGGCTATTAGTGTAGGAATTCCTTATGGGAAGAATGGAGAATGAAGACAGGATGCCCTGACATGTGAGGCCAATAAGGTGAAGCACATTGTCAAGGATTTCAATAGCTAGTTAATTGCTTACTAGATTTTAATCAGTTACTGACATATGCACTAAACCAACCCCACTGTCTGTAGGTACTGACACCTTGCAACCCTAGAGGACAGACTAGAGCTTCCCTGTGTGCTTCTGAGACAGGATCTCTCATGAGATTCGAAAGCCCCATCTTGTTCCCCTGGTGGTTTCAAACTGTCAACCTGGCTGATTGCAGCCCAAGATATAGCCACCAGGCCACCCGGGATCTTGACAGATGCATATTCTGTCAAATAGTTGAAAAGGAGCACAAATTGAACATCACTGGTCTGGAGAAGCTCTCCATATTGAGGGCCAAAAATATTAGAATTTCAGATTAAGATAGTGGTGACCTGAGGAATGTACAGAAAGACAAAGGCTGCAAGAGTGTATGTGTCCATATCTAAGGAGCCCAGTGGTAAAATGCTTGGCTGGATGGTAATGAGGAAAGATCAAACCCACCAGATGCTTCCTGGGAGCGGTCTGTACCAGTGGAGTTCTTTAGAGATTAAAGTCTTCGAAACCACAGGAAATCATTCTACTTTGCCCTAACGAGGAAACCAAAAAAGCTCCTGGTAAAAGTCCGTTGTCAATCTGTTTTCTGACAAATGTTTTGAAGCAAACACATATGAAGTCTTGGGAGTTGCATAGATTTGAAGGCTATGCGTTTTTTAGGGAATCTATATCTAAACCTTTCATAGTCTGCCTGTCTCTGTTTCTATCAATCCATAATATCAATTCAACTAATTAATAGCACATATAGAGAACAACCAAAGACGGTCATATCTCTAAATGCTGTGTGTGACTGTTGCCTCAGGTTGGCAGATCCTGCAGTCAGTCTCTAGCTGTTACTTTAGGTACATCAGCTCACCCAGCAAGGCAGCTGCACAGAGCTGTACATACTTTTAATCCCTGGAAAGCACCCTATCTGTTTGACTTATTATTTTTCACCTCATTACGTCTAGTGATCCAGGGAGAGTATAGGTTTCAGCAGTATCCGTGACTACTTTTTTTATACGCTTCAGAAATGTAATGGTCTCCCTCTGCATCTGGTAACTGATACCATTAATTAGACCTGACAAATTAATGATAGGCTATATTAGCCACATTTGTCTAAGCATTGCACAGATATCTTCTGCTTCCAGTGGGATTCATTTAGGTTAAAGAAAATGATTTAGAGTCCCAGATACTCCAGAAAAGTCGGGTTTTCTAATGTCAGTAGTATCTCAACTAAGATTTTAGAAGAGGATCAGACTAAAATTGACAACATGAATTTTAAGTCAAAAGTACTATAAAGTTCTAAGACCGGACACTTTGGAATCCTGTCCTCTGTGTTAAAATGCATTAGTCGCTCTTCTTTATTGACAAAGTAAACATCATTCTTCTTAGCCAGACAAGGCTCTTCATGTTCTGTCTTCTCTAAATTCTACTTATTTCCTTTCAAAGAAGGTATGTTCCTGTCAAGCTAAGGTACTTGCTTATCCATGAATATGCCGTGAGGAATAATACACATTTGAAAGGGATTTCATCTAGACAAGGTTGGTTTTAGCCACTTACATTAGTTGTACTTTGTAACAGGAGCACGAGGCAAGGCAGATAATATGATATTGTATTCCCATGCTGCCCCAGTGGCAAGAAATTGGTAGTCTGGGCAGAGGAGCTAGAAACATCAGATCTTCACTTGTCCATTCAATAATCTGCATGCTTAAGTGTTACGCCAACCCCATATATGTCTAGATCAATGAGGACAGCAGATGGAGTATAATCTGAGAACATGAAGGACTCTGCATCTCAATCTGAGGAATCTCTCCATAGGACTGGGAAGGTCAATAAATAATGCAATTATGAAGCAAGCATAAACCATAATTAGGAAATTATATCTCTCTCTGTTCAATCTCAAGATCACACTCAAATCATCATGTCTCTCTATCAGCATATCTCTCTACCTACTGAGAAGTGCCACTAAAGAAAAAAAGAAAGGCGTCATGGATTAATTGTTCCATCATATTGCTTTATCTCTTTTAAGAACAGACTCAGAAATTCCTAAGGAAAATAGAATTTAAGGGATCATGCAATATTTTTCACCATTTAACTACAATTCATATTAAGGTGCACTTAATAGACTCACCACTGTCCAATCACTACTGACTCATGGTGACCCCACCCCCAGCCCACTGTAGGTTGCGGAGACTGTAATTATTTTTAAGAATGGAAAGACAACTCTTACTTCCTCAGAGCTGCTATAGGTTTTGAACTCCCCACAGTGTGGACCTCAACCAAACATGTGACCACTACACCACTAGGTTCCAAGTTAATATACAAGGGAATTGATTCCAACGTGTTCAGGATAAAAATGGAATTAAAATGTAATGAAAAATTTCCATGATCTTTATGTACCCCACTTGTATTCCTTCAAAGTTCATCGTCGGTGTTGGAAAGAGTTGGTAAAAACAAACAGAGAGCATTAGACATCCAACAATAAAAGCTCCAGGTTTCCAAGGATCTCTTTTCTATGTGCTCAAAGACCAAAAGTCACTTATGTTGCCTTTCAAATCATCCTGTTCTTGACATGGTTAAAGTGAAGCAGGAGGAGGTGTATGTCTTCACTATGGAAAATTTAAATTCTTTCTTTTGAAAGCAAAGTAAGGAAATCAATGCTTGTCTCGTGTAATTGGCCATAGTTAAGCTATGTGTGGCTTTTGTAAGATTTTAGGTAGCATGTTTGGTTCAAGTATCCCTCAAGACCATTTAAAGATGGTTTCAGGTAATGGTTTTAGGGGTTCATCTAGCCTCCATGGCTCCAGCAAATCTATAGTTCATAAGAATTTGAAATGATTTATTTTTTCCCTTTTAATCTGGATTATTCCATGAAATGTTTGATCAAACTATTCATGAGTGGTATTGAATGTGATCTATATAAATCAGATCAGCAGGTACTTCTCATACAGGGTAGCTAATTTTATTCAACCTTGGGGTTAGCAGTTGAACACTTCTTTGTTCCATAGTCAAGGTTCCATAGTTGTGATGACAATATGATATTTAAGGATCCAAAGTGTGATTTATCATAGTCCCATTTTAAAGAACTGTGGGATCCTCTTTCTTGAAAAGCACACCAAAGCAATTGATGCTGAAAAATAACAACACTGTAATTACTTGACATCCTCAGTTTGGTGTATTCAAGTGTATTAAGAAGTAAACATATTAAACTATGCATCTCATTTATTTTGCAAAAAAATGGGCAACTCAAATAAGACTGCATTGGGTGCATAATTTCCTGCTCTTGGAACTAATCCTGAAGATATTTACTTCCATCTGACATGTTCTTGTTAAACACTGTCACCTTGGTTCCTCATCCTTGCCTCTAAGGAACATTCTGGCTGCATTTCTTCCAAGACAGATCTGGTTGTTCTTTGGCAGTCCATATGATGTTCCAGGGAACTTGGTGGTATAGTGATTATACACTGGGCTGTGATCTGCCTGATTGACAGTTCAAAACCACCAGCAGCTCCTAGGATAACAAATAGATTTTCTACTCCTGGAAAGGGTTACAGTGTTGGAAATCCATGAGGGGCTGCTGAGCCAGCATGGCAGTGAGAGTCATTTCACTATCAATAGCCAGCAGTCTAATGCAATTACATTGATTTTTCTTTGGTATCCCTTATTCAATCTCTAACTGATGCATCTCTATGAGGTGATTGAAAATACCACGGTCTGGGTCCAGTACATGTTAGTCCTGAAAGTAACATCTGTGCATTTCGATACCTTAAAGAGACCTCATCCAGAAGTGTTACCCAATGTGATCCATCCTTTGATCTTTATAGCTGCTTCCTAGACCATTGATTGTGGATCTAGAAAAGATGCAATCCTCAACAACTTCAGTCAAAGAGAAAAGATGATCTTGAGTGGCTACTTTTCTAATCTTGAAGTTAGCCATCTGTAGACACTTCCTTCCATCTCACATAGTTGTTCAACAAGCTGGAGCTGCTGATATACACAATATTGTACTGCCATGCGTCAGGTGCTTTGTACATATTTCATGCCTGAGTTAATGTAAACTGAATTTTCAGCTACAGGAGATGATATAGCAAATGGCTTTTCATGGAACAGGGGATAAGAGATATGTGTCCCATGGAGCAACTTGTGGCGACAATGTGTCTGCTTCATATTTTAATTGCTAGAATAAAGTAAAATATCCACAAGTTCAGTCATACTAATGAACAAGAAGCAGAACCGGCTTAATTTTCTCTCAGCCTACTGAATTTGTTGAGTAAAGCAAAGAGAGCATTGTGGATGTAAATATTACCCCGAGGTGTTATAAGCACTATAACTTGCAGATTAACATTGAATGGTCTTTTTAAAGACACTTTGGAAGTGTTGTTTCTTCTTCTCCAACATATTTTTCTACAAATGCACATACTTTGCCAGGGTATGCTTCAGGAGTCTAAGGAATTCACTTAAATTGGGCCATAATGTGAAATAAATTTTATTTTTATGCATGTTTTAAAATTAGGATCAAACAATCATTGGTTTCCTTTTAACCTTGATACCCTCTGTCCCCTTACAAAGAGACTAGCTATTAACTTCATGTATGCAAAGAAATTTACATTTGTGTTTATTTATTTTCAATAAAGCTATAATTGTATTATACAGGTATAATTATTAAGGCATCCCGGTGGTTCAGTGGGGTAGGTGTCGGACTGCAAAGGCAAAGTGGCTGGTTCACATCCTTTTTCCACAGTGAGGTGAGACTGTCTTTTTCCAGAAAGGTTGGCAGGCTCGCAACCTTACACAGCAGAAGTTTTGGGATTTTCCTACATGGCTTGATGGCTTATAGTCAGTTTTCTAAAATGAGTCACTATATTATCAGCTTAATTTACAAACATTCATTACTTTTTGGATAATAATTGTGGTCTAGATATGAGACCAATATATAATCTATTTTAGGCTTTTAAAAACCATAACATCAGCTCATATGTTGTCCTATAAAATGCTTTATAATAAAGATGTTGCCGGTGTTACAGTTTTCTTGTTGTCTGTCTGAAGGCAAGCGTGGGTTCTCTGTTTTTTCCCACATTATTTGCCAATTTCATGATATTAGTCTTAACAAGTATGAAATGAATGTGTCTCCTGTTGATAAGATTCTGACTCGTACCAGCACTCCAGGGAAGAGTCGAACCCCACTGCATTGACAAGGTGGTACATCTTTCTGCAGGTTGAGTGTTACATCTTTTTCCTCCTGAGAGCTTGGTTCAAATTTCTTATTTCTCATTCCTTATTATTCAAACATTTACTTATAGTACATCTTGGGCTTCCGTTGTATTATTGATAACTCTTTAATTCAGATGATTGCTATTCTACTCAAAGATTCCTTTGTATAGATCATATCAGGAGATTTATGTTGTGAGATGGAAGAGCAGGATCCTGTGTACAAACTCAGATCAAACACAAATTATGATCTGGGAGAGAGTTAGAGAAAGGGGTTTCCTCTGCTTTCTTTCCCAGAGATAAGTGTGTAGTTGATGAAAAAAAAAACAAATGATTTCTATTTTAATCATACATGTTTGATCAATTTTGATCTTAAATTTTTACTTTAATAGTTCAGATAAGCTACTTTGGGGTCTACCATGAATCTGAAGCTTTTATATGAAAGAAGACATATGAGATCAGGTATACAAATATACACTAGTTTTGAGCTATGACTCGATTCTATTTTAGTGATTTCACTCAGAGAGTGATTGGAAGAGCTAGAAAACATGGGTCCAAACAATTTCAATAAATTTATTTCAGAAAAGTGGAATCTGTGAGACCTGTTTTTTGAATGGAGCAGAGAGCTTGCTTCAATGATTTTGAAGTTCACAAGGTTTTTGGTAAAGTTCTCTGTTTTAGAAATCAACATAGAGCTCAATTTATTTTCTTTAACTTGTCTTTGCGTAGTAATAATCCAATAAAGTGTATGTGTGTGTGTGTGTGTGTGTGTGTGTGTGTGTGTGTGGTGGAAAGTGGGACGTGCATGGGGTAAGAACGCTTCATGGGAAAAAGTTCATGGAGAACAGAAGCCGAGGTCATAGAATTCTTCCAAGAAATCTTTGAATCCCCCTCATCTGTACCACTATGACAAATACAAGCCAGAGATAGAACATGACTTATGGTATATCCAGCCTCATGGTGTCCTCTAGTTTTTAGAAGGGGAGTGAACTGACAAAAATGGGTAAACCTTAATATATATTAAAAGTCAGATAATGCTGAGTCCTTTTAAAATCAAGCATGTCATATCTAGAATGACTGGTGGAGGAATGAGCAGCTAGAGGCATACTGTGTCTGTTAGCCAGATATCCTAGTAGACTGTGAAAGCAGGATTGAAAGTTAATTCCTTGAAGTTGAAGGTTAATGATGGGGATGTGATGTGGGTAGCATTTATGGATATTAAAACAAGGTCCAAACAACTCTATGCAAAATCAGACAAATAGCCAGGGGACAGAAACCCACAGCTTGGGAGATAAAGATCCCAGAAAATCAGGAAAGAATATTTCCAGACTCAGCAAGAAAAAATAAAGCAAAGAAAAAGAAAACTACACTTTATTGTCATTACTTTCTTTAGGTGGACATGTGAAGGAATAGTTTGTGTAAAGTGGACGATAAAACCCATTGAGTCTGAACAAGGAAAACGCTGATGTGCCAGTAAGATTGATTTCAGCTAATTTTAATACTGGAATGTGAAATTAATTAAGGAATTTGCTTTACTAAAAAAACTCTTCCGTGCCAAGCAGGAAAGCAACAATGCACATATATGCTTGTTACTGGTTCAGAATTACAATCTGGAGTGCAATAGAGAAGGCCATTAGGAGATGGAATTGTGTTTCCTGTATAATGGCGTCCAGTAGAGTTAGAAAAAACACAATACATTATGAATATTGCTCTGTGTTCATTTGGCCAACAGAGGTTTATAAAGCTTCACACTGCAAATAGAGCATTTTCAATAAAGTCATTCATATAAAAAATAATAACTGTATTTAATTTTTCTTGCACCAATAGTTTAATATCCCCAACCACTTGCCATCATCATTATTTTAACAACATTTAACTTGGAAAAGCAACACACCTGTCAGACGACTGGCACAGGTCATTGACATTGGCATTTTGTAAAAACAAAGCATTGCATACTTTCAAATTCATCTCTGGTGTTAAGAAAGGGTGGATAATATCAATAAGTATATAAGTCAGATATTAATTTTATATGATAAAACTGAAGATTAATGTATAAATAAGACTTAATAAGACAAACTGCTTTAAAAGGAATTTTACAATACTCATTGACTGATGTAGAAATGATACTAACAATTGACTACATCATTAGTGTAAAGCATTATGACTTATACACAATAACTAAAGATGATTTCAAGAAATAGGACATCCAGTACCACGGAATCCCCACAGACCACCCTCTGATCTCAAGGCTAGCCCCCAGGTCTTCCTCCCCATCTGTTTTTTGTCAATGAGTCAAAATGTATTATTTTCCTGTGTCTTATTTTTTTTCAGTCATTTTATTAGGAGCTCATACATCGTTTTTCACAATATATAAATAAGCATACTCGTCAAACACCCTCATATGTCCACTTCTATTATTATTCTCCAATCGTCCACATTTTTTCCCTTTAGCCCCTAGTATCGGCTTATCCATTCCTTCCCCTCTTCCCCTGGTCTCTCCTCTCCTCCAACCCTCAATAGTTTATACATTGTTATTGTTTTGTCATATCGTACACTGTCCGACCTCTCCCCCAACCCACTCCTTTGATGCCCATCCTTCAAATAAGAGCTTGTGTATATATCCTTGCTGTTGGTTCCGTCTCTCTACCCCCCCTTCCCTCCACCCTTCCAGTATCTCCACTCTAACCATTGGCCCAAAGGGGCCCATCCATTCTGGTTCCCCCACATTTTAATTATTATCTTTAGTGCGAAGTGCCATCCAGTGAATTGCAAACCATAGTCACCTCATATACAAAAGAGCAGCACACTGGTCCCATGCCATCCTCATAATTGTTCTTCTTCTGAATCCCATTGTCACATTCACTGTATTAATCCATTTTGTTAAGGGCATTCCTCCTTTTTGCTGCCCTTGCACTTTACCAAGCGTGACATCCTTCCCTAGGGTCTGTTCTCTCCTGACGACATGCACAAAGTACCTGGCTCACCCTCCTGGCCTTGGCCTCTAAGTAGCATTCTGTCTGTTCTAAGGAACAGTAATAATGCCTTTATTCCATTAAATTCATGGGATGGAAAAAAAATTCATGGGACGGGATTAAAGGCAATGTATATGAAAATAAACAAAAGGCCATTGACGAGGCAGACAAGATAGAAATGGATTTCAAAAGCAACTAAATTTCTCTTCACCATGGATTGGCTACAGTGATGATGATGTAAAATAAATGAATTGAACATATTAAATGGACTTGAGAAGACAGAGTAAATACAATGGTATGTTTTTGTTTTTGTTTTACTCCAAAGAACCAGAATTAGAAAACTAAGAAGGCAAACTTGGCATGTCTCAAGCTGAAAAAACTGAAGGAAAAAGCTTCCAAGCTTTGAGTCGACATATTGAAACATTTTGTGGTCAAAATATTGAACAAGGCAGGAAACATTGAAAGAGTATAGAAAGACTATACAGAGTCACTGTAGCAAAAAAAAAAAAAAAGTTAATATTAACCATCTCAGAAGGAGTAGATGATCAAGAACTGATGGTAATAATGACAAAAATTTATGATGCATTGAAAGAGAGGGGGCATGGGATACACTATGGGGAGATGGCAGTTGGTGGGCATTTTGAATTGTTGAGTGCAGAGTAGATGGTCTGAAATGCAACACCTAGTTGTCACTTAATCCCCTCCAAATCAATCCCCAAAGCAAATTCACTGGTGTCAACGTCCAACAGTACAAGGTTCTAGGAATTGAGGAGGATAGCAATTTAAAAATTTCCACAAATGGATGCAACACTAGAAATGCTCACTTTCCTATGACAATATATCTAGAGGACAGTCACCTGATGAACCCGCTAGAACAGATTCATATTTTGTATTTGTGCCCGTTCCAAACAAATGTGATCCAGTAAAATGCATACATCATTAAACACTGTCATTAACCTTATGACCAGATAAACTTCTTCAAATTTAAAAATAATTTTTACATAGTATACACCTGTGGGAAATTGCCAGAAATTCCAGTCCACTTCAGAAGAGGACATGGTACAAGAAATATCATTGCTAACATCATAGAGTACCAGAAATTTTCCTAGTAGTCTTTTGTTGACTATGGAAAGACATCTGAGTACGTGGAATATAACAAATCATGCCCAGCATTTCTAAGACGGGTCACCCCAGGACACTCAATTGTGCTCCTATAGAAGCTGAGCACAAACCAAGAGACAGCCATGCAAACAGAACACGAAGACACACACGCTTTAAAAAAAAGGAAAAGTGTGTGTAGGCATTGTCTTTTTTCACTCTACCGATTCAACCTGTAGGCTGAGGAAATACTCAGGGAGGCTGGATAACATGAAGCAGAATGCTGCCTTAGGTTTGGGGGAAGGATCACTGGGACACAACTCTGCTTGCTGCAAACAGGCCTTTGAACTCATTCAGCCTGGTTTAATCATGGATAAGGAAGAGACAGAGTCATACTCAAATTTTCAAAATGTGGCTGAACTGAATTTGCTAATTGGAATCAGAAACCTCTGTTAGAAACTTAAAATTCCTAATAGAAAAGTACAGTAGTGTGGAAGAGTTGCAAAGCAACGAATTATCCTGACCATGTAGAACATATATATCTGATGCTTAAAGAGTGTGGGTTTAGCTTTAGTTCTAAACAATAACTATAACTCAAGAGTACACCAGTATTATTAAATTAGTAACAATGAGAACAAGATTTCCCTTCCTTCTCTATCTTATTTGACCAAACTGTGTTTCTCCATGGAAAATTCTATGCCGCTTAGCGATTCTGGCTCATTATAAATTGAAAAGAAGGTAGTGAAAAACCAAAAGAATGTCCCTCACCTTAAAAATCATCCAACCAAAACATGACAAGGAATGCTACAGATGATGTCAAAGAAAATAAAATGATATCTTTAAGCTTGGGTAAAAGGTGTCTTGTTTTCAAATGAACTCCTTTCATTTTTTCTTCTAACAGTCACATACCCAAAATTGAGACTCTAAATGAATAAACTACCTAATAAGTAAAGAAGTCCGAATTCAAACTCATGGTAATCTGGATACAAAACATCTTCTCGACTCTTTGCCTATTAAGCAGGTGGTATGGGAACCCCTAGGTAAGTTTAGTAGAGTTTTATTCCATTTGGGTTTCTCTGACTGACTTTTGGACAGTGAACCCCGTAGCCTTTGCTCTGAGGCATACTAGTCCTCAATATACTTTTAAAAATCAGCCTAGCATATTAACTTTTTGTGCCACCCATTGACCCCCTTTCCTGATCACACTTATAAGTGATGAAAATGCAAGACATCAGTCATAAAATAAAATATATTTTTGTCCTTATAGTCTGCTTTTGTAGCTTATCTATTAAACTAGATGCTTTCAGATATGAGGCGAAAGCATTCTGGGAATGAATAACTATTCAATTAAATTAGTATTTAATTTGATAACTGGCATTTAATAAACCACTTAGGTTTTTGAATTTATTTTAGTATGTGATCTTCATTTTCTTTTATCTGATGTCTAACTTCAGGATGACCAAAGAGAAGATTATTTTCTTGTAGAAAGCTAAAAACGCAATCCAAATCAAATGCATTTTTATTGTTGGTTCTTGTACAGTAATGTAGCAAATAATATTTGAAAGTGACATATTATAGTAAAACATTTACTTGACTCCAAGTAGGACTCCTAAGTCCTTACTCTTTCAATGTCCAGTTAGGATCAAGAGTACGATCCTTTTCTGAAAGATCATAATCATGTCAACACTGTATTTTTTCACTACTGAAATCTTGACTTGTTGTTTACTAAAACCTATATGGAGAATCTTAATTTATAAACAAACTCTACACTGATGAGGGAGATGGGTCAGTCTCAACATGCATCATTGCCTTCTGTTAGAATCATCTCACAGTCACAGCAGCAGGATTCAAAGCAATCAGATTTCCAGAGTCAGTGCAGTCCTGGATGTGACAATAAAAGCTCTCATAGAAAATGAACATTGTCTATGAATAAGTAATTTGAACTCATTTGCTTTTAAGACAACATTGTGAATTGAAGAAAAAAGGATCAAAACAATACACCCAATATACTCTCTTTTAATCTCTCTGCAGGGAGAAGGGAAATGTCCTTCTGTCAAGATAGATGAATGCATAAAATACCCCTATGCTTTCCATGCTGTTGTAAAGCATCATCAAATTGGTTCTTATACACAGTAACCTTACAAAACAATAGAATTAAACACCACCTGATCCTGTGCCATGCTCAGTATTATTATTATTTATTATTTTTATTATTATGTTAGGGTGCATTGTTAGAGCACACTGTTGCAGTCACTGTATCCATCCATTTCACCAAGAATCTTCCTCTTTTATGCTTCCCCTTCTACTTTACCAAGCACAATGATTTTTTCCAGGCACTGGTCTTTACTCATGTCGGAAACACAAGAGATGAAGTCTCACTCTCCTTATACCTAAGGAGCATTCTGGCTGTATTTCTTTAAAATAGAGATTTGTACTTATGGAGGTCTAAGATGCTTTAAACCTCCTTCACCAATGGCCATAATTCAAGCTCAATGATTATTCTTTGGTATTTCTTATTCATTTTCCAACTTTCACATGCATAAAAGGCTACTGACAATACCATGGCTTGGGTCAGTCACACCTTAGTTCTCATAGTGAGACCTTTGATCTTCAACACTTTTAAGAAATCTTTTATAAGCTGAGCCCCAGTGGCATAGTGGTTGAGTGCGGGACTGCAGCCCACTGGCTTGGTGGTTCAAATCCAGCAGCAGCTTTCCAGGAGCAAGGCTGAGCCTCCCACTCTCAGCAGAGGGCAGTAACGCGTCCCCAACCCCCACCCCCACAAAGAAATTTTGTGCGACAATTTTCCTCAATGTGATATGTCATTTAATTCCTTTAGTGCTGCTTCCACTAGCTGTGATCCAAACAATTGATCGAAGCAAAAGGAAATGCAAGCATCTAAAAAGATGGGAGGTATAGCCAGAGTTACTGTACCAAAAACTAACTGACGGAACTTCAATCATCTCAAGAGGTAGAATGCTATCAAGAACAGAAGGTACTGAAGGAAGAAACTCAAGATGCATGGAAAGCATTAGGTTTCTGGAATTGATGAAATGAATACCAATTACAATATTTCTATAAGTTGATGAAGCACTGGAAGCATGCATTCAAATATCCCAATATATTTGGGCAACTGAGTGGAAGAAATTTAGATGTGTACTGATTCCAAAGAAACATGACTCACAGAATGTGGAAATTAGTAATCACTCCCTGAAAGCTCTTGCATTGGCTATAACAGTACATTGACAAAAACTTTCAGAAACTCAAGCCATACTTAAAAGGACATGTGGAATGAATGATATAATTGCTGGGGCTTAAAGCACAGAACACAAAAAGATGTCGACTTGTGTTCTATTGACTATGCAAATGCATTTGACTGTGTAGATAGTCACAACCTATGAATAGTATTAAGAAGAATGGGAATTCCAGAATATTTTATTTTGCTCATGAAAAACTTGGCCATAAATGAAGAGGCACTTGGTGGAAAAGAAGAAGGAATTACTGCACATTTTAAAATCAGGAGAGGAATGTACCAGGGCTGTATGCTTTCATCATGTTTATTGAATCTGTATGCTGTGTAAGATAGAAGTTGCACTATGGAAGAAGACATATGCATCATGACTGATTATAATTCATTAGCAAGCTACAGATGATGCAACCTCATTCACAGAAATGTGAAGGCATTGAGGTCTTGGCGATGAAAATGAGAGAGTGCAGTTTTTCACATGGATTGCAAGAAATGAAAACCAAAATCTCTACATGTGAACCAATAGATAACATCATTTTAAATGGAGAAAGAAATTGAAATTCTCCCATATTTCATCTTACTTAGATATCTTCCATAATCAAATGTAACTGATGTCTAACTTCCCCTTCATGGCCAGTTTACAGGACATTGTAATAACATTTTCTTCAGTCCCTGTGCATCACACATCCAGCCTTTACAATTTATATTTTTGAAGCCACAACATCTGAGCTCTCTATATACTTACAAATAACAAAACAGTACAGATGGCATATATTTGTAAGTCACAATTATTATTTCTATTGTTTATGTTTTCTGAATCACACATGCATGTCATGTTATTCAATTAGTTCAGAACAAATAAAGTATATCAAAGGAAAGATATAAGAAAGTGAGACATTTTCCAAATAAATCCCACAGGCACTCACTGAAAAGGGTTTTCCTTTTATTTTTCTATAAAAAGAAATAACAAAACTAGGATGGCCATGTACTTAAGACTTCACATAAGGTATCATCGAAAAGAGTAAAGTGCTTTTTTTGTGTCCCTAGAATGCACAGGATCAGTGTGCTACCTACAGAAGAGGCTGATGCAACAGAAAGAGACCATTTGTAACAAGTAGAGATAGTCTCAGGGTACATTGGCTGGTAGAGTCTTTGGGTTCTGGGACTCCAGAAGTCTCTCATTGACAATTTGAAGTGTGGTTTTCCAGGCACTTTTTGATGAAGCAGCAATGCTGAGGTAGACGCTGCGTGCTCAGCAAACTTGGTCCCAAACCTCAAACACATGCCTATTGCCCTAGAGCTGACTCCGCATCTCTCAGAGCTAACCTCCTCTTCCTTCAAAAACTCTGTGGGTTTCCTCTTGTCGTTTTCTTGATTCATCATGACTTTTCCATTCTGGGCTCCTCTCCCTTGCCTCAGTGTCTTTGATAGCAACATCAAAAGTGTGTCAAAGAACATTATTTTCCACGAAAAAATATGGAGAGTACACCTCTTCACCAAAAAAAAGATTTGTCCACTGGCATTCAGCCCTAGTGGCATAATGGGTAAGTGCTCAGTGACTAATCTCAAGGTCAACTCTAAGGCAGAATGATAGTTCAGTCTCATAGAGATCATAGCTTGGGAAACTCTGCCAGGCAGTTCTCTATATTGCGGGATCAATAAAGGGAGGCAACTGCACAGTGGTGATGTCTAATGTCAAATACATATTCTGACAGGTGGTCTAAGCTTTTTCAAATATCATATTGACCTTGAATAGAGAGAAGAATGAATTACAAGGTGGATTCCATGATTGTGCTTTTTCACAACACTGTGCCAGACATTTTGAAAGCAATCACATTTAATTTGTCTAATAATTACAAAATAGAGCTTATTATCCTTTTTTTAGCAGATGATAACTCAGTGGCTTAACAATAGTGAATGATTCAGTGGAGAACAGGTGCTGGAAGAATTGGACAGGCACAGATAAAGATGAACCTTGACCTAATTTTTGTTTCTTATGTAAAGATTAAATAAAATATATTTAAAATAAAAATATATCATAGACTTAGTGAAGATAAATCAAGTTTGTAGACCTGTTCAAATGCGTAACTTATAAAGGAGACAGTTGATAGATATTTCATTAAAATTAAGACCTTTTTTTTCTGTGAAAGACCCTGCTAAAAAGATGAAAACAGAAGCTTCAACATAGGAGGAGTGTTTAAGTGAATGTGGAGGATCTTTTATCTTTATATTCAATTTTGCCACAAACTTTCTGATGTTCCCTCACCTACGAAACTCTTACAGCTTCATAGGAATACACACTTGCATTCAACTGGAAACATAGAAAATAAAGTACAAGTCACCATACATGACATACACGAATCAAATAATCCCATGAAACAAAGTTCAACTCCTTTAGCCAGTGTTGAAGGCACAATTAGAACTAAGCCCTCCCCATTCATAAGGCACCCTCCTGACTGGCTATGGACTGGATTGTTGTGGCTAAGTTTCAAAAGTGGAACTCCAAAACATTCTTCTTTGTCTGACTTATTCAGAAAGCTCAGCTGAATCGATTATGCATCACAGCAAATGCAATGTCCACAGACAGGCAGGTGGTATCTGCACATGGCATTTCTTGTCTGGAGATTGTCCTTTAAAACCACAGCGAATGACAGCTCTCTAAAAATAATTGACTCAAAACACAGAAACACTCTAATAGTGATAATTCCAGATGCTGGCAAGTATGCTGATATACTGATTGATTTACACTGTCCTGGTGGGAATTTAAAGGGTTCAGCTACTTTAATTTTTTAAATAATTACTCATGTGATTATGATGTCACCTAGGAATTATCCTTATGGACATTGATTCAGAAGAAAAATGTTTATTTCTAAAACAATCTGTGCATGGATGTTTATACAATTTTATCTGAGTTAGTCAAACAACTGGAAGCATCCAAAACAGATATCCATTCATGGATGAATGGTGAAAAGCAACTATTATTTTCTCAAAATCTTGGGCTACTAGTCAGTCATTAAAAAAACAAACTAGGCTGAGCCCCGATGGTGTAGTGGTTTTGTGCGGGACTGCAGCCCACTGGGATGGAGGTTTGATTCCAGTTCCACGGAGCAAAGGCTGGATCTCCTACTCCCACCACCTGAGGGCAGTGATGCCCAAACAAAAACAAAACAAAAAAAACGAACTATTAGTACACACAATTCTATATTAGTCTCAAGAAAATTGAGCGTAAAGCTCATTCCAAAATGATTATACATTCTATAGTTTCATTTATGTTTCATTTATTACTTAATATGAAAAATCATCTGTAAATATAACTACCTTCAAGACTTAAGAGTTATAGTCCTGGAAACATATAAACCTGATTCTATCCTGTCGTAAAGTATGATGAGAATCAGAATCAAATATATATATATATATATATATATATATATATATATATATGGAATCAGAGTAGCTTCCAGAAATGAAGATAGGTGTCAGAGGATGTGGCTGTAAGATAATATCATAAAGGATTCTTATATTAATGGAAATGTTCTGTTCCTTGACTGCTTAGTCATTTATTGGTCATGACACTGAAATGTTTCTATTGGGAAAACTATGAAGAGACTTTGAAGGATCATCTGCTAGTGTTTTTTTTTTTAACTCCACATCATCTATAATTATTTAAACATTAAAAGTTTAATTAAAACATAAGTTCCAACTTCACATATCTCTACAATTTATCTCTCATTTATGAGGCTGGATGTTCACTAATGACAATAAATAATATTTAGACATTTGCTCATTTTTTCCTTCCCTTCCTTAAAGACAACCCAGAACATTGCCCATTATAGAATATCTATGACTAAACTATCATTAGCCTTACACTGTTTTTCAATTAGCAATTAGCATAGACTCTATGGTCCAGTATGAATCATCCCTGCTTCCTCAGTAGCCTCTCAATCTCTCTCTGTCACTGGACCGGTGCGTCGGGCAAATTGATCAGTTCCTGGTTTTGTAAGGTCCATCTCATTGTCCTTCTCCTTGGGTCAATGTCTGTGAACACTGTTCTCTATTTCTGGCAAGCTCTTTTGAGCTCAGCAGTCAGTAGAATTAATATAGTTGTGTAATCTTTAAAGTTATACACATTGACAATGGGAATGAAGAGAAGATTGAGAATAGTCTACTTGGGGAGATGAGGAAGGTTGGAAGAAAATCTGAGGAGGGGTAAGTGCACAGGATCTAGTTTTAAAAGGGTCTGTCACGGAGTGATGTTCTTATTTGTCTTCGTTTCAACTTCAAATCAATATTAAATTCTAATAGACTAGTCCTGCCTTGAAGGTTTTTTAGACTCAAATCATTGAGAGCAGATCTCTAAGTCTTTTGTCCCTTAAAGGTATTCGTAGATTCAAACTGCTCATCATCCAGTGATCAGCCAAGTACTTAATGAATGCACCACATGGACTCATGACCCATACACAGTATACTTCAAAATAAAACAATAGTTAAGTAGGTGAATGTTAAGAACTGGTTAGCTTCTCCTTTTGTGCTGAGCTGGCATTTTTGTACATGATTTTTCTGACATATTTGAAATAGAATATGCCATCTATATGCATCTGTAGTCTGCCAGCTTGGGAATTCCCCCAGAACTAGGTGCCTGTAGTCTTCTCCAATTTTACTCAAGCCTCTATTCTTATCGTTGGAGTATAGTCTATTCTTATCGTTGGAGTATAGTGGTGCCTGTTGGGTTGCCTACCACAAAGGCAGGTGTTGAAAGAGTACCCTCTCAGTGGGAGAAAGAAAAGGCTTTCTACTGTACATTATTAAGATCTAAGCAACACGCGGGGACAGTTCTACCTTGTTCTATAGCGTCATGATCAGGATAGATGCCATGCAGTGAATTTGAGTGTTTTCAAATGGTACAGTGAGGTGGGTGATCACTTTGACTGCAGCAACAGGCTCAACCATAAGAATAGTTAGGATTGCCACACATGCTATGGACATGCTATGGTCACCATCAGGCAGAAACAACTTACTGTTACCTACAATAACAGCAATTTTACAGAATAGAACAATGGTCCATAGAATTTTCAAGACTGTGATCTTTTGAAAGCATTTTTGCCAGAACTTTCTTCTGTGTGTATATAGATTCAAAACACCAACATTTTCTTTTTAATATTTTGCTGTTCTGTAAGTGAAAGTTTTCATATAAAAATATGTTTTCCCATTAAAAAATTCCTACAAAACTTGTCTCATGACTTTGGTTGGAATCTTAACATTGTAGCAGTACTCTGCTCATTTTCCCATTTCCGTCCTTCTATTTTCTTTGTCCTTACCTAACTTTCCAGTTTTCCTTTGGGAAACATGTTGCTATTTTGGTGACTTGTAGAAACTGTTTTAAATAATACACTCTTCCCAATTGTTCTCATTTACTTTGAAGGTTACCTTATTTTTTGCTGAAGAGTTGGTTTCCATAAGTGTCTTGAATGTCAGGTAAAAGTGTGTCATAGGGCACAATTTCTTGGACATTGAGTCTCTTTTTAATAAGTAAGTTTTTTTGTTTGTTTTGAAAAAAAAGCCCCATGTGTTTTTTTTATTTAAACTGTTTCTATTTTTTAAAATCCATACCTTTTTTTTTTTTACCCTTTTTAACTGGGACCCTCTATACTCATCGTGCACAGTACAGAGAGTAGTGGCAGTGGTGTCTCATTTAGTTCTTTGATTTTCAAGTTAGGAGAGACAGTGCTTCATTTGGGTGTGTTAGTTTGAGTAGACTAGAGAAACAAAATTCATGACATGCTTATGTATATAAGAGGTTTATATATAATAGCAATTGAACTTTGAGAAAGCATCCCAACCCAGCCCAGTCCAAGTCCATAAGTCCAATAGTAGCCCCTATGTCAGATACCAACCTATAAGTCCTATTTTTGGACTTCTAATCACTGAATCAGTGGTTCAAATGACGCCAGGGCAACCACAGGTCAGTGGGAGCACAGTCTTGTATATCCAGTGGTGGCAGAAACATCTCAGTGCTGGCAGGGACCTCTCTGTGCCTTCTCAAGCATCTGGCAGCAGTCTCTGCATGGCTTTTTTGGCTTCAGAGGTCTGGATCCATCAGGGTAAGCCCATATGGTTTCTCTTCCAAGATGTCTCACAGAGAGTCAACCTTATGTCTTGTCAGTAGAGTGTCTCCAAGGGACTGAGTCCTAAGTCTCTTACCTCTAATGGTGAAATTCCGCCATATTTCCCAGAATTCTCTGGAGAAAGCAATGCCCACACAGAGGTCTCATTGACTATACCCTGATAGACAGGCTAGATAGACTCCACCCCTACACTTCTAACCCTGAAATTGACAAGAGATTACATGACTGCCACAGTGGGTCATCTATCCTTTGGACTGATTGCTTCCTCAGTTGTCAGGTTTTCTTTCTCCTCCTTTCCTGCAGATAGGAAGAAACACACTGTAACTTTTTAGATGATAATGTACAAGTTTTTAAGAGCAAGATACTACTCATGAAACCAGGATATAAAACATGATCCTTATGAACTGGGTTTCACCATTTGATCTGGATGTCCATTTGATCTATAGTCTGGAGACTATAAATTGCAGTCTTTGACACCAGAAATTTAGTCCCAATTTCTATATATATTCTATAATTCTGACTCATATACTCTATTACATATACATGAATATGTATTTAGAAATATCTACAAACATATTCATGTATATATGTGTGTCCTGTATGATGTTCCTTGCCTATATAACACACATACTTAGAACCTTATGAATCTTGTTATTATTCTTATTACAGGATGGTATATGTGATAGTATTTACAAGAGTTGTCCTTTATTTTTCTATACCTTGTATTGTCTTCCTCTAACTTGATCATCTTGTACTGATTCTCCTATATTGTATGTAAGCTTTCCATTCCCCAGTATTAACCCCCATACTATCACTTAATGACTCTCATTTTCCTCTCCTCTCTCTGGTAACCAACAAAGAATTTTTCTTTCTATGCATAAACCCATTCTTGGCTGTTTATGATTTCAATTTTGTATAGGAATCCTTGATATATTAAGCATGGGACTTATAATCACTGAATCAGTTGTTCAAATCAATCAATGATTCTCATGGAAGGAGGGTAAAAATTTTAGCTCCTGTAAAGACTTAAAGTCTCAGAGACAGTAGAGAGCAGGCCTACTCTGTCTTAAAGGTCACTTTGAGTAGCTATCAATCTAATGGCAGATAGTTCTCTGGCCATATTTGTATTCGTGTGATTGACTTTTTTCACTAAGAATAATAATCCATGCTGTGAGATGTTTCACAGATCCATGTTTACATAGTATGTTATTGTATGTACATAGCATAGTTCATTAATTAATGGACATTGAGGCTGTTTCTATAGCCCTTGCCACTATGACTATTATTATGATGAGCATATTTGGGCGTGTCTATGTGTGTCACAACTCTTTTTTCTCTAGGACATAGGTCTGGAATGAGATTCCTGGATAAATCATATGATATTTTTATTTCTAATATTTAAAGAAAAAGTCCATATTTTCTGTACAATTTTGAATTCTTTCTAGCAGTGGTTGCATGTTCCTATATCGCTTCAACCTCACCAGCATTTGTTGTTCTCTGTTTTGTTGTTGTTTCCATTAAAACAGCCAACTTTTAGATTGGCAGTCAAGCTTGTGCCACCTCAAAATCCACATTGCGATTGACTTGGTTCACACTTTTAGCAACCCTGCAGGAACTCCCCTTGGAGTCCTAAGGTCCTGAATGGTTATGAAAGCTAGCTACCCTGTCTACTTCCTATAGAAGCACTCATGTGCTGGAACCGCTAAATGTTCAGACAGCAATCAAAGACACTCATTACTCCACCAGGACTCCTTCGGTGTCATCCAGGAACTCTAAATTCCACCAGAGATTAAAATGTTCAAAATAGAGATGCTTCAATTGATTTCTTTTCAGGTAAAGGCATTTAGCAGGGAATTCTTTCTGCAAATGAATCAGAGTGTGAATGACCTAGGTCCTTAAACCTTATGGGAGCTTAACATTGCTTTCCTCACTGTGTCAAACCCCGTTGCACTGCTATCGAGTCCATTCTAACTCATAGGGTCTGTACAGCAGGGTAAGCTACACCATAGCATCCTCCAACTCTAGTACTTAGGCAGACTAACTGCCACATCTTTCTCCTAGGGAAAGAAGCAGCCAGTGGACTTGAATCTGATTTATTTATTTATTTTGTTAGCAGTTGGAGGCTTAACCATGGCTCCTCCCTTAATCATACCCTCTCAATCAATGCACTATGCAACGAAGGAATGGGCTTCCTTTTGAAAAACTAATAAGACTCCGTATTGTTCATTAGGTGAAAGTTGACAGAGTATATCGTAGTTTTACATTCAACAGTTGATGCATATTCTGATACAATTCTTTCACAGTAATATTCTCACTATTTCCTTATTCCAATTCCTCCACATATTTCCTATTTCTATTTCTCCTTCCTAGTCTTCTAAACTCTGTCCCTAGGTAAATGCTCCCATTTTGATCTAAAATGGTTGATTATTTTTAACACAGAGGTGAATTTTTCCCACTGACCTAAAGAGTCTTGCGGGCTTCACCATTCTCTATCAGGCCAGAAAGGATGGTCTTTTTTATTGGAAGATTTCTTTCTGCATATTGGCTTACTTTGGGGTATCCAGAAAATCCTCTCATCCCTGCAGCCATGAATCAGCTGTTAGTTTTCCCCTCAACCATGTGCTTTGGAATCCAGGAAGGGCAGCAGAGGGAGCTCTGAGAGCATCAATTACAAGCTGTAAATTTTCCCTTTCAGGAAGCTGCCAGCTCTCCACCTCAATGACTATCTAATTCCTGGCAATATCTATTATGATTTGTGAGGAGAATATTACACACACAGAGGTCCTATGAAAGACCCCCAGATATGAAATTGTTTTAATAACCACATTGTCCCCCACCTTTACAGAGAGCTTTGAAATCATGCTTGATAAAAGAAGACTTTTATAATATGCCTCCATCCTCATCCCTATATCTTTCCTGTCATCTTAAATGTCAAGCATAGATTTCAAAATCAATACCTAAAAATATTTGGTGCACCACTCTAAAAATTTAATTTGTCTCTCTGATGGAAAGGAGAGCAGAATAACACCCCGGTTTCTCCACTCTTGGTCCTGGCCCATCTGTCCCCCTGATCAATAGAATTTTTGATTTCCTAGTCTTGAAGTCTCATCCTAATTTAACGCTCTTATTTTTCCAACCTAGTCAGTATACCATTCTATTGACGCCCCACCTGCCTTTCCTAATCAAAAGATAGGGGTTTGATGAGTGAAAAGAGCTGGTGACCTTCTCTGGAAAGGGTCCCTTGGAAACTTCTCTCCTGAGGCTACTGTGAGTGACAGAATGAAATTCACAGGCATTGCTTCTAATGACATCTAGCAGAAGCTGAAGCATCAAGGCAGCCCTCTAGCACTGCCAACAAAGGTTACTGAGAAAGCACCAGTCCAAGCATTACAGCAGAAAATAGGCCGGTTCCCATCATAAACCCAATTACCCATGCCTCCTCTGCCTCTGAGTGTCTGAAACTGCCCATCAGCAGCCAGAGTTGGACATTGGCCACCAATGAGTCCATTGATTTAGAGTCAAGAGAGGAATGACATTCGGGTGCTTAGCCCTAAGATGAATGGATGAATTAATTAAATTCTACCTCCCACCGCAAAATAATAATAATCATAATAAATAAATTTTAAGGTTCTACTTTTCTTATCATTCAGCATTGGGAGACTGTGACGCTGAGGGTATCTATAAAACAAAGATAACAATGCCCAGGTTTCAGGCTTTTAGAAGAATTGGAGGTAACTTATATGGCATATACTAGAGTGTTTGGGGCGCTGAAAATGTTTTATAGCAATGATATTATTATGTTAATTGCCATTTCTCATGTTCTTATTTGAATGCATATTTGCAAAAAGCTTGAAACTCTCATGCTTAATTATTGCTGAGGAGCCTCTCTGAACTGCTCAGCAGAAGACAGACATGCCACTGGGGTCCAGAAGGATGTTCGCCTTGAGAAACCCCAGTTAGCAGTTGCGCTCTGCCCACTTTGAGTTGGAGTTGACTCCATGCATTGGGTTCGTTTGTTTGTTTCAGTTTTATAAGATGAATGTCCCCCACGTCCGTCAGGTTTTCTTACAGTAGTGATTTAAATGTGTGTTTCTGTCGTGCTGGAAGCTATACCCCTGGCAATGCAAATATCATCAGTGTCCCCCGAGGTGGACAAGGTTCAGGGGACCGTCTATGTTAAGACAGATGAGAAAGAGGTCTATAGAAACTCAGCAAACCAAATACAGAGATGGGGATGGCACAACAGGGCAGGGTGGCATTGGCTTCTTAGATTCAATGACTTCATTTTTCAGAAGAGGTCACCTTGTGAAATGAATGTCATTAAACAAGGGAAAACATTCCCAAGGGCTCAATCCTGCCCTTCTGATGACCTCAACTAGACAAAGGACTAACTAGAGCAGAAGTGGACCTGGTTATGTGCATGGAGCAGGAGATGCCACGAAGACTTGATAAAGCTCCAACATAAAAGCTCAGCTGGGAAAAATGGTGAATATTTCCCAAGGACAATAATGAAACCAAAAATTAAAAAAAGCTATTCATTTTACAAAGACATCAGCTTCGGGGTATTGATTTGCAGAAATCTTTGTTGGATTACAAAACTCTTGTAACTTGCCCATGTGTGATTATCTTCTTGCTTTGGTTTCATTTTTCCTTATGTTCTACAGAATCTAACAGTGGGTTTTCCTTTAGAAGATTGTAGAAGTGGGAACACTGGCAACTTGGGCATACTACATGGTGGTTATTACTGTGAAGTCCCCTCACATCGGTTCCAACTCACAGAGACCTCTTCACAACAGCATGTAACACTGCCTTGCCTTGCACACTCTTCGCTGCTGTGAGTTTAGAACCTGTGGCCGCAGTCAGGGTGTCTGTCACTCCATCTCATTGAGGCTCTTCTTGTCCGCTGCCCGTTTCCCTTACCAAATGTGAGGTTTTATTTCAGAAGTTTTTCTCTCCTGTTACTGTGTTTAAATAGTAAGGGAAAAAGTCTTAACATCCTCTGTTCTCAGGAGTACTCTGGCTGCAATTCTTCCAGGACAGATTTATTTGTGCTTTTGGTATTCAATGGTACTTCTCCTCACCCCCCCCCCCCCCCACCCAATGGTACCTTCAATATTTTTTGCCAACACCATAAGTCAAATTTTTCAACAAGTAAAATTTTAGCACCTATTTTGTGTAGCCTGCTTAGTTCTGAAATAAATAAGACATAGTGTCAGTCTTAAAAAGAGAGATCATTTAAAGAGAAGATAGACATTTAATCAAAGAGGTGTTCAATAACCCTGCTATTACAAAAAAAAGTACTGCTAGGTTTTTAAACTGATAAAAAACAAAAACGAAACAGTGTCATGGAGTTGATTTTGCCTTGTGGCACTACAAGATAATCATGAACATATTCACAATAACTATGGTCCCAAACTGAAAGCTGATCTTTAGAAGAAAGATGAGGTTTTCTTTGTCTATAAATATTTATAATATTGGAAATACTATTGAACAGTTTATCTTTATCCTTTAGGGGTGCTATGAGTATCAAAATACAAACAAGCCAACAATCAAAATCTGAACTCAATGCACTGAGTTAATGGCAACCCCATATAAGTAAGGAATGAATATTAATATTATATCCAATTGAGCCACTTCTGATAGAAAATTAACCTCCCAGGGCTGGAGAATGTCTGACCCATAGGCTGTCTAAGCCTACAGAATCATAAATACTAGCTAACAGCACAAACTTCACCAAAGAGAAACAATACAAGCTATCACATTATAGATCATTTAATTAAATGTTTGAACATTAAATATTTGACCCATGAGTGGTGTTATAATTATCCAAATGTCCCTTGCCAGTAAAAAAAAAATAAAGTTTTCCCACCCTTGCCTGTAAAACAAAACAAAACACTGACCAGTCTTATGCAATCTTCATAATTGTCATTATGTTTGAACCCATTTTTGTAGTCACTGTGTCAATCCATTTTGGTGTAAGGAAATATCATGATGACAAGTGATCCCAATAGATTCTACCATATATTAATTCTTCAAGAGAGGAGGATTTTAAAGTGAGCCGAAGTTGGCTAGTGAGCAAGTTGGTTGGGGGATTGAGATATTTCAGCTATTTTATACAGGTCAAGTAATCATGGCATCATCATCTGTCATCATCATCATCATCTTCATCATCATCAATGTTTCTTAGTCTTCTGCCTGTAGGAATCTATGAGTGTCTGCATCCAGACTAGGTTCCAAGACCCTATTTGGGTCAGGCAGCTAGCTCTTCACTATCAGGATAGACAGATGTCTTGAAATCAGCCAAGGGAAACTTTAGAGTAACGGACTTCCTGACTTGGAATTAAGAAATATCCTACAGTAAAAAGTAGAACAAATGTTCTCAGGATATCTTTTCCCCTCCCTCTCAAAAGACTGTTAATTATTTGAAGCTATAAAAGATTTTGAACTCCTTTAAAGGTGATTTCGACAGATTTTTGTGGGAAACGATCAGACTGCTTTGATCAACTTTTACTCAGAAGTGACTCCTATCCTGGGCCTTAGAGAATGCCTATATTACCTCTTCTGAGAATGATATGTTATTCTCCCCTATATTTCTGAGATCTATAAAGGTCTAGGCATTAGCTTCCTATAAGTGGAACACTCATCACTTTGAGTTTGAAGCATGAGGAGAGTATCCAGAAACAAGTAGAGAGTACTGAGACAAGACGTTCAAGGTGATGAAGAAATGAAGTATCATCTCCAAGAATGATGCAGAAGCAAAGTTCAAGAAGCTACTACAGAGAGGGTTGGAGTGCAGATTCAGGAGAAATGCAGAGTGTGATACAATGGAAAAAAGTGAAGCATTTTCACTCCTGGTAAACTTGGACCAAGGACAATTTTCAGAAGTCTGGGTGCATGAAAGTCAGATTGGAGATATGTATTATTATGGTTACTAACATGACTGACTACAATGCAGATGACATGGGTTTACATCTTTGGAATGGAATTCTAATCCTGGCTTTGATCTAAAATGACTTCATAACTTTTAACAGTCATTTCATATAACTGAGCCTTTAGGCCCTGGTCAGTGAAATAGAAAGACTAGCTGTTTATACTTCAAGATTACTCCAATGATTAATCAAATTATTGCCTTGCATATTATATAGATACATATTACACAATATATTTGGTGCTGAGATTGAAAAATTCAAAATTGGATATACACACCATAAAACGCCATTCTGGGCAACAGAATAGGCCCACCAGATGAGTCAATTTAATTCTTAGAATAGTACTTGGTGTTTTCACAATCCAAACAAAAACAAAACAAATTGCTGCCAAAAGTCAATACTCCTTTACAGTGAGCATGTATAAGGGTTCCAAAGCTGTAAATCATTACAGGAATGGGTAATTTCCTCTTTCCCCTGAGAAGTAGCTGATAGATTTGAACTACCAATCTCGAGATTAGCCGTTCGATGCTTAGAAGACAGCTTCACCCGATTGTTAGGCACTCAATCAGTTTTGATTAACTAAACGAATTAATAGAATCATGCCCCTGAACCATTCAGATTTTCTGAGAACATAATTATAAGCAAGTGCTATCGAAATAACTTACTCTATTGCTCTTTTTCTATATCGAAAAAAAAATGGGACAGCAAATCAAGCATCTTCTCAGGACATGCAAGTTACAGGCTGGCCTCACATTTCAACCTTGGTGTTAGATTTTCATTCATCCTCTTTTTATCATTTTGTTTCTATGAAGTGGGCTTATTATATGAATAGGTAATTCAAGAGGTCCTTGGGAAGCCATGCATTCTTTATGTGGCTGCAGAGTATTCAATGTCATGTCTTTCAGTTTCCAAACCAATTAAAAGAAGAAGAGAGCAAAACCAAAAAACACCAAAGCTATTATGATAAAATCATTTCTGACTTGGGGATCTCCATATGTTAAAGAGGAACAATGTTCTGGAGAGTTCTCTTGGCTATATTATTTACATAAGAGTGCCAGTCTTTTCTCCAACAGCATGGGGTCAAGTCATCCAGAGTTGAATGCATTCAACAGTGGAGTGCCAACATTTGTACAACATAGACAACCTTTTCTTTCCTCTAAGACCAGTGCTTCTACAAATACAGTATGCAGTACACACACAAACACACACACAGGTATGCCATGTTTCATAAATGGTGTTTTATTTGTATGTGGTGTAGGTATCCATACATGAGTGAATTTTATGAGATTTTCTCTCTGTAGATGCTTTTATTAGCCTGGGTTGACTAGATAAACAAATCGAGTGAGAAATGTATGTGTAAGAAAGAGCTGTATATCAGCCATAATTGTATATTAGGAAAACATCCCAACCCAAGTCTGTTAGTCCAATACTAGTCCATATGCCCCTCTTCAGACTCATGCAGCTGCATGCAATCGTACAGAATACAGGATGATCGAAGGCTTGTGGGTGCAAATTCTTGTGGATCCAATGGCATTGGAAGTATCTCAGGGATTGCCCACATCTCCGTGTGGCTCTTCAACAAGAAGGTGAAGACAGAGAGAGGGGAAGATTTCCAGGACCCTACTTATGAGAAGGCCACATCCACAAGGAAGTACCATCAGGCTGTGACTTGATTGGCAAGATAGACTCTACACCTACACTATTATATATCAAGTTGGCATAAAATTATGTAACTACCACAATGCTGACTTATTTAATTTGTGGTAGAACTAAGAAATATGCATTTTATGTGGACCAGAGTTTCCTCTGATACAGGGGCTTTGTTTTCTACCTGAAAAATATTGCTTGAGTTCCTTTGTTTATTTTTAAATCATTTATACATTGTACAATTATTTTAAAACCATAATAAAATAACAGCTAAGTGCCATTGCTCAACAGAATAAAGTAGCAAGATTTTACCATTGGTTACAAATTTACCCCCCAAAAATAGAAATTCCCTTTTTAAATGTCTTGATATTATTCCCTGTTCTCTACTCTAAGGTAAACATATCTCTATCCAGTTTGTTGTTGCTGTTTCATTCCCATCATGCTTACTATTATTTATTCATGTAGCTATAATCTGTGTTAGCCATTGTCTTTCATGTTTTCAAGCGTTATGTAAATGTCACCATAGAATATAAATTATTCATCATCCTGCTTTTTGGTAAATATTACAACATGGGGATATAAAAGCACATAATTTTAGTTCATTCATTGAAATTTATTTCTGTGCTTTGAAGTAGTTCTTCATTAAATTATTGCAGATAAACTGAAATGGGAGGTGTTTCAGACTTGCGGGCAAACTGGAATGATAACCGGAAGAGAAAAAAGTTGGAGTCAACACCCTGCTAGGGAAGTAATGCTACTCTTGAAAAACAGAATATATTCTAACACATTCTAGAAAAGAGACAGTGAATATGTTACACAGCAATCAAATCTCTTGATACGCACAGTTGGAAACAAAAGTAACTTTCCCAAAGATGGCAGTTGGTAGAAGTCTTTTGAATGGGTATCACTTTCTACAGTCATGACAATAGCCCAATCTCCCACATCAGGTTTCTGAAGAGACCATAGACATTTCCCCTCAGGCCAGGATGTGTATTTTCTTTGGTTTTCATTGTCCTTCTGTTTCGCCCAAATTAAAAAAAAAAATCTTAGTTTGTTCTGATTTTACTTTATCAATGATGACTAAAATGGTCCAAACTATTTCAAAGCCCTGATGTCAGCACTGTGTTCTGGTCTAGGACAGTCTCATCTTTTTAAGCCTATTTTGGACTAATTATCATTTACATTTTGTTACTGAAAACATTGTTACAATAAGAAAATCATGAATTTTGTTTGGGTTCATAAAATATATATGCCCACAGGTGATATGGCTAATTATCTTGGGTAAATATGCTGCACAAGACCGCTTTAAAATGTTGAAAAGCATGCTACTTTGAGTATTAAAGTGCACCTGATTCAAACCATAGTACTTTCACTTATCTCATATGCAGGTGAAAGTTGTAGACTGAATAGGGGTGACAGGAAAAGAATCAATGGATTTTAATTGTGGTGATGGAAAAGAACATTGGAAGAACCGTGGACTGCTAAAATAATCTGTCTTGGAAGAAGTAGAGGTCAAGTGCTTCCTCAAGGCCAGGGTGGCAAGATTTCATGCCGTGTACTTTGAACGGGTTCTTCAGAGACAGCCAGTCTCTGGGGAAGGACATCATACTTGATAGCAGAGGGCAGAGAAGAGGAAAGCCTTCAACTAGTTAGGCAGACACAATGACTGCACCAATGGATAAAATATAAGACAGTTGTGAGGATGGTGCAAGACGTGGCAGCGCTTCCTTCTGCTGTACAGAGGGTCTCTGTGAGTCGGAACCGACTCGATGGCAAATGGCAATAGCAGAAGTCCTCACTTTACTGTGTCTTTAGTACATTGTAAACATGTAATATTGTACTTGCGATGATTGTGAGAATATGGGGCAACTCATTAAACCAACACAGTGTAATTCATTTGTTAAGAAACACAGAACAATCTTACCAGTTTTTTACAAAAATGAAATGGGCTCTTTTGTGAAAGTCGCTGTCATATTGTGACAGCAAATAGTCTTTCCATTTTTCTTATTCATCTGAAATCATTTCTATGGACAGAGGACAAAAGACACTGTCAGGGAGGCAGTCACATTTCATACATCTATCTAAGTCAGAGAAGTCACCCATATAAATGAGAAACATCTATATTCTCTCTGAGTTTGTCTGGGTAACTTTTACTTTGATATGCAGAATCATCATCTCTGAATTTTGGAGTTTGTGACCTGCATATGTGGGTAGCGTGTATGTATTTCTCTGATTTTAAAAGGGGAAAAAATAGGGCTACCGAATCTTATTACTTATTCTGTCCCTTTTCTCCTCATCTATTTTATATTCATTTCCTTGTCCTTGTGGAATCTTCTCAGGCTTTTCAACCAAATGCAAACATTAAATGAAAGTTTTCCTGCACTTTAAAAGCAAAGCAATTTCCCTGAAGGAAGAGAAGGCAGTCGTTGATTGTCCACAGACACAGCAAGGATCAGCATGAATATTTGCTAAGAGAATGGTTGGTTTGAGCTGTGAGTGGAAGGCCAGCAAAGTGGTACTCTCTCAACCAGGTTGTTGAGACCAGATGGAAAGTATATCAGAGCATACAGATCATTCTGTTTATATGGGGCAGTGATCAGTGGGTGCAGACTGCTAATTTTATATGCAATCCTCAGCCAAGGCACCTCTTGCACTGACCTGTGAAGGCTTGCATCTTGCTAGGATGCTGAACATGTTTCTGCAGCATTCACAGGGTACAAGGGACTAGGAAGAAAGACCTGGCAATCAATAATTAAAAATTAATCCATGAAAATGCTATGCATCCCAGAGCTGTAATTCCCACCTGATTCTGAAAATGGTCCAGGAGGACTGGTCTTTGTCTATTTCACATGGTATGGCCATGATTTGGAAGTTAATCTGAAAAACAACATGGACCAACTACTGTTCTGAGCAGTCAACATCACCTTCCAAAGATAAAGCACAAGGCTTGTGTTTCAGATGTTGACGTCCTGGGAAAGGCCAGGACCATTCCTCAGTCGATCACTCGCACAGAAAAACACAGCAACACAGATCATCCGTGCTAACTAATGCATGTGAATTTGTATACATTGCTCATGCTGATCAAATAAAGCACGTGTGGTTTCTCTTTTCCTGTGGACTATTGCTGATGTTAGGTGCCTTAGAGACCATTCCTATTCATAGTGACCTGTAGAATGAAACAAGGCCCAGACCTGCTCCAGCCTCCCTGCTGTCCTTGTTTGAGCCCATTGATGCAGTCACTGTGTCAGTCCATCTTGTAGAAGGCCCACCTTTTTTTTGCTTTTGCCGAAGGATTCTACTTCTAAAAATATGGCATATAATAATACTGTGAAATCAAGATAAATATTTATATATCAAAAACATATTTATTGCAACATTCTTTGTGTTTGTGAAAGTGGATATTATTGAAGATATGACAACTAGAAAAGAAATAACTGAATTAATGTATATTCATGGGTAAGAATATTATGCAGTAATTAAATTGTTGTTCATAAAAAATGTAAATGTGAGATAAAGCTGTCATATAGTTAAGAGAACAAAAAGGAGAGAGACACAAATGCAGTCAAATCAAAATTTTATAAGCATTGATGCATTACATAGAGTACATAAGTGAACTAACATAAAAGTTAAAAATTGTTAACAGCACTATGCCATGGTTATAGTATTTTCACTTCATTTTTATCTAAATAATGTTTCACTGTGTTTTCAATAAAGGTTTCCACCACAGATTCATAAGCACTAGACAAGCTGTTCAGTGACAGTGGTTACACTCTTCACCATGTGTCCAAATTCTCATTATTTAAGTTCTCATGGTTTCTTTTCTACTCATCTTTTTTTCTTGCCTCCTGTATTACTCAATATGGCTTTTTTAGTCATAGCCTCTATTACCACCACCAAATGATCTTGCCTTTCCTGATTGGTCTGTGTAAGATAATGGCAAAAAATACAGCTTAGATCCAGCTGCAAGGAATTCCTAATAGCTGGATGGGATTGCCCTCTGCCTGGGTATAAGATCAGCAATCACAGAAGGGGTTGGGGATTGACTTTGTTGCCTGCCAAGGAGTAGAGGCAGGAGTGGAGCATATCTTTTGAACTCCAAGATTGTTCTGCACTGAACCTCCTTGATCCATGAACCACATCTTTGATACCAGAGAAGAGACAGAGGAGCAGCAGCAGCAGAACCATGATCCAGAGCATTAGACAGAGGAGCGAACTTTTCATCCCATCTGGCCATTAAAGCTGAGTGGTTTGGGGCATGAGCCCAATTTATGGAGTAAGGTGCATCTAGGCACAAAACTGATGAAGCGGGGTATGCTGGCTCATGGAAATTGAAGTGAAAGCTTTTGAAAAATAGAGATAGGCCTGCTTCAGGACAGCAAAAAAGAGATTGTCCTGATTAAACAACTATATCCTAAGAAATTTTCACCTGAATAATAATCTCTAATAAACTCCATAATCTTGAGCATTGTGAGTTTTTTGTGGCCATTGCTATGAATTATCAAATCTGGAATAAAAGTAGAGTACAGGAAAAGTTGGGTGTCATGGGTAGAATGGTGTTAGAATAACATTAAAAGGATGCACTATTCTGTTGCACAAACACCTCTTGATTCAAGTAAAGTTACCTTGTGAGCACAATGAAATGTTCTGGGATTATATCTACTTTTCAAGGCTATTTATAGTTTGTTATGATTCACGCAGTCAAATAACTTTGCATTTTCAATAAAGCACAATTAAATATATTTCTGGTGTGCTTTGTTTTAACCAAGGTTCATCAAACATAAACAATGATATCCTTTGTTGTTCCACATCCTCTTCTGAATCCAACCTGACCTCTAGCAGTTCCTCCATTAATGTTGCGGCGGTCATGTACCTATGTCAATTTCATGATTGAGATGTACGGATAGAGTCTAGCCTGTTAATCTGGAGATAACCAGTGAAACCTCTGTATGGATATGGCTTTCTTCAGAGAATTCTGAGAAGTCTCGCTGTATTTCCCAGTTGGAGAAGAGAGACTTGACTCAGTCTCCAAGATGACAAACCAGTGACAAGACAAGATGGTGGCATCCGTGGAACTGGAGGAGCCAGAGGAGAAGTCACGTGGCCTTACCCTGATGGATCCAGACCTCTGAAGCTGGGGAAGCCACAGAGAGACCCCTACCAGTGCTGAGATGTTTCTATCACCAATGGATACTGCTTATGGAGCCTGAGCCCTGGAAACAAGGAACCATGAGTAGGACCCCTGCCAGCGTGTCCCTGGCATCCATATGTATGTCTATGAATTTGTTTCCTATTCTACCCAGACTGACACAATTGTACTGTTATAATGATTCTGTGGATATCTTTAGAAAAATTATACTTTAATGTGACATTAATGACATTGTTCTATAATTTGAACATTTTGTCCAGGCACCTTTCTTTGTAGTTGGAACAAATGGGTTTCTCTTCAAGTGAGTTGGGAAAGTAGCTGACTTCCAAACTTCTTGGCATAGATGACTGAGTGCTTCCAGTGCGTCCTCAGTCTGTTGAAACAATTCAATTGATAGTCCATTAATTCTCTGTTTTTGACTAATACTTTTAGTGCAATATGAACTTCTTCCTTCATAACTACTAAAGAGAGAGAAGACTAAAAAGTTACTTGTCAATCATGTCAGCCACTTCTGATGGATTCAGTTAAAGCACTTTTGAGATGACACAGGACAGGATGGTGCTTCATTCTCTTGTGCATATGTTGCTAAGAGTAGTAATTAACTCAGTAACACTGAACAATAACAATAGTTTCCAAAAGATAAGTGAGACCCTGGGCAAGTTGATATAGTTTCCTTCTAATTATAAAGAATATCACATGTTCAAGTGGGCAGGCACAAAGATGATCATTTCATAGGGTCTTAAAAGTGAAACCTTAGCAAAAATAAAAATTATTCTACAGGAAAATAGGGGGAAATTGCTATATGATGTTTTAGGGGGGCAGGGAAGAGGCCTCAATCTCAAGCATAATACAAGAAAAACATTTAACAGGTTTTAAAAGGGACAAAGGCATGAAAGAGATCATAAAGAGAAGGTCAATCTGATGTCTAAAGAATCAAAGTCAGATGCTAGTTAAATAAGGCTTGGGACTAAGGGAGGTGTCATAAACATTATTGGTTGTATATGAACACATTATAGCTATAGGTGGAACAACAGAAGTAGAATGAAAGCCATCACTGGGACAGACACGCTATGTTAGATAGAAAAGTTTACAAAATTGGTCCAGGGTCTTCTGACCAAGACAGAGTCCCTGAGGAAGACTGTCTCTCTTTCGGCTGACTGAAGGTTGGAAATAATATTGTTTCTGAATACACTCTGCCCGGAAGTAAGTTTTTCTACATCCTTGTTTAATAGTCAGAAGGAATTCAATGAAACGTCGTGTAGAGACTCGCTAATGGATTATGGGCGATCATTGTCACCCATAGCCTTCTGCAAACAGGATTTAAGCGCTAATGCAATATTATGGATTGAATTTGTACATCCCAAGTATAAATTTTGCATTTTAATTCCTATACTGGTGACAGTCATCCCTCTAGGGAATGGATTTTTTTGTTATGTTCACAATGCTGCATTCATGGAAGTGGTTCATTGTCTTTTAAAAGATGACAGTGTCAGACACTCACAGGGGCAGTTTTACCCTGTCCGATAGTGTTGCCATGAGTTCTCATGGACTCCACAAGACTAACTTTGGTTTTCTGGTATCATCATGAGTTAGGGGTTGGGCAAATGACCCCAAGGTCGGTAGTTGGAGCTCTGCAGCTGCTCTGCAGGTCACAGGATGAAGCCTTCTGCTCCCCCAGTGAGCTACCCCCTGAGAAGCCCAAAGGGCATATTATCTTCTGTATTACAGGATCCTGACGAGTCACAATCAACCTGATGGCAATGCATGTGCTTGTTTGATTTAATAAAATGATGTGGATGGGAGAAGGTAGACACCATGACCATGCCACATAAGATCTCTGAAAACTCAGACTCACTGCCATAGAGTCAGTTTGCACTCATTACAGCCCTACAGAGCAGGGTAGAACTGCCCAGGTAGGTTTTGTGACTGCAGGTCTTACGGGGAAAAGAGAGTCACATCTTTCTCCCCAGGAGTGGCTGCTGGTTTTCAACTTCAAACCCAGCCCAAGGTATAACCACTAAGTGACTTTGACTCTTCGAGTTCTCCAAGCAATTAAGAAAAGGCTCAGGGATCTTCAACTTGGAGCCAGCAAAGGAAAACAACCTTCCCTTTGAGTCTGCCTGACACCTTTAGTTTAGATTCTGGCTCCCTCCACTTCAAGAAAGTTAATTTCTGTTTGTTAAAACCACCAGTTGATATTATTTCTGTTATAGCAGCACTGGATAGCAAGATATAGCTTGGAAAAGAATTAGAGCTAGAAAATAGAGATAGATTAGAAACAGTACATATGTGTGAACAGAAAATACACAAACATCTAAGTTTCATTCAGTCTGAAAACAAATAAATTAAATATACTAGAAGGAGGGCCTTGTGTGAAAGTGCTAGCAGGAGAGTTGTAAACATTGTTGCTATCATTATTCCTAACTAGAAAAGTGTGTTGAACTCTATGGTAACAATAATAGTGAAAAAAATAAATGAATCCAAGAGAGGCAAATAAAATTATTTGATGAATCCAAAGAAGATCAAGAAAGAAAGTAAACAGAAACAAAGAGAAGATACACATTTCTCTACATCAGGAGTAAAAATGGACACTTTTCTTAAACTCCCAAAGACATGTAAAAAGAAACGAGATGTGTAGACTACATGGTAATAACAATTAGTTTGAAAATTTAGATGCACTGTACATATGCTGACATGTATTTTAGCAAAGTTTGTCCAAACTGTGAAAACAAAGGATTCAAGTAGGTGTCTCTCTACTTGCTTTCCTCTTCTCTCTCCATATCTGTGTCAATATATTTTACACATTACGTAGATTCCACACACCACTTAGGTTAGCAGTAGCTTTGAATGAGACATTAGCAAAACAATGTGCAAAATTCTTGATGTTTCCAATTGCTGGAATATGAGCAGTTTGCATGTAATGGCATGCACTTGATCATTCAGCTGGAAAATAAAAAAAACTTAAAATTTTCACATACTAATTCTAAGGTGAGGTTAGTTTCCTTAGTTTCACTGTCTAACCAAGATACAAGATAATGGAGGAGATCGCTGTTTGAGATTTGAGATACTGAGAATGTTGAATTTGTTAATAATTCTCTCAACCAAAGTATGTTTCAACAGCAAACTACTTGACTCTATTTTCAAAATGACATGTGCATATGTGAATATGCCATTGGAAGATGGCAAATTGTCTGAACAGCTTTGTTTTATTTTAATATATATTTTTAAAGATATTGCAAGAACAGCATATTGTCATTAGTGCTGCATGCTATTCCCAGAGTTTGGATCACTGCATGTTGCAATCATAAGGCAGAGGCCTAATTTCTCAGTAACAAATTACTTATGTAACATTCAAAAGGAAAAACAACTAAGACATATCAAGAAGGCATTTCCACTTCTATATAGCATGATTCTGATGCAATGACCAAAGATGATTATGAAAAATAATTTAAATATGAGTGGGGGGGGAGAGATTCTCTATTCTTCAATTGACTATGAGGTTTATTCACATTTGTATGCATATAAATTACCCTGTTCGATAATTCAAATGTGGCGCGCTGCACTTCCTGGTCACACATTTTGACATTGAAAATAGAGTGGATTGTGTGTTCTTTTTCTGTACTAGTTCCATAATCTCATGTCAAGTTGATATATGAAAGTGTAGGGGTGGTGTCTAGTCTATCTATGAGGTTCCAGCCTGTTGGTCCCTTCTTGTGGGCATGGCCTTCTCATAAGAAGAACCCTGAGAACCTCCCCTTCTCTCTCTGCCTTAACCTTCCTACTGGCAAGTGGCTTCTGGGACCTGCCAGGCTCCTGTGAGGCTTCCACTGCTTTGGATTCACAGGCTTTCCACCCATCTGCCAGTAGTCTTTCTCCTTTTTGCATCATTTCATGTCACTGTGTGAGTCTGAAGAGGGACGTATGAACTAGTAATGAACTTATGGACTTGATGTGGACTGGGCTGGGATGGTTTCTGAGATATATTTACTTCTGGATATCAAGCTTTTGGGTAAACATATACCGGTGCCACAGAATTCATTTCTGTAGTCAAACTGGCCTACCTTTTTTCCCTTTCTAGATATATGCATTTGAACCACTTACATAAACACTGTAAAACTCAGTTTCTTCACCTCTAAAATGGCTTTTATAAATACCTAATCTACGAATCTGCTAACTAATCTATGGTTATTATGGCATTTATGGCAATGGATTTATCAGAGGTTTTTCACTGCAACTCTTTGCAGAGACTTTTTGAAAAGGATTAGTTACTATCCCTAAATCCCTTCAGGCATCATCATTTGATAAAAGTTAAGGTATCTGCCAAAATCATTCACTGATATCCCCTGATAACTGAGTGACCTCACAAAACTGTTGTTTTAAAATATAATCAGGGATTGTATCTAACCTAATGTAAAGATGCAGTGTTACAAAAGAGTTATCTAGCTAGCCACATAAAGAGAGATTATCAAATAAATTAGCAAGGATATAGAAGTTACTTCAGTTATCTCCAGTCCAAATTTCTTTCTTCGCAGAAGAGATAACTTGGAGGTTATGCCATATGATGATGGCAGGGACAGGTGAAATAATTCAGAGATTATTTAATTTGATGTTACTGAAGAGAAGTTGGTTTCTCCTTCTTAAATACCTTGTATGATTTCTGAACCTGCTTCAGAATTGTGAAAAAAGAGAATTGACGGTAATTGAATTTTTCTATGAATTTTTTTTACTTTCCTCTTGGTTTTTATTTTACTGCAGTCATACATTTTTTTTTAAATAGCATATGAAAACCATTTATGTCTCAAGGTTTTAGAAGTGAAGTACATTGAGTAAGTACTAGTTTCTGGATAATAATAGATATCAAAATTAGGATTCTATAAGGGCTGAGTCCCGGTGGCATAAGTGGTTGAGTGCCGAACTGCAGCTGCAGGCTTGGCGGTTCAAATCCAGCGGTGGCTCTCAGGAGCAGCACCGGGTAGCGCCCATGACCACCAGAGGCAGTGATGCCCACAGAAAAAGAGGATTCTATTAATTTTGCCTTTGGATTTATCCAAACAGGTGAGCTCTATGTCTAGAAACTTCAAACACTCTGCAGAGAGATTAGCAATATTCACCATGAAGATTTAGCCACTGCCTCTTAATTGTCATTGATAGATTCAGATGCATAGTTCCCCTGCACAGGTTTTCTGAGGTTAAAGATCTGTATAAGAGCTTTGTCTTTCTCCTGTGAAGCAGCTCATGGGTTTGAGACCTTGACTTTGTTTTTAGTACTGCAGCATATATCTGACAGAATCACCAGGACTCCTCAGTTAGAAGGAAAAAAATGATATAATTATATATATATATATATATATATATCCTAAAATCTTAAGGACTGTGGAATATAAGGTATGATTTTTAAATAATTTCCAAATAAGTTATAAACTATAAGGATTTCTTTCTCAAGTAAGTTTTGAGAAATGTTGCTTAACAGGCAGTATGTGTCTTTGCCTTTCATATTTAAGATCCTTTAGAATATTGCCAATTCTTATGATTGCAAATGGGCAATCTATTCAACAGTTTCCCAAACTAATCTTATTAAACATCTATTTTTTATTGAGTGTAGTACTTTGAGGGCAGACAAATCTTTGCGGCTTCATTTAGGGTCAATGTATTTAGACTTCCTTCTATATCCCTTGGCTATGCAAGGATGGCCTTTTTTAGCCTGGTGATGCTACAACCCTAATAATAATAAAGTTCATTGAATGTAAGTTGATTTGCAAAAGCACTAATTAAGTTCTTCTTTGCTCCCACACTACTCTTTGCAGACTCAGATATATGCAAAGTTTGGGTATGTATATTCTTCAAAACATCAAATAAGACATGAGATGGCATTCCTTCATAAGAATTCTGAGCAAGGGATCATGTTATAGAAGAGCTTGTCCATCTGTTAGAAGAAAAGCGAAATGTAGATTTGGCTTGAGCAAAACATATGTACTTAATTTCAAAGCAAGTCTTTCACAGTATCTATCTGCAGGTAGCTCGATGTCAATTATTAATGATGCACCTTGAACAGAGAACATTGGATTCTGTAGTGCTTTATAGACTCACAAGTCACCATTAATAAAATAACTAGGACTAAGAACATATGTAAGTTCATAAAAGACCACAGTGGATTTGTTTGTACAGTTGAATTGCACAGTATCCACCTGCCAAGGCAAGGGAAGTAATGTAAAAGAATGGGGAAATTAGCTGAGCAAAACCTTACATATAAATTACTTCAATAGGTAAAGGGGTGTACAAATATATTTGTTAAAATACATTGTGGTCATTCTTAAACAACTTAAAACAAAACAATTATAAAGATGACTTAACATATTTAGGCAATAGACAACCATCTTGGTTGACATTTAAGAAAGGTCAAAAACCAGACCACACTGAAACAAAACCAGAGCTTTCAAAATCACTTAGATGCCTACTGAAACTGAACATAAAATGGACAAAAGCATCGAACTCAGGGCCATCAAGTCAGTTCTGACTCATAGTGATCCAATGGGACCTGGTAGGCTGTACCATGTGAATTTCTGAGACTATAACTCTTTAAGGGAGTGGAAAACCACATATTTCTCCCAGAGAGCCTCTTTCTCCTAGACGTTTTAAACTGCTGACCTTTTGGTTGGTAAACCAATGTGAACATTCTGCTACCAGTGCTCCCTAATGACAGCACATAACACAGTGAAACCACTCCATAGAGTTTCCAAAGATGTAAATTTTAAGGACAAAAGCTGCCACTTCTTTCTCTTTTGGGGAGTTCAAACCACCATCCTTTTGGCTTGCAGTCAAGCACTCTAACCACTGCATTACAAGGTGTTCTTCCATGAGCCATCAAGACAATAAATCACTGGTATATATATTCCACCTTTCATTTTCATTAGCCTTTTGATTTACAGGTGATTTAAGTAACTTAACAATTTCTCAGTTTTTTTATGATAAGTGAATAATTATTCTAATTTTTCATATCTTTAAAATTCAAAGAATGTACAAATGTGCTTTGCATAAAATGAATGTATGTACAGATTGTGATAAGTGTGGTATGAGTCCATAATAAAATGATTTTAAAAACTCAATGATACAATGAAATAATACATATAGTTCCTAGGATAAAATTGATGTCCAGGAAACAGCTGCATCTTTCAGTTTTCAATATTAAAAGTGTACTTTTACAAAATGCAAAACCAATACTGTACAGTTCAATGTTAGAAAAAGGAAGCAAGTTGTTTACTTTTATCTCACTAAATACCTAAAACATTGTACTGCTGAGTAATGAGAAAAGATTGCGGATCATTCAAGTTTGAAATGTGCCATTAATATCACAATGTAATAATGATATAACTTATGATTACTTAAATATCATCCAGCTGCTACACAAAATGCATGACTTTATTAATAGAATTTAAATTTTACTTGGCAGTTTACAATACTATTAAGGTAATTTTACTTCTGGTCAACATGGAGAAATGGAATTCTGACTTACATTTCTATCATAAATAAGTAAAAAGCAGGGGAAAATATTTGGAATAACTGGGTTCATAAATTGAACATAAGGTATAATGTTACCTATGAGATGAGGAAAATGAATGAAATAGACCCTAACATCGCCCTAGTTTGTTGCCTAAAGGAATATTCTAGACTGCAATGTAGAATGAAAATTGTCAAGTTCAGTAGGTTGGTCACTCAAGATCCAAAGAGACCATTCAAAGTTCAGGGAGTCTGAAGAATGTTTTAAGTATGAATCTACACAGAGGAAGACTTCAGATGCTACTATACTGAATTGTGTCAATCTTTTCATATGACCTAGTCATGTATGCATACTGTGAACTATATGAAATATAGACCAAAAAAGAAGAAAGAACTAGGGTATGTGCTATACATGGAATAACTCTCAGGGACCACACTATGTGAGTAGACTTTTGAATGCTGACAATCTGAAGAAGAGGTTTTTTTTCATTGATTTCTCAAGCATTTCACAGAAACCCCTGAAGGATCCTATCTTTGTAGTAGGGCTGAAGAGTTTCTCCAGTAATACCTATCTTTGTATTAATGCTGTTATGCATCACTTCATTACATTATACACATAATTCTGCAAGAATCTTAATTCTGACCATAGAGGATAATAAAATTGATACACTCAATGTATCAGTTTCCAGGGATATGTTCAAGTAACGATTGCCCAGAAACAGATGTATCAGTATAATAAAAATGGGTAGTCTAGTAGTTCTGCAAACCAAGACACTAATGTTAGGATGTAACCACTGATGCCGTTTCCTTCTGAAGACTTGGAGGGATAATCTGCTTCATTTCTCTCTCCTACCTCCTGGTCATGTCTAGTTATATTTAGTGTTCCTTGCCATTTGACACATCACTCAAGATCTCTCTCTCTCTCTCTGTCTTCACATGTCCATTTTTTTCTTGTTGTTTTTCTATGTGTGTTCTCCATTTATGTTAGAATAGCATTTATATTAGATTTTGAGCCATCCTATGTCAGTGTGACTTTATGTTACCTGACATCTCTTCAAAGATTCTATTTACAAACGAGGTTATGTTTACAGATCCTAAGGGTTAGGAATTAAATCTATCTCTTTTCAGCTGTAAAATTTAAACCATAATGCCAGGGAAAATGGCGGCCAGATAGGTAGCTCAAGCCCAGAGCTCCTGGAGATTGGGAAAGAGGGACCAAACTTAAATCTGGTGTTCCAGGATGTGAATGAGGTGTGATGCCATTGGCTGGGAACCAGGGGAGGGGTCTGGGCACCCAACCCCAATTTCAACTACTTGGGCAGCCACCTCTCCTCCCAGGAGAGTTTGCTTTGGAGGACACCACTGAAGCTGCAGTTTGGGGAGTGAGATATGCCTGACCAGAGTACATGAGAACAATTGAAGGGGGAGGAAGAGAGAATGGAGTGCATCCTGACCCACAGAGCCTTCAGGACAATAGTCCCACTCAGAATAGTCAGTGCACAGAGAGGATAATATGACCGGACTCACTATGAAATATGTCTTACTTTGCTGACCCAAGGTACTTCAGGGACAACAGTGGAGAAACAGGGTCAGCATTACACCCTCTTTGACCCAACCACATCCTCGCAAAAAAAAAAAAAAAAAAAACTAAGGGTGTGTAACAGAGCATGGCGTTCCAGATGGAGTGCCAAGTATATATTTTGGGGTCAGGGTGTGGCACCCCATCTAACTCAGCTGGGAGGGCACTCCTGGAGGTTAACGAACAAACCATGAACTATTCACAGGTTTTTATTTTGTTATTTTACACATATATATATTTATATATATGTGACATTGGGGTTTCCTTGTTGTTATCATAATTTTATTTTCTTTGGTTGCATCATCTTGGGATGTCTGTTTTTTTGTACATATTTTTGTCCCTGCAGGTCTATCTGGATAAGATGAGCTGAATGAACAATCTGAAGGTGAAATGATTGGACTGATGGTTCTGAGAGGAGAGGGGGCAAAGGGGGGGAATGGGAGATGGGGAGGAGGAGGAAAGGCAGTGGTGTTGACTAGCCCAGGGATAAGGGAACAACAAGTGATTCAAAATCAGTGACAAGGTGGGTGTGCGATGCCCGATAGTGATTGATCAAGAGTAATACAAAAGAGAGAGAATACGGAAAACCCAATGAGGGCTGAGCATGATAGTGGGACAAGAGGAAAGAAAAAGGAAACAGAGGAAAGAACTGGGCATTAGAGAGCATTTATAGATATATAAATACATATATAAATATATGCATATATTTATATAACATATAATACATTTATATTTATATATAAATGTAATATATTTATAATATATAAATATATAAGTACATATACATAGGTGACTATATTTAATAGGACAATGGGGAAATAGATCAATGTGCCTGTACTTATAGGGTTTGTTTTAGGACAGCAGATAGGCATTAGACCTCCACTCAAGTACTTCCTTGGTGCAAGAATATTTTGTTCTATTAAATTGGTATTCCATTATGCTCACCTTTCTGAAGAGAAACCTGCACATAAACAGGTATGGTGAAGAATGCTGATTGTGCCCAGCTATCAAAAGATGTAGTGTCTGGGGTCTTAAAGGTTTGATGATAAACAAGTGGCCATTCTAGCTCAGAAGCAACAGAGCCTACATTTAAGAAGCACACCCGCTTGTGGGACCACGAGGTGTCAAAGGGATGAGTTATCAGGCTTCAAGAATTAAAAATCATAACATTGCATGTTCATCTTCTTGATATGATCACTGATGACAAGTGTGTGCACAAGCAAAAGAGGTGAAGAAAACTGATGGTGCCTGGCTATCAAAAGATATAGTGTTTGGGGCCTTAAAGGCTTGAAAGTAAACAAGTGGCCATCTAGCACAGAAGCAACAAAGCCCACATGGAAGAAGCATACCAACCTCACCATTATGTGTCGAAGGGATGCCATGTCAAGCATCAAAGAAATAAAAATTATATCATTATAAATGAGGATGAGTACAGATTGGGGTTCCAAAGCCCACCAAAAGGTCAAACGACATCCCCTTACAGAGAGGTTGCAGGGAGGAGATGAGTCAGTCAAGTTACAGTGTGGCAACAATGAGATGTGCAACTTTCCTCTAGTTATTTAATGCTTGATCCCAACCACTATCATGATCCCAATTCTACTGTACAAATGCAGCTAGACCAGAGGATGTGCACTGAAGCTGGAATTATGGGGAATTCAGAATAGATGACCCCTTCAGGACTAGTGGTAGTAGTAGTATACCGGGATGGTGTAGCAGAAGGGGGAACTGATTCCAGGGATCTACATATGACCTCCTCTCTCAAGTATGGACAGCGGAAAAATGGGTGAAGGGACACACCAGGTAGTATACAATATGAAAAATTAATAATTAACAATGTGTTAATTATGATTTCATGGGGTAGGGTGAGTGGGTGAGGAGGGGAAATATGGGGAGCTAGTACTGGGGACCTAAGTGGAGGGAGGAAGTTTCAGAGGTGATGATGGCAACAGTTGTGCAAATATGGCATGCATAAAATTGACATATGTATTGATTGTGATGGGAATTGTATGAGTCACCAATAATGATTTATTAAAAAATTTAAGATCATAGAAATAGGATTGTTTTAAACACAATATGATTTCCAATTCTACAAATGTAGCGCCCATGCTTTTCTACCTTAAAAAAGCAAACCATCTTTATATTGATTTCAGTACTTGTATAACTTGAAATAGTATTTAAATAATGTAGCTAATGAAAATTTTATGCCATAATACTCACCACATCGCATTAACAATGATCAACATCCAATCAAAATTTGTGAGGCATAATGACAAGCAAGAAAAAGGGAACTAAATCCAGGAGGAGAAAAATCAATTAATATAATCAGATTCAGAAATGACTAGGGATGAAAAAGCTAAAGAAGAACCAACCAATGTAAACACAATAAAATTATATAAAGATATATTATCACCAAACTATTGATGAGCAGTTATACATATATACACTGCTCATATATAATTCTTAGGTAATATATATGTAAAGTATATGTACTTTATCTCCTTCCTTTTGGGTGTGTATACAATATATGTGTGCATACAACTTTTGATGAACAGTTGTACACACGGAGACATGTAGAAAGAAGAAAAATTATAGTACAGACAAGAAAGCAAAGATAAAATTATTTCTCTTTTCTAATTTATACAAGCTGCAGAAAAACTGATAACATCTTTGTTAAAAAGGGAGAATACAGGTATCATGAAGAAGGAAAATTCTTATAAAAATAAATTGGGAATAAAATATATAGAAAAAAGGTGGCATTTTAGCAAGCAAACATGCATGAAAAGAAATATTATGAAACTCTTTATACAAGTAATTTAACTTTAGTTGGAGACACAAGTATACTCAAAGAAATATACAGCATCAGATCTATCTATATATTAGTATCTTTATAAAATCTATATAAAAATAAAAAATCTACATAAATATAAGGGCTTTCCACATTATGAAAAAATCACTAAATAATTGAACTTTAGAGCAAGCACATTAAATGTGTGTCATAAGACTAACTGTGTACCATAAATAATTTTACTGTGTCAGAATTGACATAATCAATAGGAATGTCTTTGCAGTCATTGTCAAAAAGGATTAGTACTTCAAAATCAGGTTAGCAGCACAATGCTGAGTGATAGGATTATATCTGCCTTCAAGGAAATCAAGTCAATACAACTATGATCAAAATTTATGCATCAACCATGAAATTTCTTTAAATCAAATCCATTGTCATCAAGTAAACACCACATCATGGTGGACTCCTGTAGGTTTCTAGGACTGTAAATCTTTACAGGAATTGGATGTCCACTCCTCCCCCCCCCCCCCCCCACCAAAGTTATTGATGAAGAAATAGAAGAAAGTTCTATTAACTTCTCTAATTTGAAAATGGTCAGACGTGCAATCAAGATGCACTGATAATTATTTGGAAATTCAATGCAAAATTTGGAAACGACAATGAAGGAAAAGTACTTGGAAAATATGGTCTTTATAATAGAAAGGAAGCTGAAAATTACACAATAGAATTGTGTAGGACTATCGAGTTGTTCATAGCAATACTTTTTTTCAGCAACACAAAGGCGATTTTACATATGGTCTTCTTCAGATAGAATATACATAAATCAATTTGACTACATCTGTAGTAAAAGACAATGAAGCTAAAGCCAGGTCAGATGGTGGTACAGATCATCCATTGCTCATCTATAAGTTCAGGTTCAAGCTGAATAAAATATAAACTGTGTCTATCTCACTAGAATTTAGAAAACACCTCAAGAACAGATTTGATGTATTGAACACTAAAAATTTGATGAGTTGTAGGGACATCAAGAATATCATTCATGAAGAAAACAAAAGACCATTTAAAAGACAATATAGAAAGGATCAAAGTATATGCAAGAAGAGACTCTGAAATGACATTTAATCCTAGAGCAGCCAAAATAAATGGGAAAAAGAAAGAAGTAAAAACTTTTGAATATAAAATTTCAAGAAAACAAGGCCAAATATTACAATGAAATATGCACAGACCTATAATTTGAGAAACAAAAGGGAAGGATACACTCTGCATATCTTAATCTATAAGAACTCAAGTAAAAAATGTGATTCTAGAGTTGTAATATTGAAAGATTCTGTGGTGAAAATACTGAATTTTTCAAGAAGCATCAAAGAAGATGGAGGGAATACAGGGTCACTGTCCCAAAAAGAATTGGTCAGCATTCAACCATTTCAGGAGATAATGTATAAACAAAAATCTAAAGGACGGAAGGAAAAATTTCAAGATGCACTGAAAGCATTAGCCAAAAGCAAGGAACAATTGTGGGAATGGCAGAGGACAGGGTTGTGGTGGCTTTGTTGTGAACAACATTGCTATGATACTAGATGGTACCTAACAAGACAAATCGGGTTGATCATCACAGCTACATCCCACACCAAACTTTTTTCAATCAGTTGAATAAATGAATCAGATCACAACCTGCGGATTGATAAGATCATCACTTAAAGATCTGTTTACAAAACATCTAGACCACTTAGAAATCATGGTCTCACATTTTTGTGCATATTTCAAGAGGTACACACAATTCAATCCATGAAGCAGGGGATGCATATAAATGTCTTATGTTATGTGTGAAGTAGTATATTGTCATTAAAGATTGTCATAATAATTTATAAAGTGTCACTGCAACATAAAAATAGGAAGATAAAGAACATGATATAAATAAGAAAATAGTTTGAATTAAAAGTATACAAAATAAGATATTCTATAATCATCTGGAAAAATGTTAGATACTCTTAACTCTCAGAAATAATTCAAACTAACAGGCCTATTACAGTAACCTCCCAAAAACATGGCTATTGTTATAGTTTTTGCTGTTGTCACCAAGTGCGTTCCAATTCATGTATGAAGTTGGCTATTCCTGTGCCCTTTTTTTTGTTGTTGCATTTGAGCCCGTGAAGCCCACTCTTACTCCCAGTGACTCAAACCATTTTGTGGAGGTTTGTTCTCTTTGTCTCACTTTCTTCTTTACCAACTGCAATGTCTTTCCCTGGGTACTTGTCCCTTCATGAGCCTTCTGAGAATACTTCTAAAGAAGAAGATTTTTTCATCTTTCATGTGCAGATGAAATTTAAAATCCCATAAAGTCTTTTTAGAATTTCAGTTCTAAGGCTTAAATTTGTTGATCTGCAACCTGTCCGTTTCAGGTGACCTTTTTGGTATTTGAAATCATGATGGAATACCATCACCACAATATACTAATAACCAGAGGAAAAGAAACTGTCAGACCAATGGAGATGCAAACACAATCATGAAGAAAACTGTAGACACGGAGAACAAGAAATGATGCCAGGATGTGTGGAAAAACTGGCACACAGGCAATCACTGGTGAGGATGTAAAATGACACAAACAATGTTGAAATATTAGAAGGAGACCTGGTGGCATAGGTGTTACGACTCGGGCAGCTAACCTCAGTGGCAGCAGTTGCAAACGACCAGCAACAACATAGAAGAAAGATGAGGCTTTCGCCCCCCCCAAAAAAAGGTGTCTCAAAACCTCACAGGGGCTATTCTGTCAGCTGTTCTGTCGTGTCCTGTAGGGTAGCTATGCGTAGGCAACATCTCCATGGCAATAAGTTTTGTTTTGTTTTGTTTTGTTTTGTATTTCTGGGGAGGAGGCTCCTCACTCACTACTCTATTTTTACACAAATAACAGGTACCTTCTAGGTTTGTTTGCCAATTGTTTCTTTCTTCAGAGAGGTATTTTGGTAATTCCACAATGCATTTTCCCCAGGAAAAACTAAAAAGAAAATTGACATGGAAGCATTTATGAAACTGCCCCTCAGCGGGAGGGAATGATTGACAAACAGAAGAAAAACAAAGACCTTGCTATTATCAGAAAAGTATGATACTTACCATATGATTAACATTTATATCCCTAGCTTTATGTCCAAGGGAAATGAATACATATGGCCTCAACGATTTATTTCTGGATGTTCACAGCTGATTCACTCCTCAGAAACACAAAACCAAAAACTCGCAATAAATATGCATTGAGGGGTGAAGGACAGGATATTCAGTGGACTACTACTGGGCAATAATAAGGAACAAGTAGTTAAGATATGAGGAGCAGAGTAATGGAAGATAGACTGGGAAAAAATAAAAGAGGCTTTTAGCTTATGGTCAAGAAGTCAGGCTGAGTCTGGTTCCAGGGGAAACCCGGTTATTGCTGTTCTTAGGGACCTAGGAGTCTATTTTGACCCATAGCAATCCTCCATCCAAGAGAACACTGTACAGTCCTGTGTGACTCTCACAACTGCTATGTTGGAGAAGACTGTCTGTCTGTCTCTTGAAAGTTTTCTTTCACTGCCCTCGACCTTATCCTGCTTGATGTCCTTTTCCAGGAAGTGAGCTCTCCTGATGATTGTGTTTAAAGTCCACAGTCCTAATCTCCTTTCTAAGGAGTATTCTGGGGAGAGTTCCTGTAAGACAGAGCTGCTTCTACTTGTGGCAGCCTATAGTGCTTTCAGGGATTTTGCCAGCCCCACACATCATAGGAAATCCACTGGCTGTGCTAAATCAAGAAGTGCCATTCACACTGTGCTAGCTGGGCCACTGCTCATGGAAAGTGTGGGTGACAGTTTAGGAAATGAAGAGATAATAAAGATAATTTATGGTGGAAAATGTATACACAAGCAGGTAAATATATAGATAGACATATCTATATTTATTTAGACACAGTTCTTGTTGCAAATATAGATATGCATATAAAATATAAACATTTTTGGCATTATATGGGTGTGTGTAGGGAAATAGAAATGCATCATTCTCACAGACCAAACTTCTCATGGATTCTATTTTCAAGAATAAAGTAAAAGGTAGACTCAGATATGGCTTGATCACTTGAGAGATGATGTTTCATTTTTTAAACTATAGTACAGAGGGGGAAATGATAGAATAATTAAAACATTTTTTGATTTATGATTATAGCAACAGTGGTATAAGAAACGAAAAGCAGAATATCAAAGCCCCAAGTTGACTCTGAGGAAAAAAAATAACGAGTTTGCTGAATCAGTCTCAAGGACTGCAAACACCATGGGTGATAACTCCTCCACTTCTTTATAGACATGACCTTTGTTGATCGTGCAATTTGAGTCTCACTTCTAAGATAGTTTAATAAACCCAAATAAGGATACAGTGGAAGCCAAAAGAGAATGAAAAAGAAAAAGTGCTTCTATGCTTATGAATAGTAGATGAACCTGAAATCTCATCAAAACAGATTCATGTGAAGTATGGACATTTGAAAATTCCAGTGCCATGAGAAGTTTCTTTACATTTAATTTAGAAAGAAAGTTAAGGAGAATGAAAGTCCATTATAAAACCAAATGATTTTCAAGGAGAACTATGGCTTTACCATGAAGTAAATAAAAAATGGGAATGATAAATTGACTTTGGTAAAATTGGAGGGACAAACAGATTTCAGGAATTCCAACAAATTTGTATGGTCTAATCTCACCAACATGAAGCAACATTATCCTTAATTCCCAGTTTTTCTGAAAATTGCTACCTGTAGACTCAAAACCCATGACTTTAGAGATATTAAAACATGTGATTGTTTGAAAATGATTAGGGATATTTATCATTTGCTTAAGAAACCAGGAGCATCTTTCATAATCACAATTGAAGTCAGATCATGGCTGTGACAAAGGCACTCCTGCTTTGAAGGTAGGGAGATGTTATTTGGTTTCACAGGCTTTGGTATCTAGGCTTTTGTTTAAAAAGTTGCTTCATAAATGTATGCCTGACTTCATCATGGACAAAATAATTATAATATTTACTTTACATGGAGAGTTATACAAATCAAGTGTTTGCATACTGTTTTGGGAATTGAAACATGAAATTGTAGTCTCTCTAATTATTACATTATTACTTGCCATTTATGAAGCACTTACTAACTGAAGGTCATATGATATGTGAGGATTATGATACAAACAACCTTGTTTATGAAGCTATTACATTCAAGCAGGGGTCAAACAAGTCAGATACACTGCCACTGATTCAATTCAAGCTCTCAGTGATCGGATAGGATAAAGTAGAAATGCCATGGTGAATTTCTGAGACTTTTTTATGCAATTAGAAAGCCTTATCTTTCTCCCACTGTGGGTGATGGCACTGCTGAACTTGCAGTTAGTCTACCAAAGATTAAGCCACCACAGCCCCAGGGGATACAGGTGAACAGTAAGCCATTCAAGGAAAAGACAATGGAGAAACCCAAAGAAGTGCGGTGCATCCATGTCAGAACAGGCTATTTATTGATAAGCTGGTTATCAATACCTCTGCAAACATGCTTGAATTTGCTGAGGGATAGAGGTTTGCAATGCATAATCTCACAGAAATAAGATAGTGGGAAACTGTGGGTAGAGCAATATTAATTATGTGAATTCTTTTCCTGCTGTGTGTTTGTGTGTATGGTTTGTACACCATGTACAGGTATACTCATGTATTAGTTGAATTTTTCAGCATATTTTTATGAAGTTTTGTGGTAAAGTTAGGTGCCTTGGCTGATACTCAGGTTGGTTTATAATCAAGTATGTGTGGGATATATGTGTATCACAAAGAAATTGCTGGTAGATTGGACTAAATGTGAAAAAGACAGAATCAGGTTTGTTTCACAGACAAATTGTGAATCATTCTTCAAGAAAGATACTAAAAAGCTGACCTCCTAAGCCATTTTGCAGAACTGAATTTGTGTCTAAAGGCTTCAGGAAAATTAAAATATTTAGTATATGATATGCCATTATATAAGGACCATGTGATATACATCTATAACACTGTTCCTCACAGTTCTCTAAAATTCAAAACATATTTTTAATCATACAATTAATACACAAGCGTTATAAAAGAAGTAGACAAAAATAACTGTTTCAGCCTTTAAATACAATTGAGATTAATAGGCTAGAGAGAACCAGAGGGAGAGAGAGAGACATATAGAACTGAAAGGATTCAGCAGTGTCAGACATTTGCTTTATACAAAATACAACTGCGGAGATACTTTGCATGCACATGTAAATGAAAATGTGCTCATGAAAATTGAATCATAATATCCATTCTACCAGTTAATTCCACAGGTCAATTAGAAATATAAAAATATATTTTTCCCATCATTGATTTCACTGCCAGTAGGACTTTTCAGCATCCAGATGGCCTGATAATTTCTAACACTCATAGTCCTCACTGTCTTCTCCTCCATGGATAAGCCCAGGTAAGTGATTTATCAGGGTGCCCTGATGGCGTAGTACTTACTTGTAAGGCTGTGTCTTTCTTGGGCCCAGAATGTCAGTGGGAAAAAACAAACAAACTGAAATTTTTACCTCCCTCAATAATTACTTTTTCACGGAACACACAAGAGGTTGCTATGCATCGGCATCAACTCCCTGGAGTGAGTGATGTCTTTGTGGAAGGTACAGTGTCATTGAAGAGGGGAGACAAACCTAGCTCTAGCAATTGATTTAGGGGGTGGGCATAGCCTTCCCTTTCTTTCATTTTTTCCTTGCTACCATTGACTCAACCTGAGAAATTCATTGTAACGTGAAAATTTTATAAACCCTGCAGACCTTGAGGGAGGAATTTCATCTAATGCTTCTGTTCAAGTAATACCACAGACAAATAGAGTACATGTGTCTGTGAAATATTAAATATCAATGAAATATAGTTATTCCAAAATCATTCAGTTTCTATAAGATGTTAGGTCTTGATCTTCACTCCAATTTAGCTTTAGTATTCTGCTCTTGATAGGATATTTTTATTCAACTCCTGTCTATGCATTTGGATATAGCAACAGTAAACTGTTTATGTTTACTTTGCACTCATTACCCAGAAAAACATACATATATAGTCCAGTATTTATATTATATATGTAAGTATATACTTTCAATATATCTATGTGTGTATATATATTCACATTTAAATTCAGTTTTTTTTAATATGTTGTTATGGTGATCCTTTATAAAGACAGAGAGAGAAATCTGCATATGAGGCAAAATCTAATTAAGAAAAATTAACCTAATGGAGAGGGGGAGGTTCTCTGTCAACCACAATCAATGCTCTATTGTTGTGTGAGATGTCATAGACTCATTAAAATGATTAGGACCAGGTTCAAATCTTAGTGTCATTTTTATGATATTTGATAAAGGTCCATAGTCTAAGTTTCTTCACCTGTAATATAGAAGTAATTAGCTCAAAGATTTTGTGATAAAACTATTCATTGAAAAATACTTCCAATTTATTTGGCCATTACTATGTATGAAAGTAACAATGGGTTCAAATTAGAAAGAAGTGACACTTAATCTATGACTATAATTAAGTCATGTATGCCTTGGGAGAAGGGCCGACCTGCCCAGACCACATCAAAGCAAACTAAGCATCCCAAGAATGACAATTCTGCTCAAAGCAGCCAATGCACACAGTAAGCTGTAGGGCCAGCCCCACTATGAGACATGATGGCCTCTCACTGACCCATAGCACTATGGGGGACAGTACTGGAGACACAGTGTGGAAATTGTGCCACCACCACCACCGCATTCAGGGGAAGAACAACGAAGAGCAAAGGGAGCAAAGCAACCAAATCCCTGAAGAATCCCCGGATAGACCAGATTCGAAGGGCAGGGTTTTGCACCTCATCAGACTCAATCAGAAAGCACTCACAAAGGTTGGCAAATAGACCTGGAACTATTTATAGGCCTTTTTTGTTATCTCTTTTTTCTTATTTTCCCCCATGTCTATCTGTATAAAATAGGCAGGATAAACAATCCTGAGTAGAAAACACCTGGACCCATGGTTCTGGGGGACAGGGAAAAGGAGGAGGAAGAGCAAAGCAGTCAACAGACCCAGGGACAAGTGAACTACAGGTGATTTAAAATCAATGAGCAGGAGGGCGTAGAATTCCTGGTAGGGTGTGCTCAAGTGTAGACAAGAGGAATTATTGAGAGTTGAATGAAGGTTGAATATGACAGTGGTACAGGAAGAAATTGAAAGGAAGTGGAAGGACTAGGAGGGAAAAGAACTTTATAGAGGTATAGATATAGGCATATACATGTGTAAATACACTTATATATAATGATAAGGATAAAGATCTATGTACATTTATTTATGTCAAGAAGTAAGGTAGCAGATGGACATCGAGCCTCTACTCAAGTACTCTTTCAACGCAAGAACACTTTGTTTTAATAACGGCACCCTGAGTCTTCCTGATACAATTTTTAAGACAAAATGGGTGCATAAGAAAATGTGCTGAAGAAGGCTGATGGGGCCTGGCTATTAAAGGATATACTGTCTGGGGTTCTAAAGGTCTGCATTCATACAAGCGACAATCTAGCACAGAAGCAACAAAAGCAACACAAAAGAAGTGTCTGAGCCTGTGTGATGACAAGGTGTGGTTGGGATCAGGTATGAGAAGTCCATAAGCAAATAGTCATATCCATGAGAACAGAGGATTTGGAGTAGACACCCAAAGCCCGTCTTTAGACAATTGGGCATCTCCTCACAAAATGGTCACAAAGAAGGGAAGGGTCAGCGAGAGTGTAGTACAACATGGACAAAGCACACAATATTCTAGTTCTTTCATGCTTCCTTCCTCCCACTAGCATGACTCCAGTTCTAACATACAAATCTGGCTGGGCCAGAGCATGTACACTGGTACAGATAAGAGGTTGCAACCCACAAAATTCAGGCCAGATACACTCATTGGGACTGTAATGGGAGCAGTGATGCTGTGAGGGTAGAGGGAAGATGGTTGGAAAGGGGTAAAAAGGGGAAACTAATCACAATGAACGATGTAGAAATCCCCTTAAACTGGGTGATGAACAAAAGAAACATGGGTAAAGGTGGGGAGTGGATGATGTAAGATATGTAAATAACAATAATTTGTAACTTATCAAGGACTCATATGCATGGAAGGGCAGAATTTGGAGAGAAAAAAGAGGAACTGATAGCAAGGGCTCAAGTAGAAAGAAAATGTTTTGGAAATGATGATGACAACATATATACAAATGAGCTTGATTGATACATGAACTGGTTTAAGAGTTGTGAGCCTCCAGTAAAATGATGTAAATAAAAAAAGAATAGAGCTGTGTCAATAAAAGGCATGAACAAAATAATTAAAATACCAGGTTATGGCATATTAAGATATATGATTAATTGAGTCAGAACATGACTAGGACTTAGAGAATAATAGAGATCACAGTTAGAATCTATATAGTCTAGAATGGATATTTACTATCAGACATATTAAGTTAATTAACAAAGTTCATACAGCTATGTATCACAAAAACCAAAATGGGTGATAAAATCTTCATTTATTTTGAATATGTTTGTCTTTAGTAATACTCTTAGACTTCTTAGACAACATGCTAACTTTGGAAATCAATGTGATAGAATCCCGATGCTATGTTTCTCTCTTTCTATTCATGAGATCCTTGGTAAGATGTCCTAATGTTTATACATTCTAAAAAGTGTGTGACCATCCCCTTACCTCCCTCTTAATTGAATGTGAATCATCTACTCTCTGTGAATACAAAATATGCTTTGTTAGACTAAGACAATCATTTATAAGTTAAATGAAATCCCTTCAATATTCTTTATTCAATTTTCTTATCTGGATCAAGATTTCATTTTTTCCCAATATTTTCCTTTTATTATTGACAGAGGCTAGAGTTTGAATGAGAAATACATGCCCCTAAGAGTCTTTCCATCTTACAGTCACTTATTTGCAGAAATACTTATTTGTTGCTGTACAATTCTTTACCATGATCCCTGGTGGTAGAGTGGCAAATATGTTTGACTGTCAACAGCAAGGTCAGCAGTTTTAAACCACTATTCACACAATGGAAGAGAGACAAAAGTTTCTGTTGTCAAAAAGAGTCACAGTCTTGGCAACTCACAGGGACAATTTTTCTCTGTTCTACAGCATCACTAGAAGTCAGAGTGGTTTTGTGGCACTGAATTTTGTTTTGTTTTATTTTTTGATGAACAATTCAAGGCATTTTTTTCTCTTAGTAAAATAAACGTCCCAAAGAACTCATAAGAAAGGACTGGGGTGAGGGAGTCAATACCGAGGATCCATGGTGAGAAGAGGGGGGTCTCAGAGCAACAGCTAACTAGCTAAGAGTAAGTGTTCAGAGGCAGAAATAAGGGGAGACTAACAGTGGGGGCAGAAAGAAGGTAAAAGGAAACAGAGGAAGGAAAAAAGAAGCAAAGCAATGGATAGAGGTGTAAGCATAGTGGTGTTCATATGTAAATATACACTAATCCACAAAAATACAGGTATTGGACCATGTACACATATTTATACAGCAACACACTGAGGTAGGGGATGGACTTTGGGTTTCTGCTCCCACCCTCTCTCAACATAAGAATACTTTGTCCAAGCAAATTGGCAGTCTGAAGGCACAATGGATGCATAAGCAAATGTGGTAAAGAAGGCAGACGGTGCCCAGCTATTAAAATATGTAGTGCCTGGATTCTTAAAAACTTGAAGTTAGCACCCACTCCACTCCTCCCTGCAAAAAAGACTTGAAATTACTCAAGCCACCATTCAGCAGTGAAGCAACAAGTCCTTATGAAAGAAACATACCACCAGTGTGATCATGAGGAGTCACAGAGAACAGGTAATAGGCATCAGTGGGCCCATAACAGACAAAAGCATATTATGAAGAGCGAGGGATGCTGGAGCAGAGATCCAAAGCCCATCTGTAGACAGTACAGCAATTTCCCCACAGAGAGACCCTTGAGAAAGGATGAGTCACCAGGGTTCAGAAAAGCATCCATGAAACACATTATATTCCTCTGGTTCCTTGAGGCTTCCTCATGCCCCACTACCATGACCGCAGTGCTACTTCCCAATTCAGACAAGAATGGATGATATAACAGACATAGGAAGGGATAGTAGTTCATGACATAGACTCCAGGAATAAGAGTTGGAATAGTGATACCAGAAGGGTAGGGGGGAGATGGGGAGAGTAAGGGAGACATGGGAAGCTGATAGCAATGATAATGTATAACCATATACCCCTCTATAGGGGGAAGAACAACAGAAAACATAGGGGAAGGGAGATAGTGATAGGTGTGAGAGATGAAAATAATAATCTATGTGTAATACATCAGGGAGTTATGAGGGAGGGGTGAAGAAGGCGGGGATTTAAAAACCTGATATCAAGTGCTCAATAGAAAGTAAATGTCTAAAAAAGAATGAAGGCAACATATGTACAAACATTTCTGATTCAATTGATGTATGGATTGTGATAAGAGTTGTACAAGCCCCCAGTAAAGTGATTTTTTTAAGTAGAGAAAAATAATTTAGGGTAAAAGGAGGCCTGGCTGTATACATGATGAAGCATGAGCCCAAAGTTTGGCCATAACAAGTCCATGTAAAGAATTGTGGCAACTGTTTTAGGGGTATATTTGCAGCTTTATCAAATTTATGGTGATCTCTATACCGTCTTCGAGGATCAGGATGAATTGGAATGCAACCTGTGATCTATTGAAAGTATTTTAGCCTTTTCATCTTGTCATTTAAAATCAAAATTAAAATTAGAAAGAGTAAAATAAGCAAAGTAAAATTTAGATAAAATTTCTAAGACTATTTTCTCTTTTCCTTCCACTATATGTTGGTGAAAATTACTTTGTGAGGAAACATAACACAACAATCATACATCAGTATTAACTAAAGACTCTAAAGAAGGACAGATGTGTACCTGGGATATTCTCTGATTTTAAATGACTGTGGAAACACTTGGTTTTATTTAAGAAACATTTTAGAGGGTTTACCTGTGTTTGTAAATTTTATGAAGATTAGTATGTGAAAATGTGGAGGACTTGAAGCATATTCTGATAAGGATAAAAGAACTCAGTTTACTGAAAGCCAAGTTCTCACAACTGGACGAATAGGTAACACCAGTGCAAATTGAGAAAACAGTATTTTTAAATATTTTTTGGCTTGAATATACAATAAAAGTTCATGGAACTTGTAGTCAAGAGATCCAGCTACGCCTTGCATTTGGTAAACTTACTGCACAAATACTTCTTTAAAGTGTTGGGAAGCAAGGATTTCACTTTGATAACTAAGGTGCGTGTGGCCCAAGTCATGATATTTTCACTCACTTTATATGCATGTGAAAGTTGGACACTGAACACAAGTAAAAAGAAAAATCTACATATTAAAATTATGGTGATGGTAAAGAATATTGAAAGTACTATGGCATTCCAAAAGATCAAATAACGCTGTCTTAGAAGAACAGCCAGAATGGTTCTTTGAGGCAAGGATGGCAAAAGTTCATCTTAGTTACTTGGAACATGTCAGAGACGAGACCCTGGAAAAGAACTTCTTGTTTGATAAAGTAGCAGGGTACTGAAAAAGAGTATGAATTTCAACAAGTGGTTACATTGATGGGCCCAACGGATTTTGGAGTATAGCACAGTACGGGGCACTCTTTCATTCTCTTGTACATAGGATTGTTATGAGTCAGAACTGACTAAAAGGCACGTTATGACAATAATAAGATTTGCACTAACTTTGTATCCTGTTACCAAACATATTCAATTTGTGTGTTGAAAAAGGAGTGCGAGATTATTTATGTTGTGAATTATACTGATTATTTTTCTCATGGTAAACTCTCCCTGTGTACCTGCTATGAATTCCACTTGATCATGGTATTGATAGATGATTATAGATGATAGATATAGATGGTATAGTTAACTATGTATAATAGATATCTATGTAGATATAGATGCACAGGTGTTTGTGTTAGTCCAGGTGGACTGGAGACACAAATCTATAGACACAAATATGCATAAGAAAGGGTTTTATATGCAAGAGCAATTGAATATTGAGAAAACTTCCTAGGTCAGTCCATATCAAGTCCATAAGTCCATTATCCCTTATGTACAATGCCAATATATAAAGTCCTCCTCAGACTCGTGAAACACATGCAATGACACTGAGTGCAGGACCATCACAGAACAGCGAGTAGAAATTCTTTGGATCCCGGATCCAGTGATATTTTGAACATCTCAGTGCTGGCAGGGCTCTTCCTGTGGCTTCTCCAGTGTCCAGGGCTGCTTCAGAGTAGGTCTATGTGGGGTTCTCTTCAGCGATGCCTCCCATGGGATCAGCAGAGGGAGAGAGAATATGCCTACTGCTTCCAAGGAAAAAAATTACAGATTTCCCAAAATTCCCAGGAGAAAGCCATTTCCACATGGTGGCTTCATTGGCTATGATATGATTGACAGATTAGCTCCACCCTTCACTCTTAATTATTTCATGTCCCAAATTGACATCAGATTATGTAACTACCACAATATTGTTGGATTCTGTTAACCAGAAGTTTGTTGAAGATTTTTTTTCATCTATGTTCATAAGGGTATTGATCTATAATTTTATATCCTTTTGAATTTTGCCTGGTTTGGGTATCAAGATTATGCTCACTTCATTAAGGAGCTTGTTTTCTGTTATTGTACTCAGGAATTATTTGAGCAGAACTGGTGACAGTTTTTCTCTCTATGGTTGGTAGATACTCCTGTGAAACCATCTGGTCTTGGACTTTTTGGGGGTTCAGAGTCTCTTGATGACCTTCACTATTTTTTTCTTTTCTCAGAGGTCTGTTAAAATTTTCTGCGCCAGTCTGCATGGGTAGTTGGTGTGCTTCTAGAAATTTGACCTTATCATCTATTGGAGTAACTATCTTATTGGAATATTGTCTTTATTAATAGTTTGTTATTGTTCTTTTAATTTTATTTGATTCTGTTTGCAATATAATTCTTATTGTTCACTTGTCATGGGTTTTAAAATGCTCACTTGTTTCTATTTTTGATTTCATATTTATAGTGTGGTGGTCCAAAAAATGGGTTGTAGAAACTTAATGTTTTAAAATTTATTAAGGTTTGCTTTGCAATCTAGCATGTGGTCTATTTTTGAGATTGTTTTGTGTGTACTACAGAGGAATGCCTGGGTTTTCTTTTATGCTCAGAATCCAGGAGATTGAGTTGGTAGTGTTGTTTTGTTCTTTTGTTTCTACACTGAGTTTGTTTCATGAAGCATAGTCAAGAAGACGATTCAAAGAGAAGCCAGGATATATGAGAGGAAAAGATTTTTGTTCAGGATAGGCTGGGTCTTATTTAGTTGCTCGCTGGGAGATGAAACCACTCTGCACAGAACATAGGGGGAGAGATTGTGTTCCAGACAGCCTGAGGTCTGGAGGGAGAAGGTGAGGAAGTGAGGCTGTCATACAGGCCATCCAGGTCCTGGGCATTTGACTCCCATGCTGGTCAAGGGAAGAGGAAGAACCCCGGGCATCCCATCCCAGAAGACTAGGTGTATGGAGTGTCTGCTAGCTGGGATGCAAAGTGAACATACGGACTGGTCATGAGATCACCAACTTAGGTGGCCAAGAGAAAAGGCTCCTGGCCAAGTGTGCTCTCTCATCATTCCTTTTACCCACTCCTTCCGTTTCTGGTCTGCCAACAGCATGGGTTACTTATTTCTGGAGTCACTCGCTGAGATTGCTTGAACCTATATTCTTTTTCTTAAAGTTTCCTCTTGGTTGTTGGAGAGACAGATATTCACTCTTTCTAACGTCACTCCGCCAACTTAGACTGGAACCTGAGACTATAAATCTTTATAGGAGCAAAGAGTTTAATTATTTTCCTTTGGAGTAGATGGTAGGTTTTCATTGTAGAACTTTTGGTGTGAAGATTGATATTTACCCAAGGGGAGATAATTTTAAAAGGAGAAAGACCCTTGCTGGAATGTACTCACACAGAGGCTGAGACAATGAACTTAAACATAAAAAATAAAAATTAAATCTGAAAAAAAGAACCAGGAAGGGTCACATACCATTGTATATAGGGTTGTAATGAATGCGAGGGCAATGAAAGGCAGTTACCACTGACATATACGCTGCCCGAGGTCCAGAAGAGGGTGAGGCTGGAGAACTAAGACATGACTGAGCATTTTTTAAACCAGGCTTTTCAAGTTTAGAGCCCACGCTGTGATTTTCTATGAACAATGGAACAACTGAGATATTAGAATAGAAGTTATTTTTTGTTTTTTTTTTTTAGGCCACCTCTGCACAAAGTTGGAAAATAAAATGAGTATCTTTTAGGTTTCCCTGTTTAAGAAGCACAGAAGGAGTGAATGCATAGACACAATAATAGATGAAAAGGTTTATTGGGAACTTGGGAGGAGGATGAGAGGATCTGGGGAGTGAACAGTAAAAGCAGAAGGGGAGATAGTATGAGAACTGGTGGTGGTGATGTGTATACTACTGTTCTTAAAATAAATTTAGTAATGGAAGTAAATGAAGATTATTTCAAGAAAACTAAAGAAAGGGAGGAATAAAGGGAAAAAAAGAAGGAAGGAAGGAAGGAAGGAAGGAAGGAAGGAAGGAAGGAAGGAAGAAAATAAGTCAAATTTGACCTGTGGCTACCATAGGTGAAGGAGGAAACTTTTTTGCTTAGGGAGCATGGATTGTATGGTAATGGTGGTGGAATAATTTAAAAAATATATCAATAGTGATTGTACAATGTTTTGGATACTTTTTGGTTGTGTATATCTTTGCCTTAATTTACAAAATAGTTTCATAAGCAATAATGAGTACAATACATAAGAAAATATTTTAAAATCAATTTTAATAATTGTGCAGCCTTCTTGATATGTTTGAAGTATGGAGATGTATGGTATGTGGGTGAAATGCCAATAAATCTCTTTAAAAACAGAAAAGAAGTGGAGATATTTGGAAGTAAGAGTGGAGAATGAAATTGATAAAAGCAGTATAAATTGAGACATTCAATTTGTCTAAATGTGAATTAAGGAAGGTTTAAATTTAGGTAATGAAAGAAAGAATGGATAGAAGTGAGACACAGAATTCCAAAACTTGTGTGACCACATTTATGTAACGAGAGGCAAGTGAGAGTACAATGAGCTTGTGCTACAGCTTTCCTTCAAATATCAGATGAGACTATTTATATACTTGAGATATCATATGATATAATTATTCCATGGGGAGTATAAGCAGGAATTGTGTGCATCTCTGTGTGTGTAATAAAACATCTTGATGTTTAATGAACAGTGACTTGAAATTTTTGAAATCAAAGTGGAAGGAAGAAAAACGTTACACTTCTGTATGTAAAAAATAATAGGTGGTGAGAGTGAATTAGACATGTCAGCAGTGCCTCTATTCTCCTGATGAACTTTCCTTCTAAAGCTTCAATATAACTCCTTTGCACTGGTGATTTAGTCAGTTGGATTTATGGAGAGCTTGGCACCATCTTTATGTTACTGATTCTTCAGGTAACATGAGACAAGAATCTTGACAGATATTTTCACGAAGAAAAAATTCTTGAGAGAAAAGAGAGGTCCACGGAGAATGAAAATGAAGTAAGATCAGAATTCTGTGCATTTTGAATGTAAACTCAATGTTCATGCCCTACATTCATGTAGTTGATGTGAAAATACTGAGGAACCAGGATATGCTTGTGCTGGGTAGTACACATGTATATGTTTGGCACCTTTAGTCTAGTAAACAATCAGACTAATGGTCCACAGTGTGAATAACCACAGAGCATCCCAAAGAGTTTACAGAATAGCCAAGGGACACTTTTTCTGGCTCTCATTCCTGAGTGCTATGCTCGTTTGTAAAGGAGCACAACCAGAGGGCAGCGTCACAACTGTTTCTGGCAAGAAGAAAGCATTCATAACTTATCTCAGTAGTGTCATTTCACAGTTCATTTTGATATCACTAACATAAAATCCACAGCGATAAATTACTTCTCACTCTGTGAACAACATGCCCTCCACTCTCCATCCAAATCTCTCTGGGACCAGAATGGTACTGTACTTCCATTCTGGGCCCAGATTTACATACCCTAGGGTTTCATACATATGGAAACCCTTAGTATGTTTTTAATGTCTTTTTAACTTCACCCTAGGGGGCATAATTTCAAAATAGACGGTCTAGTTTTCCAATATCCCAAAGGCTTCAGGGTCTAGCCTTTCGGCAGTTTTTATTCCCTCTACCACTTTTTAAAGGACTTTTGTGACAAATCTGAAAGGTGACAAATCTAAAAATACAAAGATGGAGAAGGTCCCAGCAATAACAATTGCTAAAATGGAAAATAGTTTTGAGCTTTTCGTATACTTGATGCAGTCGACAAAGAGAAGAATGTTTGATGGCTCAATTTTGTTGAAAAGTTATTTATGTCAACAGTAAGCCCAAACAACTGCCATCAAGTCTATTCCAATTCATAACAAGGCTATAGAACAGAGTCGAACTGCCCTTCTGGGTTTACAAAACTGTATATCAACCCGGAAGCAAAGCATCTTGCCTGGAGCAGCCTGCAGGTCTACATTTCTAACCATTTGGCTATCTGCTCAACTCCTAATCTACCATCCCCATCAGGAATCCACAGTTGATATGAGCTCATTTACACTTTACATGCACTCACACAAAGTTTGTATTATTCCTTTCTAAGTTGTACGGATAAACAATCCAAAGCAGATAGAGGTTTAGCATAGGTTTATAAGATCACACCGATAACTTTTGTATTCCACATCAGGTCTGTTTAATGCCATAGCACAAATATTCTTTTGACTATAGATATTAACTACTCAAGTAGGATTGCAGAGTGGCTGCGAGAACCCAGAAACTATATCAACCCTTTTGGGGATAGACTTCATGACAAAGTGAGAAGGCTCTTCCTGTGTGATCTATCAGACCCTAATTGATTCAATGTAACTTCCCTCAAGTATTTCCTAACTGAAGGTGAAATGAGGAGGGCACTACCCTCCAGTTGTATTTTGAGTGCCTTACAACCCTAGGGGCTCATGTTGCAGCATTATATCAATGTCCCACTGGTAATCCGCAGTGCTGGCAGTGGCCAATGTTGGGGGAAATAGATTTATAAACCTTCCTTCCCAACCTGTGTTAGTCTGGAAGCTCTACTGAAACCTTACTATGTGGACGACCCAATTGGAACTTGGAGCACTGGTGGCATAGCTTCTATCATCCCAGCAACCACACACAAGTCCCCATAGCATAGACATGCACAGGCAAATGGCGACTGTCTCTAAAATGCCTTATAAGGCTGGGGTAAAGGGAAGTAATTTGAAAAAAAACACTTCACCTGAAGTAACAGATAACTGAGTTTCTATCATCCAGAGCTCACTGCTTGTGGACTTTGAGTCAAATGCCTTGTCTGAACACACCGGCAGGAATGAGCTGTGCAGGCTGCTTCTATAATGATTTAGTGCTTTGAAACCCTAGAGAGCGATTCTAATTTGTCTTTTTAGAGAGTCGCTAGGTGCCAAAATCAACTTGACGGCACCAGGTTTCAAGTTCTTTGAGCCTTGTGTGTCTGTTTGCTTGTTATCGTTGGTGTGGGATAAGGCACGTGCATCAACATTTAGGCTTTGCTTTTCTTGGCTTTATTTGGAAAAGGTTTTCAATATGTAGGCAAACCCTGTACAAATTTGATACCATTCTCACTATGATTTAAGCACCAACCTGTTTTACTTTTCTAAATGCAAAGACACCTTTGGTTGAGTCCATCATTCAGAAGGTACTTCAGCCTTAGTTCCTTTATTACAGTGGAGCTTTTTTGTCTGAAAGTATTTGTACCGGTATTAACGTTTGAAGACTCTAAGGTTCTACGAGCCAGCAGATCAAAGTGAGAATATTCATCCATTCCGTGGATTGATTTTAAAGCACTGAGCATTCATCTTTAATCAAAAAGGTGCATGAGGATGGCATACCGTTTGTGTGCATATGCCTGTCTGGGAGGTTATAGTTTACAGAGAGCCCTTTTATGATCACTCATCATAATGGGATTGGCCTATCATCTAAGCATGTGTCTACCCCAAATCAATATCCTATTAAAATATGTAGAAAGGGATGTAAGTTATATATTTTAGACAATAAGTGTTTCATGGAATTATTCAGATGCCAAATACAGAGGGCAATCACTATTGTGAATAACTGGCAATTGGATTGGCTCAATGTATGAAAATAGACATTTCTAGTTGAATTATGTACACCCTAAGGAAAAGGCCATTTTGGTCCAAATGGATCCAAAGCCCAGAGCATTTAAATATTGCATGAGTATCATTCAAAGGGGCCAGTTCAGCAGGAAGCCTGGGCAGAGGAAATTACTTCCTTAGGTAAAATGATGAGCTCATTTAATTCATTTCCAAACGCTTGACAAGGATTAATCTTCCATTAAGAAAGCCAGGAAACTCCTCTAAAGTAAATACAAGGTGGAGTATTGTCTGCTATCCTAGTAGAGAGAGTTTCTTTCTTCCTCTTTTTAAATCTTAGCCATCACGTGCTTCCTATATTACTGCCTTATCCATGCACACTTCTTTGCAGCTTAATCAAAAGTAAATTATATTATTACAAGCAATAATAAATATCATTTATTGGGCACTAATTACATGCCATGCACTATGCTAAGCACCTTGCATACCTAATCATATTTTAAAATAAATTGTGATTAGGCACTATTAATATGCTAACTTAGAGTTAATCTACCCAAACTTGCAATGGTAACAAGTGACAGTGGTGCAAGTTGCACCCTTTCAGCTCACTGTAAATGTCATGCTCCTACTTAATTCGTCATTCCTCCCAGTGCTCCTCACTGTGATATCAAATCATAATGAAAGCAACTCCTGCATAGTCTTCATTCCATTAGATTCACAGCCCGGTTTTTATCATTTCTTAATTTCATGAACTTGCTTACTTATGTTAACTGCTCAAAGATTTGCTTCCTCTTTGAGCACCTAAAGGGACCTTTAGTTGCTGGGATCCCATACATCTATAGTGCATGTGTCGGATTATTGACTGTATGTTGGTATTAAGAAAATTGATCACTTTTCTTAATACTATTTGTTATAAATTACTTAATTATCTTAATGATATTACCCCAAGCACTATAAAATGAGGATACACAGAAATTGTATCTTGCTGCCATGATCATGTGGTCAGATAAGAGCAAAGAAAGTACTTAATATTGTGACTACAATATAGCCCTTATTGATGAAATGCTAGTTTACTTTTCCCTTCTTAGAAACTGCAGGGGAAAAAGAAGATAATCCAAAATCTGACAGCGAATAGATTTTGGAATTTAACTCTCCATAATCTCCTAAACCAATGTGAATGTAAAGTTCTCTCTAATGAGTAACACAGAGTTATAAGTAGGCCATTCACTAAAAATCAAGGTGGTTTTGCTTCAATAGCCATCTGTGGCCTACTGACAGCAGGCACACCACTTAGAAGGAAAGAATAACTGTCAAAGGAATCTTACAACGTGAGCTTGAGCATGTTACTCAGTTCTGGATTGAAAAAAAAAAATCTTCCTGGAGCAACTCAAGCTTCCAAATGCAGCAGGACTCTTCTGAGTGCTCAGTAAGAACACATACAGAAGGCAGTGGGCCCATGAAGCTCATTGAGGTATAATTCTCTTCCATGGGGCTGGGAAGAAGGACTCATCGATGTTGTCTACAAAGAAGTAGAGTGTACGTGTTTTATGTGCACTTTGTTAAAAAAAAGTGCTGCAAATTCTTCCATGGGGCTGGGAAGAAGGACTCGTCGATGTTGTCTACAAAGAAGTAGAGTGTACGTGTTTTATGTGCACTTTGTTAAAAAAAAAGTGCTGCAAATTTAAGGTCCAAATTTTTCTTAGGCCTGTATCTGAACACTACTTCTAAACACACACAGACCCATCCGAACACATATCCACCTACCATATCCACATTTACTCAGCTTCCTCATATGTGGCAGCCACCACATAGCAAAAATTCTCAGACTTCCGTTGGAGAAAGCTGTTACTTAATATTTTCCAACTTGCTTAATAGTTTTACATTTCAAAGTCTTATTGATTAATTTTTAGTTTTGGTCTGCTACTTCATGCAGATTTAGGTGAAAATACTTTTTAAATAAGTAAGTCGGAAGGGGAGAGCAATACATCCCGGAAAACTTTTTCCCAGTGAGATCCTTTGTTATCACAGATTACTCCCCCTCAATACACACACAAAGATAATGTTAAGGAAGACATTCCTCCATTTATAACCTGCATTAAATAATGTTTTTTTTTTGTTTTATTTATTTGCATGTTTCTTCTTGAATGAGGCTTGCTTCTGTGTTTGGAAAAGATTTTTATTGTTATTGGTGTGAAAGTTTCCAGTTCAAGTTTTTTCTCATTTGATAATCCATACACATTTTGAATCATGATCTTGATCGTAATTCCTGCCATCTAACAATGATCTTCCCACTTCCTGGTTTCATTGATCATTCCTCTCTGTCTCTTCTTTTACTCACAGACAAATGCTAACCTTTTTTCACATATGATTGATTATTTTTAGACTTTGTTGTTGTTCTTGTTGTCTGAGCCCAATCCATAGCAACCTTATCTATTCACACAGCACAAAACACTGAGTGTTCCTGCATGGTTCCTAAGTCTAAGTCCATTAAATGGCCCTCTTTGCCAATGCATCCCATTGAAAGATTTTCTCTTTTTTTGCTGCCCCCTTGACTGTATGAAACATAATGTTCTTCTCTAGGAACAGACTTATCCTGACAATATAACTAAAGTATGTAGGCTACATCTTGTCCTTCTTGCCTTCAAAGAGCACTCTGACCTTATTTCTTCTGATTCAGATTTGTTTGTTTTTTTGTTTTTGAACACTCAGTGGTATTGCTCCAGCACCACAATTCAAATGCATTCCTCCTTTGAAAGTCTTCTTTATTCACTGTCTAACATTCACATGAAATGGGTCAGGTGCATCTTAGTACTCAAAGTAACATCTTTGCTCTGCGAAGCTCTGACAAGTCCTTGTGCCGCAGATGTACCTAATGCAATGAGTCTTTTGATATCCTGACTGCTGCTTCCATAAGCATTGATCGTGAATCCAAGTAAGGCAAAAACCTTGACAACTTCAATCTTTTCTTCATTTATCATGATGTTACTTATTGGTCCAAATGTAAGGATTTTTGTTTTCTATCCTTTGTGTTGTAAACCATATTGAAGGCTTTAGTCCTTCATCTTCATCAGAAAGTGCACAGAGATCCCTCTGTTTCAGCAAATAATGTTGCCATCTCCATAAAATAGACTGTTATTAAACCTTCTCCCCACCCAATCCTGTACTCATCTTCATATATTTCAGTTTCTCTTATGATTTGCTTAGTATATTATTGAACAAGTATGGTGAGAGGATACAGCCCTAACATAGACCTTTCCTGAACTTAAACCATGCAGTATTTCCTTGTTCTAAACACACGGCTGCCTCTTGATGCATGTATGAGTTCTAAGGAGTATGTCACTCGATAGTGTAACTATTAACGTGTCGGCCTGTCCATCCTAAGACTGAATGTTGGGCAAGAGTCTTAAGTTCCTTTGAGAGCTGAAGAAGGATCAAGGGCCATGGTTTCAAGAGTTCTAAAATTCTTGATCAGACCAGCAAGCTTCACCTTCTTATGATTTTGAGTTTTGTTCCACATTTTCTCCCACTGTATCCTACACTCCCTATTGTGATCCCCTTTACAATGAGCTGGCTGGGCACCATGTAGTTCTTTATGGAGGCTGAGGTTTATATGATCCAAGACAGCTTTGCTTTTCGTCAGTCTTCTCTGTTCCAGACAGGGAGATCTGCTTCTTAGATGGCTGCTCAGAACTTTAAGACTAGTGACACCACATCAAAGTAGCATGTAGAACATTTTCTTCATATATTATTATTTAAATTTCCCTCTGTGTCCCAAGACTATAGTGCTAAGGTCCAGGCCCAGTGGTTTGGTTTTGTTATGGCTAAGAAATGTTCTTAATATTATCCCCTAAATACTTACTATAATATTGGAAATGCTTACTATATAACAGACTATATAATTACTATGTGGAAATTATCTGTTGAACCCAAGGGAGAGACCTTCCACAAGTTCCTGGACAAAGAAAGGAAAAGAGAACAGAATTTTCTCACAAACTTTTAGAAGCCCTTACATAGATATTTGTGGACATCATCCCATTTAATGTTCCACTCCTCCTGAGCTTGAGTGTTTTTGTTTTTTTGTTTTTGGGGCATCACTGCCCTCTGGTGGCGGGAGTAGGAGGCCCAGCCTTTGCTCCTGTGGAGTCGCTGCTGTAATTGAATCTCCATCCCGGTGGGCCACAGTCCCGCACACAACCACTGCGCCACCAGGGCTCAGCCCGAGCTTGAGTGTTTTTGTATGAACTTGTAGACTATTATTTCTTTCGTTGTTGTTATCTATAATAAGAGACTCCTAATGGTATAGCGGTTATGCATTGGGCAGCTAACCACAAGGTCAGCAGTTTGAAAGAAACAGTCACTATGTGGAAGAGAGCCTTCTACTCATAAAGATTAATAGTCTCAGAAATTCATAGGTACAATTCCAACAGATCCTATGAAGTCACTATGAGCTGGCACTGACTGACTTGATGGCAGTGAGTTTGTTTTATTTGGGTTTGTTTTGAGCTGATTTACCCTTTTTTTGGGGGGGGGCATCACTGCCCTCTTGGTTGTGGGAGCTACCCAGCCTTGTTCCTGGAGAGCTGCTGCTGGATTTGAACCACCAAGCCCGTGGACCACAATCCTGCACTCAACCACAATGCCACCAGGGCTCCGCCCCAAGCTGATCTACCCTTTATTGCATTTTGTTTTCTCTTCTGTCAAATTAATAGTTACTATGTTTGTATACTGTCTAGACTGTGACTTACCACCACCCCCATCCCTGCAAACCTTCAAATAATATTTCATTCTGTGTGTAAAAATTTCCCAGACTTCTTACAGTTGTGGTCCTGACAATATTGCCCTTTTTGCGATTGACTAATTTTAGTCAGCACAATGCCCATTAGGTTCACCCATGTTATGAGATGTTTCTTAGAATTGTCATCACTCTTTAGTGTTGTATCTTATTCCATTATGTGTGTGGTACTTGTGTTTAGCAAAACAGCATCCTGGACCCTTACTGATGACCTCCCATTCATTTGTTCATTCATTTGATTACTAATCGAACCATCAATTAAGCTGTGCATTTGTTCAGGTTCTGTGGAATCGTGTCTCTCCATCAGGCACATTCAGCAGGACATTATTCTCAGATTCAGTGCTGAAAAAAATTGACACACCACGTACCTTTATGCATAAGGGTGGGCGTTTAAAAAGTTTGTGAAATATTCCATTATCTTTTTGTTCCATGTTGTATAAACTTTTTTTTGAAATCCCTTTTTATAAAAGAAAAATTAGTCCACAGGTATCTGGAGGCCAGAGATGACTCATTTTTCATAGTAAATCACCAGCGTTAAGTCCATGATCTGCTTTGTGACCAATGGTCTTTTTAAGATGATATGATTTAACAAAATGATTCTTCAATACTACCAAGCTTCTTCTGTTCTAAAATAATAATGGTAATGATAATAGCAATGAGAGCATTGAAAATGCCAACTTGATTATAACCAATGGCAACAAGGTTGTTCCAACTTATAATTTTCCCTATTGGACAGATAGGTTTGCCCCATAACATTTCCAAGACAGTGGATTTTTAAGGAAGCAGACTCCTGCATCTGCCTACCACACAGCAACTGCTGACTTCAAACCTAAAACTTAGGATAGTAACTGCTTGATCAAACCATGATTCCACCAGGTCTTCCTTTTATTTATTATTAATTTTTAAAGATTACTACTGTGGGCTCTTACAATTCTTGTTACAATCCATACATCAATTGCATCAGACATATTTGTGTATAGATTGCCACCATTCTTTTCTAGACAATTACTTTATGTTGAGCCCTTGGGATCAGCTACTCTTTTTCCCCTTACACCCGCCTGCTAACTCTTTGATATATTGTAGATTATTATTATTTTCATTTCTCACACTGACCTCTGTCTCTTTTCCCCTCTGATTTCTGTTGGTTCTTCCCCCTGAAGGGGTATGTGTTGCTATGGGCCATTCATTGCAAGTGGTGTCCCGTTTCTCCTCTCCTCTTCATTCCTTTCTCCTTACTCTTTTGATGTCGCTATTCTAATTTGTGTTCTTGGGTTCCATGTGTCAAGTACTTGGTCTCTTGCCTATATCTATGTACACATTATGGTCCAGTCCAGTGTAGGAAACAGCACAGGACCATGATAGTGAGGGGTGAGGAAGCCTCAAGGGACCAGAAGTATATTGCATGATCCATTGATGCTCTACCACAACATGATGGACTCATCCTTTTCATGTGACCCCTCTCTGAGGGGATGGATATTCCATTGTCTACAGATAGGATTTGGGGCTCTTCTCTGACTCCCCTCATTCTCACCAATGGATATTTTGTTTCTTTGTTTTTCGTTTGTTATGAATCTTCTACTGTCCATTACTCAGTCTCAATGATACCTCATGATTGCATCGACTTGTGTGCTTATTATTTCACTGCTAGATGACCGCCTATTTAACGTCAAGTCTTTTAAGAATGCAGATGATATCTTTTAATAGTGGGACACAATTTTCTGACTTCAACCCCATTTACATATGCATCCATTTTATCTGCAGAGATTGTGGGTGGTGGTCGTGGTGGTGTTGAGACTCACAGAATGACATTTTGTTAGAACAAAGTGTTTTTGTAATGAGGGAGGGTATGAACTGAGGCCCAAGGCCTGTCTGCAGCCTCAGTGTATTGTCTTATAATATATATGTATGTATATGTATGTATATATATAAAACCTCTATTTTTATGGATTAATGTGTTTACATAAGTACATACCTCTGTTAATACCTCTGACTATAGTTTTTCTTCCTAGAGCCTTTCTCTGTTCCCTTTTGCCGCATGTTGCCACACCATCACATTCCCCCTTCTTCCACCTCTTAGTGCTTCTTCTCTGCTAGATCAGTGCTGTTCTCATACACACAGGATCTCTGCAACCTCCTAGCTGTTGGTTTGAGTTCCTTAGTTTTCCCCTGTCTATGGTGTTGTTTGCTCACAACCCCTGCCCACACAAGCACACACCTTCTCCCCAATAGACACTCTGAGACCCTTGGCACTGTTGCATTCTCACCAAGCTTGCTTCCCATGTTTGTTTTATAAAATAGGCAAACTAGCAATGTCCTAGTCCAAAAATTAAAAAAAAAACAACAAAGGTTTGAGGGGGGTGGGGAGGCATATATAGTTCCAGGTCTGTCCTCTGTCCTTTATGACTCCCCCCACCCCCTCACCCCTGGTCCTGTGGGAGTTCTGGGGGCTGCCCTTCCAAGTCTGAAGTCTATTTGGAGTGCTCTTTAGGGGCTTTGTGGTTTGGCTTTGCTCAATTTGCCTCTCTGTGGGGGATTCATACTACCTATCTCCCGACTGGATGTCCCCATTATTGTCCTCTGTTGTGGTATGGGGGACAACATGCACTACATTATTGGCAGTCCTACAGCCCTCTCTGCCTTAGCAGCTCCATGGAGGGACATCATCCTACTGGCCTGGTGTGCCAATATGGAGTCTAGGCCGATTGTCCCCTTTTCTGTTTTCTTTCCTGTTTTGCTTCCATGTGCGCATGGTAAGTCAGCTCCCTTCCCCATCTGAAGGGTTAGTGCTGTTGTCTGTTGTATATACTTCTAGACCAGGGTCAGATTGACTTTTGTCGGGGCTGACCCTGTATCTCAATCCTTTCATGCAATCCTCCATACGGTTATGTTGCCCTCCTGGTCTGATGTACTGTGGTGGGGTCTGTATGCACACTCCCAATTCTGTGGAAACATTACTGATACTCTCCCCTTGAGTGGGTTAGTGCCCTGTTCCCCCAGCCCATGCCATCATCTCAGGCCCCCTTGTTCTCCTGCATCCTCCACCCCTTTCCCCTTCTTTATGTTGAATTCACATGTACCTCCTTGGGATTGCTCTGACATCCACTCGACTGCCTGTGCCTCCACCCATATATTTTGAGATAATGTCTTTTCTTCTATATTTATTGTGCTGGTTATAATTACCATATGGGTCTAAAGTTATACTTGTCTTTTTTTGATGGACTCACTTAGCATAATTTCCTCCAGCTCTTCCCACATAACAGCATGTTTCATGTGATTTTTTAGTGCTGCATAGTACTCCATTGTATGTGCAAGGGTTTATTAATCCACTCATCTGTTGATGAATGTGTGGGTTGTTTCAAACTCTTTATGTTAGTGAATAGTGCTGCAGTAAACAGCAGATCACTGACAACTGGTCGTGTTTCATTTCTTACCTCTTCTAGTTATATGCCCAGAAGAGGGATGGTAGGGTCATAAGGTAGATAGATTACCATTTTGTTTAAATATTGATGGATCCTTTTCCACTGAGGCTGAACATATCTACGTGACCATCAGCAGGGGAGGAGGGTTTCTATGTTATCACATTCCCTCTAACATTTGCTGCTCTTATTTTCTGATTTGCCTAACCTCAGGTGTGTTAAATGGTATCCCATTGCTGTTTTAATTTAAATTTCCCTTATGGCTAATGATCAGGAGCACTTTGTATGTGTTTATTGATCATATGGTCTCCTTCCTAGTGAAATTTATTTTCAGTTCTTTTGCCCTGTTTCTCAGAGGATTAACTTTTTTCCCCTTCTTTTTGGAGACCAGGAGGGTTGTGTAAATTTTAGCAATAAGGGCTTGCATTTAATGTTCAATAAATGTTACATTTCCTGCCAGTATTTGTACTTGAATATTTTCATGGAATACTTAGGCAAGCCTATGAACTGGATATTGCCTGCATTTTACATTTAAGAAAAAAATAGTGTGATATCAATGATTGAGGACAAAATCTTAAGAATAGAAAATTCCAGGTGTAGGGTTCAAGCACAGGAGCTGAGTTTACAGCCATCATATGATACTACCTGCTTTCTATAAAAAAAAAATCTAAATGGGATAGATACATATGGCACTGTATCATAGTTACATCGGAGTACAAATGTATTCTCTGTAAATAAAGATTTTAAAGATTTTTTAAAAAGAAGAATGTCTACTAAGGACATTTTGGAACTTTTTTTCTATCCATCACACTCAATGCAGCTAAAAAAACTCAGGCAACTTTTCACAACCTCCCTTGCTATTTAACTTAACTCTCCATTACTTTGGCAAAAGCATTACCATGGCAACCTGTCTCTTCCAATTGTTTCACCACTAACGTTTCCATTTTAACTACTGACTCCAGGAGAATTCTCTAATTCCTGCTTCACTGTGTGTTCAGAGGAGGGAATTGTAAATGGTGAGAATTCAGCACCAAAGAGGGCTTCAAGCACAGCTCTGAACTTCCACCATCTATAGAGAACATTAGGGCAGGAGCTAGGTCAATTTTTAAGTGTACACAATTAACTAGGGCATCTGGACAGACCAAGACATATGATATCTCACTTCATTCTCCAATTTGCCCTCTAAATTAGAGATCACAGAGGAAGGCCTGGAAGCCCACTGAGTTTAAGTAACCTTTCTCAGTGAAGCCTCCTGCTAGTCGGTGATGTATATTTACTGTTGGATCTTATTTTCAAGGTATTATTATTTAATATTAATGTAATGGTTTTTTTGAAGTTTTAGTTTTATGTTTTAAATCCCATACACATTTGGGCAGAGTTTTCACACGCATCATGTCTCAAGTTCTTTACGTCCATTTCCATTCATAGGACAATCCTCCTGTGAGCCCTTGCTTTCCTGCTGCAGGCTGGCGGAACATGGTGGAGCTGCTAACACAGAGAAGAATGTTTGTGCATGGCCGAAGGCTGCCATGGAGCAGGCATGGGGGTTCTGCAGCAAGCTCTTCTGTTTGTGATTCCTCTCTTCCCCCTTCCAGAGCAGGATGAAAGGGGTCTTTTGTGTGAGGTTGCCGCACCAGGAAAGGCTTGTGGTATGGTTTTGTAAGAGCTCCTTCTTGTCTCTATGCATAAAGGGTGCTGGCAATTTCCTCGCCAGTTGCCTTACATTAACTCATCTAGAAACAGAGTCTAAGACTGGAATCCTTGTGAAAATGATTTATTTAGGGAGCTTAGGGGAAAGGAGAAATAAGATGCCCCCAAGTCAATTCTTTTTCTTTCTTTCACTCTCTGTCACACACACACACACACACACTCACCACATATTGCACACACATACATCACACACACACACACAAGCACACACACACATGTACACCGATCCTTTTATTTATTCCAGTGGTCTCGGTGTGTATTAAAGGTTTGGCCAAGGGTTAGGGCTGAGTGCCACTCTCTTTCCTGCCAGAGAGAAAAGTCTGAATGGGTCCTTGAACATCATATACTCAGTGCTATCTCGGAGACTCCTGGCCAAGAGGGCAGGACATTTTGGGAAACCTCTGGATGACACTGGAGTCTTTGAGATATGTGTGATTTTTTAATAAAGACAAACGGGCAGACATCCCCTCCACTTGTTCAAAGATCAATACCAGTATCACTTAGCAAGTGGCTGTGGCTGGCATGATCTGAGAGCAATCCTGTCTGTTAATGGAGTCTATACTGTTTGCATTGTTTAATTATCAGAATGACCTGCGGAGGGAGATGTGAGGCCTCGTGTGTTGCAAATAGGTAGGGTTCAGAGGGTGCTGGTGTGTCCAGAGTCACGAAACTGTGCAGTGGAGGAGAAGAGCTTATGGAATTCCAGGTGTCTGGTGTTTTCCACAATTCAACTGTCTTCACAGATCCGTTCTTTCTGGGGGAACATCTGTGGAAGTGCGAAAATGTGAGTGACTTTTATGGTCCTCCCAAACCTACATGCAGCATTTAAACCAGGTCAGGAAGGGTGTCTCGGGTCATAGCAGGCTCATTGTAGGAAGCAATATCATGGATTCCTGGAGACCGTTCATCTCTCCCATCTTGGCACCCTCCAGAACTGCCACCCTTCTCCTCAGTGAGTGTAGATAAACACTTAACAGATCATCTTTCTACTCACAGTGTCACTCCTTGCACTTCCACCCACTTTCCCTAAGCAATTGCTGAGGAATTAATCTTAGATAAGAGTGAGAATTTTCAGAGGAGAAAGAATTTCTGCAGATACATTGAAAGTTTACACAACTCCCAGAAATTTCAATTTCAGAACCACATACGGAGGACATATTATGGGCCGGGCACTGGGGTAAGATATGATAAAAAAGAGGCAGACTGTCTTTGTGTAGACAAGCGTTAATGGTAGACACACACATATATCAATGCCTTTGTAAACAAGAATAATACTATATTTTAAATATCTTGGCCTGGCTTATATTTAATTAAATTCCTACACTGTGTGCTCCACTTTATAATTTTTTTAACTAAGGCATTTAACAACTATATTACATAGAAATGTATATCCTCACTTTACTGGTGAGATTATTGAAATCCAGGGAAATATGGATACACTACAGTCCCATGTGAGATCAAACATGCATCTGCCTGTCTCTAATACAAAGAAAACAAGACTAACTTACATACAGGGTCAATTCTGATTGTAAGCAAACCTATAAAGTGAAGTAGAAGTAATTGCCCTTGGGAGATTCCCAGAGTGTAAAATTATGGGAACAGAAAACCTCCTCTTGCTCTTTGGTAACATAGGGTGAGTTAATACTGCTCACCTAATGATTTCAAAGCTTCTTTTAATACCCTGGTCTATCTATTCTTAAATTTAGCAAGATATAATGAAGTTTAGAAGAAAGAGTATAAAAACTATTCAACAATAAAATTCAACACAAAACAAAGAGATGCCTAAAAAGGCATGCCTAATTGACACTTGGATTCTTATCTTTTGCTGATGGATTGACCAGGAGATAGTGTCTGGAGCAAGACTTAAATATAAGCCATAGGCCTCACATAGTCATCTGTGTATAGCAGGCTATTGTTTTTCTATCTGGGGAAAGTAAGAGTAAAACAAGCAACAGTAACATGTTAACATTAAGTTGACTCCTACTCTCAGCAAATCTTATGCATCAGAGTAGAACTTTTCTGACAGGGTTTCCAAGTCTGTCAAGTGTACCTGACCACTATATCTTTCTCTTGCAAAGAATTTGAAACCACTGTTAGCAGCTGAGTGCTTAATCAATGTGCCAAAGGGCTGCTGGGGAAGTTGGACACAGTATAAAATAAAAAAATATTGAGGGACTCAGAATATTACTGCAACAAAAAAAGAATCAGGGGGTCATGGAAGGTCATTGTCATAGCATCCATAGAAAATGCCAGGAGAAAACAAAAAAGGAGGGTGGAAGATAAGCGCATTAAGTGATGACAAAGAATGCAATTCCAGAACCTAAACCTTGAGCTCTAACTCTCTGAATCCACGGCATCAGTCTGCATCTTGCTGCTGATGTGTAACTTCTTCTGTTAGCTCTTCTGGAATTTTGTTACATGTGCTCACATGTCGACTATGATTTCTCCTCCTGAGGAGTGCTCAAAAGATGATCTGAAGTTCCTGGAATGAATTCTGAAATAAAAGCAGTAATTTGCTCTATCTAACAGCGTTGAGCTCATCCTGCCCTGTCTGTTGAAGGTTTCAAGAGACAAGGTCTTCGAAGTGCTGGCACAGTGGAGAGTGTAAGGAGCTTAAAAGCAGACCTCTGGAAGCAGGAGACAAGAGCACACATGTAGCATGTTGCCATTAGTTTTCCATTTAAATCCCCCTACAGTGTGCAGAGATAAATGAGCACAGTCACTGGGGATGCAGCCTCATTTGCTTTGGCGTCTTCGGTGAAAGAGCACTGTTTTCCTGATGCTGACATCTGCACCTCCCAAGCAGAGGGACTCCTGTTTTGTACTTGCCCTTTAGAAGGATGGACGGTGCTGCGGAGCTGTAAGCCATGTTGCAGAGTCAGTCAGATCGGGTAGTAACAGCCGCAGATGGACATTGATGGATTTGGCAATTAGATCATCCTAGCATCTAATATGTAGAAGGAAGACATTTCTGTCTTTCTTAAAGACTTCGTGGGATGCTGGCCATGGCTCAGGCTTGCTTCTTTCAATACAACAGGAATTTTCTGGGGAATTCATAGTAGCTAGATTGGTTTGAGTAGGCTTTCTGCTAGGGATTTTTTTTAAAGGATAACAATTAAGTAAAGTTTACCTCCTTCATGTATGTTTAGCCTCTTCCTTCCCACACACTCTCCAAAGGTGGCTGCTGAAGAAGTTGTAGCTTGATGATGAAGTTTTGCTTCTCTTCTTAAAGGTGGCACATTAGGTAAGATGTTGGCGCTCAGAGCACTGGGTTTTATTCTTCTGTTCCCAGCATTGTGGTTATTGTAAGCTGTGCAGTTACTCCATACAAAGTCACTTCATGCACAGTGAAGAGAAATACTGACTGATCTTGTGCTGTCCACATGACTCATTGCTGTGGGCATAATGGAACTATGGAATGGCTAAATGGAGAATTAGATCCGGCTTCAATGGTTCATAGAATAGAAATTGAATCCTTGGATACTATATTAAAGGGTGACATTTTCAGTAGTTCAACAAGTGTTTTAACAGCAAGAACTTTGGCTCCATCCATGAACACACTGGTTAAAATGCTGAATGCCTGGGTTTGGGCTGTACTTATATCAATGCATTGTGGACACACTAGTTACCTCCTCTTGAATTTATTCTGGGAGGTCTTTGATTAATAAAACATTACAAATCAAAGTAAATATTACTGAATACATGCAGTGTCTCTAGTAGACAAGATCTTTCAATATATGTAGCCTTTTCATGGGTGGAAAATAGTAACATCTAATAGTAAAAGGTAATTTTTGTTGACCACTTTTCATATGATAGGTACTTCTCTATGAGCTTTGTTGTATTCTCTTTTGAATCCTTGTAACAAGCCTGTAAGACAGGTTCAATAGTTATTTTAATTTTACAGATGATAAATATTTAGTAATATGCCCAAATCTTTATAATGGATCTGACTCAAGATCTTGCATTCTTAGCTACTGTTATATATGTGTGTATTCATATATGTGTGTATGTAATTATATATATAATTATATTTTGTAGGCTAATTCTAATATTTCAATAACAAATAACATATATGATAATATAATAACAAAAACAGATTCTCATAATGTCTTTACCTGAACAATGGCAACCCAGACACATCAGGTCTTAATCCCATAACTATAAAGGTTATTTTATGAAGACAAAGAGCCTTTCCTCAAAGACATGATTAACCATTATGAGGCAAGAAGATTTTGTTGGATCATGCACATGTGCCCTAAATTCAATCCCCATTATCTTTACAAGAGACAGGGGGAAATGATGCTTACAGAAATTGAGATGATGCTGTCAAGGTAGAGTCAGAGATTGAGATGATATAGTCACAAAGAATTCCAGCAGCCACTAAAAACAGGGAGAGAAAAGGAATGGGCTTTCCTCTAGCATTCTTAGAAGTAGATTACCATCTCACAGGCATAAAGTCTAAGACCTATCTTGACCCTGTATGACAGGCTAGCCCTGCTCCTTTGGTTTTCTGAGATGGCAACTCTTTCAGGGAGGAGAAGGTCTTAACTTTCTCCTCCAAAGCAGCTGGTGGTTTTGAACTGTTGACCCTGGAGTTTCATAGCCAACATGTTAGCAGATCAGATTTTCTTATTTCCTGAATTTAGGCCTGTGAAATTTTGATAATGATAAACACCGTAACAGTCAGATAATGCATTTCTATTGTTTTAAGGCACAAACTAGTTAAAAAAAAGTTACTGTCATGTTAACTCTTAACTCATAGCAACCAACCCCTTGTGTGACAGCATAAGTTTTGATACATTGTGATACATATTTTTTTTAAATCTCTTATTTCAATTGTAGATCACCAGACCTTTCTTTTAAGGTGCCTCTGGGTGACCTCGAACCCCTGGCCTTTCTATTAGCAGCAGGAAGTGGTCATCCCATGCACCAGCAAGAAACTTCTCAAGCTAAATTGTACAGTAGTTTGTTGCAACAGCTACATGGAACTGACACAGTTTGGGAAAGAAAGTCCACACTGAGTATTAAGTTTTTCAGCATATGTAATGGGGAAATCATATTTGAAATAGCATCACTCAGTGATAGCTGCCTGACGTAGAGATTAAATGAATCATATGTCAGTTTCTGACAGCTCTTTTCTTTAAATCAAAATCCTTCTTCATATGGATGTTTCCAAAGCCTGCCTTTGATTTATCTTAATCCTGGAGAAGTACCTCTGCTCTCTCAGCTATTAAATGCTTTGATGTTTATTGAAAGGTCAGCAGTTCCAGTCCACCAGCTGCCCCAAGTGAGACTGATGTGGTAGTCGTCTTCTGTAAAGCTCCACAGCCTTGGAAACCCTGGTTTGGAGTGAGTGGGTGAGGGCTTGATCTGCCCTCTCCTGCAGGATCACTGGAAAGCTTTCATTGGTGTGCTGTTTATTTCTAGGGGAGCAGTTCAGTGTTTCTTTCTTGCCACCTGTCATCAAATCTCTCACAAAAATGTTTAGAAATCTAGTCCACCTTTGAAAACAATCACAAACGTTACTCTGGCTAGAGTGAAGTTCTTTCCTTTTGAAAAGCAGGCATACTTACTTTCAAAGACTTTTGGGTGTCCTGAAGAGTACGTTGTGGTGGTAAGGTGCCCTTGAGTTGGTTCCAGCTCACAGTAACCCAACGTACAACAGATGGAAAATTTCCCCTGTCCTGTACTTTCCGGCTATTATTACGTTGGAGCACAGCGTTGCAGCCGCTGTGCAATTTGTTGAAAAGATTCTGAAGTTGAACTTACACAGTGGCTGCAGCTCTTCTTAGTTGCTTCTCTACCAAGCCCCATGTCATTTTTCAAGATGGAGCTCTTCTGATTTCATATTGAAAGGATGCGAGATGGAGTCTCACTGTGCTTACCTCGAAGGAGTGAGTTGTCACAAGTGAAAGGCCGTCCCTCCTAGAATATATATATATATATATATATATATATACACACACACACACACACACACACAGGCACACACACACACATACCCTGGTAGTATAGCGACTGCATTTTGGGCCGCTAAGGACAAGGTCAACTGTTCTATTGTCTTTCTTGTCAAATGACTATTTTTCTTAAGAAAAAGAAAACAATATTTTCCTGATAGACATTGTTTTCTCATTTGGATTACCCTGTCTATAAAAATGGATCAGAGATTCATAACAGACCAGTGTATTTCCAAAGGAAGAACATCAACTTCAGGTGGAAAATGTTTTCTTGGTTCACTTGACCTGACACTTAAAGGATGACTCCAGCAAGACATCACACCCTTTAATCCTGTTTCCCTCATCTCAAGATCTGAGATCATTGCAATGTGGTCAAAATTTTCATAGCAAAATCTCATCTATGGCCCAAGTAAATGGAATTGTCAAGTAAGGAAACAAATGATAATATTTTAATTCAATATATATATATATATATATATGATTATAACTAAAATATCTAAATTCACAGTTTTGAGAATGCATCTTCTCATGTTACACCCCCAAGTTTTGACATAGCCAGCATTAAATCATTGAACTATTTCAGAAGAAAATTTGGTGAGATGGAAGAAGATGGCATCAAGTTCAATTTACCCACCTGGAGCTTCTTCTGCCAGACCAGAAAATTGGTAAGGATGATGAATGAGACTGGGAGTCAAAGTCCTACAATTAGAATCAGAGTACGAGGGTCTGTCCTGAACCTCATTTTTAAAAAATTTCATCCACAATGCCACCTAAGAATGCACTTAAGTGCTCTGGGCTAAGTGTGCTGAGCTCATAGACTCTGGCAGAGCAGCTACCATTGTCTGAGTTTGACAGCATGCAATGATATGCCCGTGCTGATGCCCAAAAGAGGACATAATCCCAGACTCAAGGAGAACCTCTGAAATCTAGTCACAGGATTCCACACCAGAGCGTCCCTGCATTGTCAGCTTTCTTATGTTCATAGCCTGGAAGCCAGGGTAGGCAGGTAGCCATAAATTTGAAGGAACGGAAAAGATGTAAGAGAATGTACCTCACATAGTCCATGGGGGAAATCAAGTTCCAGTTGCCTGAGAAGAAAGCACCCTCTTGGATAAGTTAGATCTCCCCCTCTGGGTCACCCTGCCAGTCCCATAATCAGAGCACCCCACAAGCCCAATACAAAAGAGAGAAAAAAGATATTTTCTCGGTAAAGACTGTAAATCCCAGTCTCATTGTTTAACTCCAAGACAGCTAGTAGAATGATACCTGCAACATATATTATCCTACTAAGCAAACACCTGCTAAAAAATGCCATAAGTTAGCTACCCAGCCCAGGGCCTTTCAATATAACAAAGACTTCCTGGAGCAAGCCTCAGTTTCCGAGTAACTTTAGTTCCAGCTGGCTAGGAAAAAAAAAACTCTGCACTATTAGGGTATTAGTGGTCTTGGCACAAGCTAAAACAACTCCACAAGACCAACAGGAGAGATACTGTCTGCCCTAGGTGACCCTACATGCACCTGGGGAGATTCTGACTGTCCTCTATGTGACTGGGAGCATCCCTGGCTGTCCTGGTGGGCCCTAGACCAAGTACCCCTGCCTGCTGCAATGCTGCATGTAGCACAATACAATTATACCAATGACCTCAAGCACTCAGCATCACTGTGGAACTGCTGTCTGGCTTCTGCTGTGATCTTGCCTTTGAGGCTAATTCCACTGCCCATCTGTGGGACCCTACACCAAGCCAGCAGAGTTGGAACAACTACAGACGCATGGTCAGATGGTCAAGATGCTCAGCTATCTCACCACTTATTGTTGTTTTTCTTTCTCTCTGCTCTGGCAATCTGGCATTCTGTGCTGCTACTTTCTTGACACAATCGCTGAACAAAAAATGGGTGCATACAAAATGTGGTAAAGAAAAATGATAGTGCCCAGCTATCAAAGATTTAGCATCTGGGGTCTTAAAGGTTTGAAGATAAACAAGTGACCCTCTACCTCAGAAGTTACAAAACTCACATGGAAGGAGCACAGCAGCCTGTGTGATCATGGGTGTCAGTAGAATCAGGTAACAGACTTCTAAGATCTAGAACAACATCAGATCCAAGGTGAATGGGGGTTGGGGTGGGCACCGAATGCCCATCTGTAGACACATGGACATCCTCTCACAGAGGGATCACAGGGAATAGATGAGCCAGTCAGGGTGCAGTATAGCACCGATTAAACACACAATTTCCCTCTAGTCTTTTGGTGTTTCCTTCATGACCTTAATTCTACCTTACATATTAGATTAAACCAGAGCACGCAACATGTAGTAGTAAACACTGATACAAATAAGAGCCCACAAAACAGGGAATCCAGGATAGAGAAACTGCTCAGGGCCAACATTGATAGTAGAAATGCCAGTAGGATGAGAGGATGGTGGAGGAGGAAGGAGGAATTGATCATAAAAATCAAGTTATAAGTTCCTTCCAGGGGGCTGAATAATAGAAAAGTGGGTGAAGGGCCACAAAAGATGAAGTAAGATATGGAAATAATCTATAACTTATCAAGGGTTCGTGAGGGTGGATGGGCTGGAAAGGGGGTGGGAAGAAAGGGATAGTTGATATCTGGGGATCAAGTGGGAACAGAAGGCTTTGAAAATGATAATGGTGGCATATTTGCAAATGTGTTTCACACACTAGATGAATGCATGGCTTGTAATAAGAGATGTTAAGAGCCTTCAATAACATTATTTTTTAAAAAAGCAAATAAACAACATAAAGTTATTTTTTTTAAAAAAAAGAACCCCAATAAAATAACTTTAAAGAAAAGAAGCAAATTTGAGCACAATGCTTGGCATTGGAATATATATATATATATATATATATATATATATATAATATCGTCCAGATTTTATGGAAAAATGCACATTGTGTCACATAAACCTCAAATAAACAATCCTTTCTTATCCTTCTTTTATTATGTAGATCTGGTTATGAATACATCCAATACCTATCTCTTTGTGAAACTTTCCATTCTCAAAGTAAGCTGAGCCACATCCTTATCACAGTACTTGCAATTGTAGTACAGTGACTTCTCAAGCCAGCTCACACTAACTGACTCCCAAGCATGTGACCAGAAGACGAATGCAACACAAAGCATTTTCAATGGTGACATCCAAAGAAATCCACAAAAGTGAAACTTTACCATTGTCTTATCATTTCCCTGCCTGGCTTTATATCCCTGAGATATCTCTTTACTTTTCTTACTTAGCCCTACTTCCTCCATGTAGACCTGAATGTACCTCCTACATATACACTGAATTCTACTCTTAACCCAGACTTCTCCTTACTTAAAACTAAATACTCACCTCAGCCCTACTTGGTCCTTGTAGGCCAGATAGGAAGCCACTTGAGAGGAGTTCATAATAGTAAATTCAATTTGTACTCTGACACAAATGGAAAACAAGAAAACCTGTATGTCATCTCTTCATTTTTGCACGGTGTATGTCTCTATACCAAATCTACATTTTACCAGGATCTAGATGGATTGTATTACAAACAACCAATCATACTAAATCTTCATGCCATAGCTTTCTATAGAGCACTGGTTCTCAACCTTCCTAATGATTAGATCCTTGAATACAGGTCCTTGTGTGGTGGTGACCTCCCAACCATACAATTACTTTCTTTGCTACTTCATAACTATAATTTTGCTACTGTTAGAGATCGGCCAACTCTCGTGAAAGGGTCATTTGATGCCCAAAGGGCTCATGCCTCACCTGTTGAGAACCACTTAAGTCATACACTAAAATCATTTAAATCGAAATATAAGGCGCATGAATTAAAAGCAAAGCATTGGCAATAGAGTTCTGAGCAAAGTGTCTTGGACATTCTTATTAAAATAGTACCTTGGTCCCCAAAACCAAAAAACCAAAAAAAAAATATTATCTTGGAAACAAACAAGGGAACAAGTGAGTTGTTAGAGCTCATTATAAAAGGGTTGTACTGAGGGTAGCTATGCCAAGCTGCCGAGAAACAGAGGAAGGGGGCCTCTATCAGACTGGGAAGAAAGGCATGAGCAGACTGTTGAAAAACATAACTGCTGAAGGACACTGGGGATTGGACACATGCAGAAGGAGCGAACATTGAACCTTTAGGTCTCCTTTTCTCAGTTACTTTCAATGCTCTTAAAGATGCATTGAGAACCATGCAGAGTTTTGAAGCAGTTCTGCATCTCATGACTTCTCACCCTCCCCTTTTTTGCCCTCACTATCTCCATTTGTGAACTCTTCCATGTAGTTAGTTAAGTAGCATAAGTAATCCAGCCATGGTATTTTCAACATTATGAGCTGCAAAATCAAATAATTGATATGCTGGGCCTATAACAGAAGGTATTGGGTTATTGTTAGAATACTATTCCACAGGTGATATTGGATTTCCCCCCTCCATATGTATATACACTTAGTTTTATTCACTAGGCAAGATTGGGTGGCTTGTGTGATAATTGGTGAGATTATACAGTTCAGCAACTACAGAATCTCAGTTCCCCAGTATTTAAACCAAAGTTCCAACAAATTAGTGACATTGAATTTCATTTCCTAGTCTTGTGAAAAGAGAGAGAGTGTTTTAAGAGACTTATTAAAGGTTTCAAAATGCATGTCATGTTAGTTCTTAGTAACAAAGCTATTTAAAGGAATTAAATAGTTGCCATCCACAGAGATTGAAACAGGTCAACAGGTCCAGCATAACTGCTGGTTTCATGTGTACACAAACATTTCTGTAGACGTGTCACTCTTCAAACTTGATTCTTTTAGCAAGGCCAGCTGGATGAGTTTTTAGTCTGAATGGTATTATCCACCACAATCCTGATTATTATATATGAACTGGCATATTTTGTAAATTCCAATTTGGGGTTATATAAGCAATAGTAAAAGACATCTTACACACATTTATAGAGTTTTGTTGTTGTTGTTTATATAGTTCTAGTCACCCACCAGGCATACCCAAACACCAACCAAGCACTAAATGTTCACTTTCTTCTAAATACTTTACCTTGTTTCATACTAGACAATCCTGGAAATTGAGGAGCATAAGATGAAAACTCTTGTGCAAGACAGCAACAACTTAGTATTGTTATAAGCCAGATTCAAATCCAAGCTACGTGTCCTGGCAGAACATTATATGTACAATTAAAGGAAAGCAGCCAGATACACTGAAAAAAAATATTTTTTGCCTTCAAAAATGTAGAAGTGCAGTGTTGAGATAGATTAACCAATGAGCTGCTAAGCATAAGGCCAGTGGTTTGAACCTACCAGCTCTTCCATGGGAAACAGATGAGATTAACTATTCTTGTAAAGAGTAAAAGTGTTAGAAACCCCATAGGGTGTTTTGCTATTCTATCAGATTGCAACGAGTCAGAATCGATCTGGTGATTGATCAGCTCATAAATATAAGGGCAAACAAACCAGCTTGGAGTAATAACTCACCTTAAGTTAAAGAAATGCAAAATTGAAAGTCCCATGCCCACTGAGGACATATTCTGCCCGCACAAATGGTCATCCCTAGAAAGGAGTTCATGAGTGAAGAGAGCTTCAGTGAAGCAATAAACTGGGGTGCAGAAAGCAAATTCTGTGTGGCTCCCCTTCTCTTTTTAACCTCTCTGTCCCTTTTCATCTGAAGAACCTGGATTTCAACTGGAGTCATCTCTCAATTCCTCCTGAGCAAAGCTGTTGTCCTTATTCTCTGACTTTCCTCCTACTCTCAGCCTTCACACCTGAAAATGCATCAGAAAATATGCACTTTTATTTTTCTTGGTCTGAAGCCTAACTAATCAGCCCGCTTCAATTCATTTGAATCTATCTTGACTCTTGATTATCCTCAGGAAAAATAACTCATTGACTCATAAGGAGGCTTTATGGAATAGAGTAGATTTTCCCATAGGTTTTCCAAGGTTACACTCTATACAGAAACAGTCTGTCACATCTTCTTCTCATGGGATGGCAGGTGATTTTGAATGGTCAGATTATTAATTTGTCACCAAGTGCTTACCAGTGAAGCCCTACACAGATAGTGCTTCTTACACAGAGAGAGTGGAGAATAGGCAGCAATAATAAAAATAGTAATAGCCAGGACTACTCATTTTTGGCATTTCAACTCTCGTGCTAAATCCTTTATAGTAATATCTCTCTCTCTCTCTCTCTCTCTCTCTCTCTATATATATATATATATATATATATATATATATATATATCCACATGGATATTCTTAGTGTCATTTCCCTGTGCTGTATTAGAGGAACTCAGCATCAAAACTAAAGTTATAGGCTTAGTCATCATTTTGGCTTGAATTTTGGAGATTTTGTATGGCTCTAAATGTCACATATTATACATAAGAGAAGTCATTTTTCTGAGCCTCCAGGTGTCATCTACATAATCAAAACCATAATTCTACCAAGTCCTGTTAGTGCAAGAATGAAATTATATTAGATCAAAAAAGCATGCAATGCATAATGCTTATTAACAAATTTACATTTTAAAAAGTTATTTTTTTCTACTTATCCCTTGGTAGTAGATAGTATCTTTTCTGATCTGCCACAACAGTCAAGATGTTGTACATACTTAAGAAACCAATTCCTGGTGAAGAATTAGGTGGATACATGAATAACTAGTAAACCAAAGAATAGTCATAAGTTAATTGCTATATATAAAATATAAAATTAATATAGTTATGTATGTTTGGGCAGAAATCACTGATTGCTAAGTGGGGATGGGAAGTGCAGACACAAATTATATACAAGATGCAATGTTATTTACATCGAAGTAAATCTATATGAATATATATGTACATGTATAAATACAAAACTATATACTTATACAACTGTATACATATTTAACTATATACATGTGAACATCCTCAAAGACCTAGGTGGAATGGAAAGTGATGGATGCATGATAAGTGATCAAACATCCCTATCCCTGAAGATGAGATTTTAAGGAAATAGTCCAAAATTTCAGTCTGCAATATATTCACAGGTTTTCATACCTACTGCTGCATACATTTTAAAACAAACAGTGTTAGCTTACACTCCATGACTTCAAAATTGCATGAGGATAAAGTGTGCCGTGGACATAGAAATTATATTACTGATGTATGAGGGTTCTGAAAATAAAAATACTTATTCATAATGTACTTCTAATTCATGAGTTACTTCAGGAGAAAAAACAATTATAGCACGTAAATGAATTTGGTGTAGCATTGAATATCCAAACTCAGCCTTAAAATTGGTAATGAAATTGTCAAAAATGATAGAGTCCCTTTCTTCTCCTTATACATCATGTGAACATTTAAGACTCCGCTAAGGAAGTTGACCAGGCCAAAACTTGTAGTGAATCATAGGTAGTTCCAGAAACATGTGGGTTTGCATCTATATTTGGATTGATTTTTTGGAGCCTATCTTGCTTCCCAAATTAAGGACAATAAATACAATTTGATGTGCAATAGATTAAGACATTTATTTATCCTAGTGGTGCTAGTGTGTATTTATTCCTCAATACAAGTAGGCAGGAGTGATACGTCACAGAAAACATTGAGGCTTTATCCCGCTTTCCTTTTAGCATTACACTGCTGAATACACCCCAAACCCCTGCCAATTTCTTTGATCTGTTCCAAGCAATTCAAAAGCCAGAGGAATGATAAATGACCACGAGGTTCAAACAAAGATTCCTTTTGTTTGTACAGAAGAAAAGGAAGATGGCCAATTGATCAGTCATCAAGGTATAATGATTTTGAATAAATGCAAGCCCTTTGATGTGGCTTTGGGTGCCAGCATCACAGAAAGAGATCATTCTTCTGCCTTACATAATTGAGTGATTAGATCTGTGTCTGAATGAGCCTCCTTAATTTCTACCTTGTAATTTGGCATCCAGACATGGGTCTATGTGAACTATGATCCCTGACTCTGAGCAAGGGAGAGAAGACTGAATTGAGGGGGATGAATGGGAAAAGAGGCTTTCAAAGGAGGAAGATGTGGAGCAAAACGAAACATGGTTGATGAAGAAAAGGCACAGAAATTGCACCACCTGCCCTCAAAGAAATGACAGGTTTCATGTGGGTGAGAACACAGCCGGACTTCTGACAGGTGTTCATTGCCTTTTGAAAAACACCAAGCAAAGGAATGTTCCCATTTATAACAAGGATGAGACCTACGTGGGCTTATCCATCCTATCTTGGGAAGCATTAGACAGAAAACTAAATGAAAGTCTAGAGCCACCTGCGCTGAAGGGCCTCTGAAAAGGCCAAGCAATAGGAAAGGGGTGTTAAGAATTAAAATATTGGAGGATTATGGGCTTTGGGTTAAAGGATATTACTTTGGGACTCTACTATCTTTATGTCCTTACGGTGCTGCCCAGGACGAATTCACACTCTGAAACTCATTCTCTGTCTCATTCTCAGGGAGACAGTAATAGAACCATAATTGATCCCATGTGAGAACTAAAAGATGTTCTGCACATAGTATTTTCCAACCAAGAGTACTAAGTGGCTGTGAGGGTCTGTTTTTCCATTCTATCTCCAAAGAGGAATGAGATGGAGTCAGTGATGTCAATATGCTACCACGCTTCCAAGGTCATTTGACAATGACCCGCTATTCAAAATCACCCTTTCAGGGTTTGAGTATTTTTGTGGAGATAAAAAAACAAACAACATTTTTTCATCTGCGGGGTGGCTAGGCAGGCTCAGAACTCCTAGCACAGCTTCTTGGTGCAAGCTGCATGGGTGACCTGGAGCACATGTGAAGTGTATGACCTTGCTCAGAGACTGGCACTTACTCATAAAGATGCAGTGAATTTGGATGTCCCTCAAACAAGGGGAGACGTAGTATGTCTCAAAATGATTGTATTTGCAGGTAGAGTGGAGGTTACTTGACAGATGCCATGGTCTTCTGCATCTTCAACTTGTTCATGGGAACAGAATATGCCCCAGATTGAGCCAATACCTTTAAAGGAGGCACTTCCTGTCAGTGAAGGTGCCATCATTGACTTGCTGCGATATCTTGAAGCCTACCTTCATGCTCTTGTAATAACTGGGGAACATCTCCTTGCCAGCTTCTTTCAACAGGACTGTCTTCTAATTTTGGTAGGTCTTAGATGCTTTTCATAGGTATGTTCAATCAGAATGTACACCATCTTGTCAGAGTCCTGGAAAAAGGGACTTTAGGTTACTTCTCTTCCTTCAGAACATGATAGTCCTCCTTTGAGTCTCCTATTTTCTCTTGTGCTTTAGTTATACAAAACTTCATTGATCACTCCATTCCAGACCTTCCGCAGGGTTTTTTAGGTGTGATACACACAAATATGCTTCTCTATTTCTGTCTCCTGATAATTTATTGAACGTTTTCCACATGTGGATATCATATTGTGGTAGTTGCATTATTTTTTTGTCAATCTGAGAGTATTATGAGTCAAGGGGTGGAGTTTTGCCTCACAATCAGGTCGCAGAATGATGACCTTATTTGGAGACGTTAAGGAGATAAATAACTCGCTGGAGGTGGGTTACGTGCTCACTCACTGCAAGACATTCCTACTGACAGACACCTGGAGCTACAGGAGAGCCCTGGGGCTGGAGGAGCCACTCCAGCCAGCGCTGAGACGCTTACACCACCCACTGGCCTGTGATCTGGCTATATTCAGTATCATTGCTTATATTCCTGATTATGAAGAGGAACTCATAAATTACTATCAGACATATGGGATAATACCAGACTTATGAGCTTGATCTGGACTGGGATGGGATGTTTTCTAAAACTACAATTGCTCTTTTTTATATAACTCTTTCCTATGCAAATGAGTGCGTATGAGTTTGTTTCTCTAGTCAACCTCAACTAACACACATATGGACTTCAAATGAAAAGAAAACATTTCCCAATCCCTACCCCACTCCCATGGAATTCTTCACACAGTTGAGTTATTCATATAACGTCTAATGCATTAATCCATGTATCTTATGAGTGCTCACACTGCTGTAAGGGCTCTGAAAGGCACAAAGCCAGCTATACTGCCTACCTGCATCTTTGTTTTGGAGCACGAGATAATTAAATTTATAGGAAAATGCTAACAAAGGCTTCTCTTTTATGTATGAGATTTAACCTTAGTTAACTTGGTTCTCTAGGAAACTTGATATACTGAATTTCCAACTGTGTTATTAAAAACGTTGCTTATGGTAAAATAACAAAAACAAAAACTCTAAATCCGTACATAGAATCTGGATTGTGATAGATTAAGCAATGGATGATAATATTTAATGTGGAGTCATAGCCCATAAATAACATGTCCACTAAAGGGGCCTTGGAAGTTATCTTCTGCAGTGATTAAGACATATGAGAGGTCTCCAAAATGTGTGGAGAAGTGGAACTGAAAGATAATGGAATTTTTCCATGAACTTTTTGAAACCCTCTTGTCTGAGAAGGAGGTTCTAAGCCAGCTGAGATCTCACCCCTGAAAGAGACAAGGTTTCTTCCATCACCAAAGCTTTCACCTCCTCAGTAGGAGTGCACCACCTTAATTAAAAAAAAATTAATCATTTTATGGAACTTATAAAACTCTATCACAATCCATATAGCCATTCATTATATGTCAAGATATATGTACATTTGTTGCTTTCATCATTCTCAAAACATCTGCTTTCTACTTAAGCCCTTGATTATCAACTCCCCATTATTTTTGCCTCCCTCCTCTCTCCTTCTCTCTCATGAACCCTTAGTAATTTATAAAATATTATAAATAGCCTCCTCTTGTGTCATATATCACACTGCTGATGTCTCCCTTCACCCACTTTCCTGTTGTCCATACTCCAGGGGGGAAGTCATATGTAGATGCTTATAATCAGTCCCCTCTTTCTACCCCACCTTCCCTCAACTTTCCCAGTATCACCACTCTCACCACTTGTCGTGAAGGGATCATCTATCCTGGATTCCCCATGTTTCCAGTTCTTATCTGTACCAGTGTACATTCTCTGGTCTAGCCAGATTTGTAAGGTAGAATAGGGATCTTGATAGTGGTGGAAAAAAAGCGTTTCAGAACCAGAGGAAAGATGCATGTTTCATCTTTGCTATACTGTACCATGTCTCATCTCCTCCCTGCCACCGTGTATTCCCCTCATTTATAATGATATGATTTTTAGTTCTTTGATGCCTGATACCTGATTGCTTCCACACTTCATGGTCACACAGGCTGGTTTGCTACTTCCACATGGACATTGTTGCTTCTGAGCTAGTTGTCCATTTGCTTATTTTCAAGTCTTTAAGACCCCAGATATGATATCTTTTGATAGCTGGGCACCCTCAGCTTTCTTCACCACTTTTGCTTATGCACACATTTGTTTTCAGCAATCATGTTTGGAAGTTGAGCTCCATGGAATGCCAAGTAAATAGAACAAAGTGTTCTTGCATTGAGGGAGTATTTGAGTGGAGGCCAAATGTCCATCTGCAGCCTTAATACTCAACTCATAAATCTATGTACATAGATCTATTTCTCCATCATCATATATAAATACATTTATCTATGTTCATGTCTGTATTTAGACCTTTATAAATACCCTTTGTCTCCTATTTATTGCCTCTAGTTCCTTTTACTTTCCTCTTGTCGCACTATGATGCTCAGCTTTCATTTGGATTTTAGTAATTTCTCTTGGTTGCATTACCCTTGAATAGCCTCTACAAAGCTTTTTATACCCTCCTTGCCACTGATTTTTGAATCACTTGATTTTCCCTTGTCCCTGGGTTGGTCAACACCACCACCTTTCCTCCTACTCCTGCTCTTCCATGTCCCCTGGAACCATTGGTCCCATTGTTTTCTCCTCTAGACTGTTCATCCAGCCTGTCTTATCTAGGTAGACTTACTGAGACAATAATATATGCAAAAACAAAAACAAAGACAAAAATCCCAAGTCATTGTAAGATGAAGTGACAAAACAAAACAAAATGATGATAACAGCAGGAACAACAACAGCAAAAAACACAAATGCCAATGTTCAGAAGACATATCTATCTATCACCTATCTATCTCTACCATCTATCTATTTATATGAACAAGTAAAAAAATTAAAATCAATAAAAAAGAAAAACCTGTAAATAGTTCAAGGTCTGTTTGTTGACCTCTAGGTTGTGTCCTCTGGTCATTTCTGGTTGGTATCATACCCTGGCCCCAAAGTCTATTCTCGGCACTCTCTGAGGACCTCCATGCTCTGCTCCCCACACTGCTCTGCTGCATGCCTGTAGTATTTTGCCTCCGTGTGATGAGGTCTGCCTGGGTCCACTCCTGACCCTATGTCTCCAGTATTATACCCTGTAGGGCCTTGGGTCAGCGAGGAACATCATGTCTCATATTGGGGCCACTCATGTGGTCTTCTCTGCGAATTGATTGTTCTGAGTAGTGATATCAACCTCAAGGCTTGGTAAGCTCCACTCTCCCTTCCTCCCCCTTCATTTGCTCCCCTGTGCTCTGGTCAAACAAGTCTCTTTTCCTGAGCTGCAGTTTCAGTGCTTTCCTGTAGATTAAATTCTTCTGGGGAGAGGGGAGGTTGTCCAAGTAGTTGGGACTGGGGTCGGGCACTGGTTAACTATACTGATAGCCATTTGGACTTCAGCAAATACATTGGTACACTGTACACTTAACCATAATATTGTGGCTCTTCATTAAAGCTACAGGGATGAGCCCCCATGGTTGATTTTGCTCTTAGTGTTAATATATATACATACATTTTCAAATGCTTTCTGATTTTTTGCCTTCATACCATTGCCTACATTGTCTCTCCATTTAGAAATAACTCCACAGTCTTCTCTACCAGACAAACTACAACTCAAACTTCAAGACTCATCTTAAAAGGGTCCTTAATCCTCAATTTTTCTTTAATAATTTGGAATTTATTGCCTTTGTTTTACTTTCATAGGATGGTGTATGCCTCTTTATTTGAGCAATTTCTCCTCTGTCATGGTCATAACATTCCCTTCTTGAGGGTGCAGTACATGTCTGGATTTTGCATAAGCTCTTTCTTGCCAATTACCAGGGCAAAATGTCCACCTATTTGTTACACACCAATACATTTCAGGAGCTAGATAACTTGGGACCGTATCAATAATATATGACTCCTTTGATTTAACAATAGGATTCTTTTTATAAAACTATTCATGTTACTTACCACTGGGTTTTATTCTCTGTTCCAATAACTCACATTACTGCAAAATGTTATGAGTTGTGTTTCTTTGCAAATGGGTCAATGCAAAGAAATTTTTATGTTTCTATTTTATTCCTCTCAGAATACCCTACTGCGGAGAGAAGCAACCATAGTTTCTTAATAACATGATTCTAAATGCCAAAAAAAGATAAATAAATGTAAAATACATCCAGTAGAAAGAATGTTAGCCAGTGGTTCTAATGACTTTGAACATTGTTAGAAAGAAATCCATTTATGTATATTGAACTTCCCATGTTTATTTTAAAGAAGCAAACTTTACTTTGTTCTATAATCATTATTTCTGATTATCAAAAAATTGTTAGTTCACATGCCAATTTCATATGTTTTATTTTGTCTTAAGCATTTCATAAGTACAGAGTAGATAAGAATTTTAAGAAGAAGTATTCATTTAGACCTATCAAAAATTACACTCAACACTGACTTCAGCCATGGGAGTGTCGTATAGACTTTCTCAATACAGTTTAATAGTTAATATGAGAATACTGGAGCTTGCTAATATTGATAAATACTAACTGAAAGATTTTTGAATATGCATATCACACCACATTCAGGATAACATTGCAACATATGCTACTTTGATCTCGTGTTTTTGAACCATCTCCAAACCATTACGACACTCTTTACAACAGAAGAAACACTACATAGTCCTTCATGACGATTATTGCTATAGGTTGTCCATTGTTACAGCCACTATTGTAATACAGGTCCTTGATGGTCTTCATCATTTTTGCTGTTGTTCCACTTTACTACATATGATGTTCTTTACTAAGGACTAATCTCTCCCTACAATGGGTCCAAAGTACAAGAGATGAAGTCTTGTCATGCTTACTTGAAATGAACTTTCTGGCCATGGGATCCCTGTTGTACAGAATGGGGAGCCTAAAACACTTAATTGTGATCATTCAGAAGTTATATATAAAATAGTGCTACTAGAACAAGGAGATTCTACTTTGTCTAAAATCAGAAGTGTGTTGCAGGGTTGTAGGCTTTTTACCATACTTATTCCATTTGTGTCCTAAGCAAATCATCTAAGAAATTGATCTATGGAAGAACACATCATCGGGGCTGGAAAGTATCCGTGGAAAGAGCAGACAAAAAGATTAAGTGACATATTACCTTGGGGAAATTTGTTGGATAAGGTCTTTTAAAATGTGAAATAACCAAAATGTCGCTAGAAACCCAGTGTTTCTAACCCCAAGCCATGATATTTTCAATTACCTTCTAGGCATTTGAAATATGGACTGTGAATAAGGAAGACAGATTTATTCACATATTTAACATATTTGAATTATTGTATTGGTGAAAAATATTTAGTATACTCTAGATTATCAGAAGAATGAACAACTCTGTTTTAGAAGAGGTATATCCTGAATTTTCTTTAAAATTGAGAGGATGAGACTTTACTTCATACATATTGTATGTATTATAAGGAGGGATATTGTCTGAAAAATAGCATGATATCTTGTAAAGGAAAGGGAAAAATTCTCTTAGTGACATTAATTGATCCCGCAGCTGTAATAATGGATTCCAATATAGCAAAGCTTATGAGGATAGGACACAACCAGGCAATTTTTCCATTGCATTGCATTTTGGGTGGGATTGAAATGAGTGAGAACTGGTTGTAAGGAACATAACAACAATTATGGATAAAATTGTAAAGGTGTTTGGGATGGACTCCTTCTGAAAAGTGAGCAAAGAACATATTTTAGCTACACATTGTGATGAGCTCATTCGGGAAAGTGAACAAAGAACATATCTAGCTGCAAGTACAGAATAAAAAAAATTAAAAATAATTATAAGTTACTGATGACCAGCAGCATGGTTTAGTCTCTTAGCTTTAAATGACATTGCTCTTCTGACTGCAACCTGGTTTAACTAAGTAGAGAAAAAGATAGGTCTTTGCTTCCATTAGCTAAGTTTTAGGAAAACCTTTGGGGTATGAAATAGTATTTTTGAGGCAGTAATCTTGAAGAAGAGAGTAGAATGAAAAAATCCTTATTCACATTTAGATAAATCAGTGCCCACACATGAAGTCCCAGTCCTGGGATACTGGTGGAACTGTTACAATAATACTTTGTAGTATAACTTGATGCAGCCTAATCCTTTGGATTTCACCCAGAAATAGAGAATTAGACTTCCTACATACATTTCTGAGTGTGTTTTGAAGATTAGAATATTGTGTCTAAAATCAGGGAGCAAAAGATGAGGAAGTCTAAGAGATAAATGCACTTTTTTGCCTATCCTCTAGTCAAAATAGAGATCAACAAATAGATAAAACTATAAATGAACAAAACCCTTCTATTTTCATATCAAAGTTCCTAATGTGACTGAAATGTAATTAAAAGAATACCTAAATTGATTGTTTCAAGTGTGAGTGCAATCAGAGGCTATGACATCTGCTTTCCCCTGGACCCACCTTGTAAAAACGTTCTATAGGAAGTTTTGTCAGGATAGAGTCCTAGTGAACGGCAGATAACTCAGTGGGCTGCTGGGACAAAGATGAGCAGTGTGAAATCACCAGCCACTCCGTGGGGGAAAAAAAGGAGATTTTCTGCTTCCTGAAATATTAAAATTTGGGAACTCACAGGAGGCAGTTCTAAAGAGTAGAAATCAATGATGTTTAACTTACCTGCCTACTTAAGAAATCAAAGTTTTGCATGTAAATATCCATTTCCCTTCTCAACACATTGTCGCTCTCGCTCTCACTCTCGCTCCAGGATATCAGCTTGTTCGGTCACTTTAACTGGTATGAACACTCATGTACTTCCTTCTTTAATAGGTGTACCATTGCTGAAAAAGAGTTAGGTATGCATTCATCATTATTATTTGGGTATAATATTCAACTCTGTTAAAAACAGATTAATAATTATTTTGTGGCAAGACAGAGATGGAGATGAAATTAGGATGATTTCTAGCCTCCATTTTGAAACTACAGGATGATGCCTGTAATCACTATATTTATAATTAATGAAAAAAAAGTAGCAATCTCTACTTGTCACCTTTTGCAGTAATTTTTACCCTGCAGATACTGGTTATTTATTTTATTTAATTGTTAAGGTTCTATTAGTGTTTTAATTAAAGCTTGCCCTCTGGAGTCCCCAATTATGGGGAAGGTAAACCCTCCTGATAGCCTTCAGGCTAAGAATTCTTACAATCGTCTCCATAAAAATTAAACTAGTCAATTATCAGTTTATGGCCCTCATTTTAATTTATGTACCTAGTTTGAGATCTGAATGAATATAAAGGTTAAGGTTTGATTAAATGCATTAAATGTGTTCTATGTTCATCCAGCTCTTTAGTGTTTAATTCTTGGCAAAAAAAAAAAAACATGTCTTTCATAAAAATGGTGCTAGAACAATGATAAGGAGTTTATTAACTAATGCTGGCATTAGTTACAGCTATTCTCTTGTCCTTTATGTTTTTTACTTCAATAACTCTGCATCAATGATAATGATCACATTTTAACAAATAGCATACTCAAAAAGATAACAAGTGCACACAGATAATAGGCAGAATTGACAAAATTATGTAAACACACTATGGTATATTGCACTCAAGCATATACTCCTGGTAAATCATGAGTTTGGGCCTTGGCCACCCTCATTTAATTGTCTAAAAATGTTATTTTAGATTATATTTGTATAATAATGTTCTGCACCATAGCCAATAAGTCATGGGTTGCATTTCATAATGCCGTGATAATTAGAAAAACTATTTTACTGGAAATGTGTATTTGTTTCCATTAATTTAGGTTGGCATTGATATCCTGGTCATGAATGATTAATCTATCAGGAACCTGAACCCTAGTGAAGACTGTCCTTAAATCACAGATGATCAACTGGCAGCAGGTTTTTGTTTTGGTTTCTTCTTAGTTATTAATTGGAACGTTAAAAAAGGAACACCTGCTCTGACCTAAATACCATTAAGGAACCATCAATAGGAATATATCTATTTAATCATCATTGACATAGTTTTTACAAAGAAAAGTGATACATGATCACTTTGGGGGAGAGTTGAATCATTCAGCTATATTAAAACTCAAACAAAATTTTCTGCCATTGAGTTGATTCTAAGACATAGAAACAGGATTTAGAAGTGTTCCTGTGGGTTTCTGTAAATATCACTCTTCATAGGAGTAGAGAGCCTCGTCTTTATCTCACAATGTGACTACTGTTTCAAACTGGTCACCTTTTGTTTAGCATTGAAACAGGTCACCACTAGGTCACCAGGGGTTTCAGGGTCATACTTATGTATTGTTAGCACCAATATTTTTGATCAACAGTCACAAGTTACCTTAGTCAGTTACCTTGCTTTTTGTACATATAAACAGATTCTTGCTTCTTATATTCCTGCACTTTTGAATTTAGTGATCTTTTTATTAGATGCAGCCAGTTATTAACTACATTGTGCAATTTATCCAGTCTAAAAATTCACATTTTAGAAATGCTTAGCATCATGTCAGGAATAAAAAGGAAGATTTACACTTCTTATCAAAATGAAAGTTGGTGTGAAGAAGTAAGAAGCAAGCAGCAGAAAGGACAGAGGATAATTTGAGATTGAAGATTTGTGATTGAAGATTTGCCTTTTTGCACATGGAGAATAGAAAAAAAAGAGGAGCTGGAGTAACTGAATGAGTAAAAGCAACACATAAGTTGTGGGCCCAGAACAAAATGATGTGAGTTGGGGAGCAAAGCAAAAAAAGTGGATGACTTCTCAAAAGGAACAAAATCAAGTTATTTCCACTGTCTCAATTTTAGTCAAAGCAAAACTTCTGCAAATGAAATTGGGATCTCACATGCTAACATGCTGAACTTTCATATACATTGATTTCAACATGACACCCAGTTTCCACATGCAGGAAGGTCACAGAGCTTGTGGGTGGGAAACCTTGTGGACCCATGGGCACTCTAAGCATCTCAGGGGTCTCCACGTGGTTTCTCCAGGTCCAGGGCTCTGGCTGCCATCAGCATAACTTCATGTGTCTTGTTAGTAGAGGGTCTCTCATGGAGTGAGCCTCCAAGGAGAAAAAACAGGAGTTCTCAAAATTCTCAGGTGAAGGCCCTGCCCACACAGAGGAGAGGTCCCATTGACACTCTCCTCATTCACAGCCTGGACTCCACCGCTACACTCTTAATCCTCAAATTGACACCAGTTTATGTAACTACCACCCAGAGCAAAAGATATGGATCTAGGATTGGATCACTAGTTGGTGGAATTAATGGACTTTACTTTTGAAAATAGCTGAAAGGAAGTGCTCCATCTCTCTTCTATTTTTCTCTCTTGTGAACAGGTTTCCTTTGTGCTCCCTGAATGTGGGTACTGCCACCTGTGTAGGACAAATTTCTTGCATGGTGCCTACCACTTGAGAAAATATATTTCCATTAAGTTCTCACCCATAAAAAAAAAAAAGTAAAAGCAGGATTTCACTACGGTGCCAGTATTTCTTAAGACAATATGGACATCATGCCCTGCAATTTCATATTATATCAATATAGTACTGTTTTTACTTTTGGCCGCTTCCATGTAAATTATAACACCTCTCTGTTCATACCTTAATTGCACCATACTCATCTTACTGTTAGATAGTTCTGCCTTGACATATCATAACTTTAGTTATTGCATACAGATATTTTATTACTTCATACAATTATACTAAATAGCTTCTCTCTCTCCCTCTCTTTTTAATTATTTGCATGCCTATTGTGAAGTGTCTTCCTGTTTACCTCCCTCTAATTTGATAGCAAAAGAAAAGGAGGAACATGGAGAAACGTCCTTTAGCTACTGCTCTCATTAATTGATGTCGGGAATAAGATAATGCTGTCGAATGAGACTGAATGAAGTGATCAGTGCAAAATGGTGATTTTCAAATACATTTTATCTAACCATTTGAGCTGCCTTGAAAATTGGCATAATTACACAGTCTGGGGCTCTAAGATATGGTAATTCATGATTCAGATATTTTATTTCACAAGAGAGGGGATAAGAAGGCAAGGCTTGATGTGACTTTAGTACCTATTGACTTTAATGGAGGATACTTTTCAAACACACATGAAAGAAATGTAAATTACTAAATTATTTAAAGTGATTCAGAACAAGTAGATCCACCCTAACATCTCCTTCTACAAATAAAGCCTTTATTTTATTTTATTTTTAGAATTATCTTATCCAAAGGGCTAGGAATATGCAGAATAAAAATAGAATTAGAAAATTTGTCATGCTAAGAAAATGAGAGAAAATCAATTGGATTTTTAATTCATTGTATCATTTCATATCCATTTCAAATTCCATGATTTTGCTTCTCCTCCTCATTTTATACAGATTTCATTATGAAGTGTATATAATTTTAGAAATACATTTCATTAAATGTTTACAAGAATAGCATTATAATCTTACTGAGGTTTAAATATTGAGATAAATTGTGTGTGACTTTACATGTCCAGTTATTTTCTATATAATGTACATACAAATGTGATAATGTAACCTTAGTATGAAATGAGAAAAGCTTCATTAGTCTCTATGATTTTATAAAACCAGGGAAACAAAACAAGCTTTCTTTCAAAAATTAAAATGGGTTCTTACTCTTTTCTCACAATATTAGGGTGATTGTATAAGTTTTAGAGTTACTGTTCCATGAACTGCACTTACACAGGAACTTTGAACTCCCAAAGGTACTTTGAAAATCACAAAAAATATACAAATATATGTATAAAAATAATTCCAAGTGCTTTTGCCTCACCTATTATCACACAACTGAAACATAGTGCTTTTGCCTCACTTATTATCACACAACTGAATAGTCCACATAAAATTAGTTTTATCATTATTTTATAGATTTTCCAATTCTCAACTTCTTTGCCTTCCTCCCATGATTTTACCAAAATAATTGTTTAACTTTCCCATGGAAAGCTGTGAGCACATCACTGCCCCAACACTTACTTTGGAATGTCAGACCTAGTTATGAAATTTTCTGAAACTTTGCTAGCATTCCTGATAAATCACAAACAAACAAATTGCCGTTTCTCAAGGAAATGGTTTTCCCCACTGTCATATTTTTCAATATTAGAAAGAAAATGGCTTTGTGTGAGATATTAGATACACCAAGCGATTGATTTTCATTCCCATAAAACAACAATCTCTATGCAATAACATGAAGAGGAAGAAAGCCAATTCATCATGGAAAATACATGATAATAATTTCAGCTCCTCTTTATCCATGAAAAAATCAAGGAAAAATCCCATTATCCTTGCATATCTCTCTATCTACCTTACCAGAGAGGAGAGGAAATTATTTTTATAATATTCCCTTCCATAGTCATTTGTTGATTTTATTCATGGGGAATTATCTTTCCTTATGGAAAAATTGAATGAAAAAATAATAAAATTTCAAAGTAAAAATTTAGGCTTACAGTATAATATTCCATGAGTTTTCATCATTTCAAATGAACAGCCAAGGATTCCACTTGTGGGGTGGCAGCAGTGTTAAACTTACAGCCTTACCCCATGTCACATTCCATTTCATTAAGTATTTCATTCATCCCTGTCTGAGAATGTGTTTAGTAGCATTTAGTATATGTCCATATGTGGCATCAATAAAAATACTTATTGATCATTTGATTAATCATTTAATCACTGTTGTGTAAATAGTAAATGAACTTCTTTTTGCCCATGTGAAGTCACTGTACTTGGTGCTATGACAAGAAATGTGTTAGAAAGTTCTGTAATTGGTAATTCTTTTATGAAAAACAAATAATGCAGAGTAACATGAGCTAAAACTGAATTAAGCTTATAACAGCACATATAAGTAACTGTCAAAGAAATCACACAGAATTTCCCAGGAGTAATGGATTAAATTATTGGGAGTGGATAGGACATTAGGTGGAAGAGAAAATGCAGGTGGAAAGAGTGGCTCTCCTTGAGAAGCCATGTGAGTCTATGCAACTTGAGTTAAAAGCTGGAATCCTCAGTGAGGGATACTTTTGTGCTCATTGGACATTGAGCAATGTGTGGAGCCATTTCTGAGGGCTATCTTGAAGATAAGGGGAAATGCTATAGGCAGCTGGTGACTAGAGACTAGGGCTGCTGCCAGAAACCTTGCTATTCACAGACCTCCCCAGCAACTCAACTACTCAGGACAAAAACGATGCATTTCACAGAAAATAGAGAAAGATCAATCAGAAAATAGAAAAAGCCAACAGATGACAATATGGAATTTTCAAATTTCCTTATGGATGATAGGAGGAAGTGATACAGTTTTAGAAGGCTAATTTTACTTTCACATGTATTTTCCAAGAAAATTATAGAAAGTGGCATATGGGTGCTAGAGTTATTGGAGAAAAATTAAATGCCTTAAAATTTCCAACATAGATGATTGTACTACAGTAATTATTAATCCCTGAATGTAGTTATAATATTAATCCCAGAAAGTAATTGTGAGTATATTAATAAGAATGTGGACATTGAGATAAGCACAAAATGATAAATTGTAAGAGACACATAAAAAACATGTACGATGGAAACATGTTAGAGATAATTCATTGCTTCACTCAATGCAATATGTCTGAACAGATTTACATTTGAAGCAAAAGGCAAAGAAATATAAATACTTAAGGTCATAAATTTACTCAGTTAAAACTTCCTTGCCTAGCTATTTTCCACCTTATTTTTAAAAAAGATCTCTTAGTTTTTGAAGACTCCAAGTCATTGGCAGTTCTTTGGCCTCAACCATCACCGAGGTTGCTGGAGTTTAACAACACTGGCTTACGTAATTGACTCCTAACCAGGTTTACATCAATAAATAAATTCTTCCCCTTAAATTACACAGAGAAAAATGTGTTCCTGAAGTTCTATAGATTCTTAAGTCTTGTAAAATGTTCATATTTTTAAATCTTTTATTTTGTTGGAAATTCTGTCTTTCTTGCATGTGCTTAATTAAGCAGAGGATCTGTGAATCATTTGGAAGATGATTTACAGATGGACAGAGCCTCTGTTTTTTGCTTTAAACAGAACCAAATGGTGTGCTACATTTTGTACAGCAATGAACATTCATGCAAATCTGAAGAGTAGGCAGGTGCAAGAGCAAATTTCTTAATGCCATTTGCTCTGAACATTTTATAAAGCTTCTAAAGTTCTGTTTTTTTATAGTAGCTAGAAAAGTTTTGTTTGGTATTTTTAAACAATAACACCTGCTCCAGACAAAACCATAGATGTCCATACAGCAAGAAATAGGATGCGTTTGGTGGGGAGAGTTATTGGAGAGTGTGTCTTCTTTAAGGAACCAAATAATACAATAAAATTTATTTTTAAACGGTTGGGGTGAGAAATGGAAGTAGAAGTGAGAGGGTGGGAGGGGAGATATCTTGCCATTTGTACTGACAGATGCAAGCAAATGGCAGCAATTCAGCCTGGGCAAGAAAATGGCAGAAGTCCACAGAACTCCATCTGGGGCCTGTGTCTTTGGCCTTATGAAGGCTGGCAGAGGCTTCCCCCTGGTAGGCCCACATGCCCCTTGCTCTTTCCATACTGGTTTGGAATGACAAGCTCTCTGATTGCTGATCATAAACAGAGATGCCCATTCCTCTTTTGCTTGTCAACTGGCCACTATACCTTAAATTCCATGTATTGAAATCAATTGTGATGGATAATGATTCTATGACATTTGCTCATTCTGGTTCTTTTGACAATATTATATTCTGCTGCTGATAGGTTTTTGGTAACCTCCCTACTCCAACCTAAGAAATCAAACCAAATTCACTGCCATTGAGTTCATACTGCATACTTCCAACCCTACAGGACAAGAGAGAACTGCCCCTGTGAGTTTCTGAGACGTTAACTGTTTTGAAGTGTAGAATGACTCATCTTATCCCAAGGGTCAGGTAATGGCTTTTTTACAGCTGGTCTGATGGTCAGTGGTTCACAACCCAACAAGTGACCACTACACACCAGGATTCCCCTTCTATTTTGAAAGCTAGAAAAAAACGGACTATCTATGGATTTTAAAAAGCATTACTGAATATAATTTCTCAATATATGTATCTGTTTATGGGGATATAGTTTATCCACTTATAGTTCATTATTATCTTGCAGTGACTCTACTCTCTGCTAGTAAGAGAGAGTGAGGATGCAACTGAATATAGCCAATTTAATCTGCTTGGACTGTTAATGACTTTCACTAAGTCAACTGATTATATGTTTTATTTTCTTGAATATGATGATTTTATGAATAGGATTGCTAACAAATCTTTGATCACGGGGAGGGCATCAGTTCTCTGTCTTCCGGTGTTCCATTTTCTGTAATGCTTCTATGTACATCCACCAGGTGATTACAATAAAATGTAGCATGAGGATATGTCCTGGAGGCTATATCTGTCCTCATCAGCTTACAGAAGAGGAAGGAGAATCCAATGACATCCCAGCTCAAGGTTAGCTTCCATAAAGCAAAGGTCAAGCATGACCTCCATCCTCGAACATTATGAAACCAGGCGTGTCCTTCTTACAGCATTCTACATCTCGGCTGGGTTCTATCATCAATTGGGAAAGTCATCCACTACTTACAAACGCTCTTCACAATTTCCAGTTGTTTTAAGTAACAACCTTTATTTTAATATCTAGGTCCTAATATCCGTGCAATGGCTACACAACTGAAAGCCAGAATTCACAATTAAAGAATGTATCAAGAAAGTTAACAGGTTGTAATGCATAGGAGATACACTCAGGTTAGAAAGGACCAGCAGAACATTTTATAAAGTTCCTTCAGGGATGCTAATTAATGCCCCAAGGGAACAGCAATTTGTTGTAAGTCTCAACCCAAATGCATTGCTGAACGACTGTGGTTCAGCAAACTCGACTTCCTGAATCAAGTAGCCAGAAGGATGCCCACTCCAGTATGCCTTAGTCTGAGAGGTCTCATCTCTGTTTTCTTATGTTGACAAACCCCAATACAAAACTTTAGAGCTCAGGGGCACCCAAATCCACAAGTTAATCTCCTATGCAAAAGCACTCAGCTCTCCTTGCTCCTTTGCTTGGGAAGGCCACCACTGTGCTGCATGCTTTGGTTTCAGGTATGACTGCTGCTCCTCTGATGCCACAATTTGTTCCTGGATCTAAGAGGTCCACTCTGATGTAGAGGTACTGGCTCCCCCTGGAAATACAATCCCTCTTTTGGTTTCTCAGAGGACTCGTTCTATACCCAGCACAATAACAGTACAGGGAATTCTAGACACAGTCACTCACAGGTGAATCCTACCCCTCCCAAACTAGGCCCTTTATGTGGGAGTTAGAGACACTGATTAGAAAAACCACATTAGGCTGAGCCCCAATGGCACAGTAGTTGTGCGTGGTACTGCGGCCCACTGGGATGGAGGTTCAATTCCAGCAGTGGCTCCAGAGGAGCCAGTAGGAGGTTGGGACTCCTACTCCCACCACCAGAGGGTAGTGATGCTCAAAAAACAAACTAACTAACAAAAAGAAAAAAGCACATTAAATGACTCATTGCACCTTTAGGTATTTTTTTGTTTTGTTTTGTTTGGGGGGAGGGGCATCACTGTCCACTGGTGGGAGTGGAAAGCTCAGCCTTGTTCCTGGAGAGCTGCCGCTGGATTTGAACTGCCAAGCCAGTGGGCTGCAGTCCCACACTCAACCACTATGCTATCAGGGCTAAGCTCCACCTTTAGGTATTTTCTAGTTAACTGATAATTAAAAGTCTGAATTTGAAAATATTAAGTCATTTTGCAAGCAACAGTATATTTTCTTAGCCAACCACAGGATACTGTTCTCTTATGTCCTCAGTCTCTCAAACACCTTTGATCTTGGCCCCTACTCTTCTTGGACAAGCATTGAATAATCCTTTGGTGCTGCTATCTGTCCAATGTCCATCCCAGTCACAATCCAAACTCCTGCCAAATGTACTCAATTCTATGCATTTTGGATGGATTGGTTAAGTATGTCATTTGAGAAATCAGTAAGGAAGCTGAATTCAATTAAAGTCCCCACAGAATGGTGTCTCAAGCAGTCACATGGAAGAGTCAAAAACCCAAACAAACAAACAAAAAAGCCCTTTTACAATGTGATTCTGTTATATAGCTAAAGACAGAAACCAGGGGTTGTCCCTCTACAGACTAAGGGACTTACCTTTGAGGAACTTAGAAGCCAATTAAGTTAAAGGGCATAGGCATATTCACACCCTAGAGCCAGGATTTTCACCAGTACACCTATCTAGACCAGGTGAAATCTATTCAGTCAATGGGGTCAACCAGTACCATCAACATGCCTCCCAGCTGGAGTCTAAGGTGACCAGATGTTCCACTTTTTAGCAATTTAACAATGTACCACAGTGTTTTAAAATTAAGATAAATATATTGCAATACTATTTTTGCCTTCTATGAACATTTTTGTTGCTCCATAAAGGCCATTTTTTCCCAATTACTTCTTTATTGGGAGTTCTTAGCGCTCATAGCATTCAATACATCATTTGTATCAAGCACATTTGTACACATATTGCCATATTCATTTTGAAATATTTTTCACTTGAGCTGTTGGTATAAGCTCCTCCTTCCCCTTCCCCCCTTTTTAATGAATCATTTTATTGGGGGCTCATATAACTCTCATCACATTCCATACATACAACAATTGTATGCAGGCCACATTTGCACACGTATTGCCATTATCACTCTCAAAACACCCTCCCTCTACTTAGGCTCCAAGTATCAGCTCCCTGTCCCACTTAAAATCTGGTCACTTTAAAAGAGGCAACAATCCAGAGGCCACCACCCTCTTTTCTAACTGCTCCTCCACTGTTGCTTCTCTCTCTGACCTGTGTTCCATTACTGCAATTCCTGAAACTACTTCGATCCTATATAAAAACCAGCTTAGATCACAAGCTAGGCTTCAGTATGAATACTTTCTCCCATGAAGCCAAGGACTGAGCTATGTCTTACCTGAGGAATCTAACAGTTCTATATTACTTAGACTTATTGTCTATATTGCTTTAATTTATAGGTTTCCGTTGAACATTGGTATGTATGACAATGAAAATCAAGCTTTAAGAGTTTTATAAACTGTTCATAGGTTCCTAAGGAAGTTATTTTTCTATTACGTATGGTATAGATGCAACATCACTCTAAGCACAGAAGGAAAGCCCGAATATTTCTATTGAAAGTAAGCTGAAAATAAAATTTTCAGAATTGATCATGTCTTCAGTTCATTCTGTCATAACTTTGCTAGCATAATATATGAATCGGTTTATTTAAGTTGTTCTCTTTGATACTGCATTAACTATATGTCTGTAGTACCATTTATATGTTATAACTAGAATCTATAATTTTCTGCATCAAACACCTTATACCTACCCCAGTACTATATATTTCTACCCAGTCTATCATTGATTTGCTGAACTTCATAGTGAGTCACTTACATATTCTATATTTAGGTCAGTTAACCAGGAAATTGCAGTTAATGAAATTTAGAGTATGCTTTTCAAGCATAAATAAATAAATAGATATATAGATAAATAAGTAAAATAGAATTAAAAGATTAAAGTTTCTAAGGTCTTTGGCATATGGTAGATGCATCTCTTTTCTGTTGTACACACAACAGGAATGTGTCTAAAACTGCAATCTAGAGAATTAAGGACACCATAGTATAAAATAACTTTATTAATATAAATCCTGTCTTTATATTAACAATTCCTATTTTTATAATCATGATCAGTTTCTTTCTGTATTATTCCAGCCTGAAAGCTAAAAGAACTCCATGGAACATGATACACTGCATTGACTATTTCTATCGAGCTAGGTTTAAATTTGGAATTTTTTAAAGCTTTGTTTATCCTTTATGGGAACATGACTGTTTCAGCCATATAATTTGTGTGTAACCTCTTGGAACAGTGTCTTTATTTCCCCCAAGAAAATTCTGCCTCCATCATCATCAAAATTGCACACTCTTCTACTTCCAGCATTTATGTGGTATAGTAAGAAAACATGGAAACTGTTTTGGGACACTCTCTCCTAAGCATGTAAAGGGATCTAAGGCATTTCTTCAGAAGGATGTATAAGGAGAAGACAAATAATTTCCTAAGCAAAACTTTTTCATTGTCCAAATAAGGTGTTTTCTATTTTTACAAAATGAGCTAATGAAATAATCCACTTGTGATTTCCAACATGCCATTGACCATATATGACATCTGAATAGGCTTATATAGCAGTCTTTTCCAAGCACTTATTCCTAACTTGCTTTAATTTCAAATTGCAATTTGTGCTTTGCCTCTGTAGTTTCCAAGCAGCATAGTCTTCATGAGTACTAATTATGCCAATCTCTTGTAATTTGTATTTTGGAGTTTCTCATTTGTTCACTTAAACCTTAATATTTTCCTTACAAGCATCAAAAGAATGTAGAAAATATCTTTTCAACACCATAGTGAATTCAACAAGTTCATGGATTAGTATAGGAACAAGGTTGATACTAAAAGAAGTCCCAACTGCAATGAAAGAACAGTGAAAAATATTGATGGAATAATCAGTTTAAATATTTCAGCAAAGGAACACAGTGCTGAAGGTGCTCATGTATTTATGGTGATGAACGTGAAAGGTGTGTGCAACCAATTAGAGGAAATTAATATTGATGCTAAATCCTAAGAAAGGGGATGCAAATAATTTTACAAATTATCAAGCAAAAGCATTTATATTCATACACAAGCACAGTTTTGCTACATAGAGTTTTTTAAATTTTTGTAGAAAAGTGGGTGTTACAGAACACATCATTGTGCTCAGATAAAACCGGTAATCTCCATTCTTCAGATTTTATTCTTAATTTGTTTTGATCCACACAGTCAAATGTATTCATACACTCAATAGTACTCAAGTAGATTAAAAATATTTTCCATTTTCAGCCAAGAAGATCCAACTATAATCAGCAATGATATATCTTGTTCAACATTTTATTTTGAATTGGGTTTACTTTCTACCAGTTTCCTCTCAACATACTGCTCCAATGATTGAATAGAATAAAAGGAATACTGCAAGATATAAAATTAGAGAAGATGACCTCTACTGAACCTACTTGGAAGGCATACACCAGTCTGTGTGACCCAAGGATTGTGAATGATAAAATCCAAATCTGAGGGAGGGAATTGTGAGCACTTAGTTTTCAGAAGATTGTGACTAATAATAGGAGTGCAACATCCATTCATCGAGGCTACACATGTATTAAGTCTGCAATGAATCCTCTCTGAACACACACATTAATAACTTGGCTATCAACGCAGAATGCCCTTTCCCCCTTTGTTTTATTTTTCCGTGTTTTGTTTTCTTATGTTGTTGTGTATAAGAAACCCAGGACTGGTAGAGTTATAGATTGGTTGCATTGGTGGTTTCTTGGGTATGTCACAGAAGGCTGAGGAGAGGCAGGCTGCTGATGTCAAAGAGTACAAGGAAGAAGTAAGTGTTGGAAAATTCAATGTGGATGATTGTACAACTTTTACTAATGTGATTGTACAAATCTTATGTATATGAAATCCTGATCTGTGAAATATGTGCCAATAAAACAGCTTAATAAAAATTTCCCTGATAAAAATATTTTGCAAAAGTAAATATTAGAAAAGGCATGTAATAAAATTACATCAGGGGTATAAAATTTCATCAATACATTTTACCTGTTTTCTGAACAATTAATCTGTAAAACAAGTCTATGTTATGAAGAATACAACATCAAGACTAAAGAGATACGCCTTGACAATGTATTGCAACTTTGCTGGGCCAAAGTGAAGAGGACTTGAAGTTCTTTTCAATGGAAATCAAACACTGCAGCCTTCTATATATTACATCTCATCATAAAGAAAACAAAATTCTACAGTCATGCTAATAAGCAAGATCATAATATACAGAGAGAAGAATGAATTTGTCAAGGATTCCAATGTACTTAGATCTACAATTAATACCTATCAAAGCAGCATTCATGAGAGAAATTAAATGGCATACTGCATCCATATCACTTGCAAAAGATCCCTTGAAAGCAGTGCTTTTCAACCTGTGGAACACGACGCCTTTGGGGGTCAAGCAACCATTTCCCAGAGGTCGCCTGATTCAAAACAGTAGCAAAATGACAGTGATGAAGTAGCAATTACTATAATTTTATGGTTGGAGGGGGGTCACCACAACGTGAAGAATTGTATTAAAGGGTCATGGCATTAAGGAGGTTGAGAACTACTACTTTAAACTATTGCAAAGCAAAAAATGTCTCTGAAGATGAGGTGCTACCTGATAGTGGCCTCATTTTCATATGAAAGTGGAAAGAGGAGGAAGAATGAGAACAGTTGATATCTTTGTATTATGTAGCTATTGTTTTTAGGTGTAATCCAGTCAGTTCAGCCTCATAGGGACTCGCAATACACTAGAACTCAGCACTGCTTATTCCTGCACCATTGTCACAAGTATAGTTATGTTTGATGCCACTATTGCAATCATTGCAAGAACCCATCTCATGGAGGGTCCTCTTTCTTTTCACGGATTTCTTCCTTATGAGATTTCAGAAGAAAATAAAATGCTAAGAACCGATCAATTCAAGAAGAACCAGCCAATCTGTAGTAGATGAAAAACTCAGATCACCCATTGAAAGCGTGGTTAGAGAAACTTGTTCTCTAGTACTTTGGGTATATTTTCAAATGGGACCAGTCCTTGGGAAAGGACATCATTCTTAATACAATGTCAGAAAAAAGCCACTAAAAAGAGCTATAGACATAATGACTACAAAATGTGTATATAGTACCCATATAATTCAGAATTGATGTCATAGATAACAATAAAAGATAATAATAAAATTTCTTTCATTCTCCTATACTGTACAATCTCACAACCTGATCAGTCACTTTAGCCAATTTGGCTCCTATACTTCAAATAAGAGGAGATATAATATGTGACTGTCAGGTTCATTTTCTTATGTAGAAACCACACAGCTAAGTAAATTGTATATTATCTATTTTCTCATGTTGAGAGCTATTTTAATGCAAGTTCAAAAACCTCTCAGTGAATTCTGTTGCGTAATTTTTGTTAAGTTCAAACCTCACAATGGCCTGTGTCAAATCCTTGGGAGGCATTTCAGTACATAAATCATTTCATCAAGAGACAAGACTGACCTTTGCCTTTCCAAAGGATTCACTATTGTTCCAAATAAAGTAAGATACACAGCAATTATGATATAAAGTCATGGCAACTTATTTGGAGAATGCTAGTATCAATAACACTGTTTCCAACAGTTTCAGCACATGTCAAGGTTGATGTGGAAACTATGTATAGTTTATGAAAGAGGCTTCAATTGTTCAGAAAATAATGCAAAACTATTGGAAACAAATAATCCTCATGGCATTTTTCTTACATATTTTACATTGTTCTTTTTTTAAAAAAATCTTTGTTAGTCAACTTCTAAACCAAACTATTCTTAGACTGTGTGAGGGTGGGGGCAAAGAGGAATGAATATACCAATTCCAAAGCCAGAACAAATTTGTCTTGAAAAAAAAAAAAAAAGAGTACAACCTTGAAAAAGAAGATGGGGGCTAAGCCCCGGTGGCGTAAGTGGTTGAGTGTGGGACTGCGTCCCGGGGACTTGGCGGTTCAAATCCAGCGGTGGCTCTCAGGAGCAGCACACATCCACCAGAGGCAGTGAAGCCTCCCCCCCCGCCCCCGCAAAAAAAAAGGGGCTGAGCCCTGATGGCATAGTGTTTGTGTGCAGGACTGAGGCCCACTGGGTTGGAGGTTCAAATCCAGCAGCAAGGCTGGGCCTCCTATTCCCACCACCAGAGGGCAGTCATGCCCGCGCCCCCCCCCCCCCAAAAAAAAAAAAAAGAAAAAGAAGATGGCAAAATTTCACATCATGAAAGTTTTATATGTTATCAGGACAGAGGAGATCAAGGAGAAGAATATCATGCTTGGTAAATTAAAGGGTTATCAAGAAAAATCCTTCATCTAAATGAATTGCCACATTGGCTGCAACAAGGGGCTCAACCACAGCAACACTTTTAAGGGTGCTACATAATTCATTGTAAAGGGTTTATTTCTGCTGACGGTAGATTCACTACACGTAAGAACTGACTGGATAGTCCTGAGTAATAGCAACAAAAGTATATCAGTCGTCTAGGATGTGTATAACAAAAGGAAAGACTCTCTGAAAGGGGCAATTTACTGTTTCCTAGGAGAAAACCAAATGCAAACCAATAAATACTGTAAGATTTCAATATCAGAGTCATGTTTGTGGGTTATAGATTGTAATATTGCAATAGTAAGTTTTAATATGACATGATATCATTATGGTACTTGTGAATGGTTTGCTCCAGTTGGCCCATGGACTCCTTCTGATGAGGGACGCTGGGTTTCTTCATAGTCTCTTGGCAATAATGTATGGAAGGTCATTTCTATGTATTTCAAATGGAGAAGTCTACATGTAGAGTTGTCATCTGTGTATTTGTAAAAAGATATTTGCATTGAATAAATCACTGGTGCTGCAAAATTTTGTCATATAATTTCTAGAGTCATTTGTATTACCAAGATAATATTTCCCAACTACTAATTTTCATTCTTTGTTGTCAACTCTCACATCACATTTCCAGTAATTATCAGTGCATCTGGATTGCACATTTGAGAAAATATTAAACTGCAGATGATGATAGCAATCTGCAATTTCTTTATCTTTTGCTTTAGAGCTTGGTGCATAAATTTGAATAATATTTGCATTATCTAGTCTCCTTATGGGTATAAGGATAGTATCTGATCACTGATAGTACCAGTAATTACTTCAGGTTACATCTTGATAAATTCTTTGAGACAATTAATGCATTATCTTTTAGACGATGAATGAATATATATTATTGCTCTTTAATTTTTCATGCCCGGCACAGTTGACCATCTGATTGTCCAGTTCAAAATGGTCAATATTAAGTCATTTGATCTCTCTAATGTCAAAGATGTGACATTAATGTAGTCCATTTCATTTTTATGCAATATTTACCAGATTCAAATGGCAAACAGCCCAGATAATTAAAGTATAATTGCAGTTGTTTCTTCTCATTTTGGGCCATGCACAATCAACAAATGAAGATTCAAAAAGTTGTGCTTTGACCAGGTGATTAAGGTGAACTATTTTAAGGAGACTATTCTAAGGTGTATGTTGAGTGCCTTTCATGCTGAAGGTCTCCTCCTCTGACATATCAGACAGACTTCATAGTTGTTCTTAAGATTTGTTCATGGCAAAGATTGCAGAATTTGGCTGCCTTTTTCTCTGCATCATTTGTCTTTATCTGGAACCTTTACTTAAATCTTTCCAAGCAGGTGTGACCCTACTCGTGTTTGGAGCAATTGGTGGCATAGTTGCAGGCATCACGGCAACATGCAAGTCACTGTAGTGTGATGAACTGGAAAATTTAAAATTCTTCATGTGTAAGTTCAAGTTAAAGCTCAAGTTACTGGAACAAGTTCACAAAAGTCAAAATGCAACTAAGTATATTTTATCTGAATTTGGAGACGTTCTCAAGGCTATATATGATTCATTGAATACTGATCACAAAATCAGATGAGTTGTTGGATGGCATTAAGAACATAATACAAAAAAGCAAAACTATGTAAAAAAGAACGAAAAAGACCAGAAAGGACATCAATGTGTTAGTTTGGGTAAAATAGAGAAACAAATTTATAGATATGCATATGGATATAGGGGAATGGTTTATACACAAAGGGAAAGGAACATTGAGAAAGCATCCCAACCTAGTCCAGTTCAAAATCATAAGTCTGATATTAACCCATATGTCTGATAATGTACCCTTCTGATTCACAAAGTCACAGGACAGTGGGTGCAGAGTCCTGGCGCTGGCAAGGGTCCCGTCATGGGTCCTCTTTTCCATGGCTCAGGTTCCATCAACGGTATCCAGTGGTGGTAGAAGCAACTCAGCGCTGGCAGGGCTCTCCACATGGCTTCTACAACTTCACAGGTCTGGTTCCATCAGGGTAAGGCTGTGTGGCTTCTCCTCCAGCTCCTCCAGTTCTTGGACGTTGCCATCTTGTCTTGTCCATAATTCATTGTCTCTGAGACTAGCTCCCAACAACTGAGGAGATAGCTTCTCACCTGCACAAGGGAAATGTCGCAAGATTTCCTGGAAGATTTCCCTGAGGCCTCATTGGCTACTCAATGGCTATCTCCAGATTAATAGGCTAGACTCCACCCCTACATCTCAAACATAAAATTGACATAAGCACATGACTGCGACAGTCAGGGACTTTGAAAACTGCTTTTGAGTATAGAGAGGATGAGATGTTTAGGTTCTGTGCCAAATTGAAACTGGTGGGGAGCTGATCTTTCTTCTTCCTGATTGACTAACACCTGCATGTAGCTTCTGGGGACTAAGGACCCATGTGACCTGCTGGCCCTGAGAGCTGTCAACCATGTCTCTGCCAAGTTTGGATTTCCATGAATTTGCACTCCCTAGTTTGTGACCGCACAGCTTACTGCTTTGTCTTTCTGCTTCATTGATTGGTCTCCAGCTAGTCGTGCCTTCTCCATAGATTTGGGTTGAGCTAAAATGGACGCAACTGAATCTTATCCTTAATATAAAATGGTTCCTTCATATAAAATTATTTGTAAAATCATTACACAGGGGGCTCATCCTACTCTTATCATGATCAATACATGCATCAACTGTACGTAGCCCACGATTGCATGTTTTTTGCCACCATCATTCTTGAAGCATGCTCCTTCCACTTAGGCCCGTGGTATCAGCTCCCTATGTTTCCTCTCCCTCCCTACATGCCCTCCCCCATGTATCCTTATCACTTATGAATGATCATTATTTTGTCATATCACGCACTGCCCGCTGTGCCCCTTTAGCCACTCCCCTGTTGCCCATATCCCAGGAAGGAGGCTACATGTAGATCCCTGCAATTGGC
>PVJH01001160.1:0-229472 GCA_004026705.1 Nesogale talazaci | reverse complement strand
CATTAGTATCAGACACAGGGCCTTCAAGGAGAAATGAAAGCCACTGATGTTCAACCTTTAACCATAGTCCACCCTCTAAAAAGTAGGCCAATTAATCAGAGCATTATGCACAGAAGTAGTATAGTTCTGACATCTCATAAAACTCCCTTTGCTAAAATGCATTACCAAGAGAGTGCTGTTAAACCATTGCTGTGAATTGCGTTATTTACGGTAGGGATGCAGTTGATGGAAGTGCTCAATGTATCACCGTGTATTGTCTTCATAAGGACTCCAAGGACAAGATTGACTTAGGGCATGGAAACAAGGATAGTTCAGATCCTTCCTAATCAATGACTTTGTCTTAAATTATAGGCATTGTGAATCATATAACGGGGATTCTTTCTCCTTTGACAATGATAGTTAGAAATTTCAGAGCAAATTTGTTGGCCAATTTTAACAACTATGCGAGACCTTATGGCATATGCTTCCTCCCTGACTTCATTTTATTACCTTCTTCTGCTACTGCCACAATTATTTATATTGTTATGTTGCTTGTATTGTCAAGCTATCTAGATATGGCAAAAATATATCTTTACCTTGATTCATTCTTCAGAAAATGTGAGACAGTTTTCTTACTATACTAGGAAAATGTATAATACTATAAATTCATTTTTTTAAAAATTACAGCTCGGATATGTGTTATCATAAGTAATGACATGATGAACCAAGCCAATATTCAGATATGACTCAAATGAACTTTAAACAATTGGATCACAGATTTGTTTTATTGCTTTTATGTGGTCAAGGGGGAGGGAGAGATAAAAAAGGCAGGGCTAATAATAAATTGTATATTGTCAGTGAAAAGAAGAATTTTTTTTGAAAAAAAGGAGCCCACTGACTTTCAGAGGTGTCATTTTGTCTTAAGTTTAAAAGATATTATGATACTTGCCTCTCTCTTTTTACTTTACAATAAACATTTTATGTGGAAAATAGTGGATGACCCTAAAGGCATTGTCACCTGTCAATCCTCAGGAATGTTGTCTCTCCAGGACAGAGTCAAAATCACCAGGAGAATGTCTCCGGTTGTAATTTTTACAGGAGCAGACTAGAGAATGGTCCCCTTGCAAAGCAGAGTTTCTCAACCTGTGGGTTGCAGACCCTTTTTGTGCTAGTCTGGGTAGACCAGAGAAACAAATTCATGGACACACACACATATGGACATACGGGCAACAAGGTTTATGTACAAAAGGAATGGAATACCGAGAAAGCATCCCAACCTAGTCCAGTTCAAAGTCCTAAGTCTGATATGCCCGATACCAGTCTAAAAAGTCTCCTTGTGACTCACAAAATCACAGGTCAGTGGGTGCAGAATCCCAGCACTGGCAGGAGTGTCCCCAGGGCTCCTCGCTTCCAGGGCTCAGGGTCCACCAACAACATCCAGTGGTGTTAGAAGCAACTCAGTGCTGGCAGAGACCTCCACATGGCTTCTCCAGCTTCAGAAGTTTGCTTTCATCATGGTAAGGCCATGTGGTCTGCGGCTCCTCCAGCTCCTGGGACACTGCTATCTTGTCTGGTCCATAGTTCATAGTCTTAGAGACTGACTCCCAATACCTGGGGAGATAGCTTCTCATCTCCATAAGGGAAATGTCGCAAGATTTCCCAGAAGTCTCAGGAGAAAGCCATGCCTACACAGAGGCCTCATTGGCTACTTAATGGCTATCTTCAGATTCACAGGCTAGACTCTACCCATACATCTCAAGCATGAAATTGACATCTCAAATACATGACCGCCAAATCTTTGAAGGTTGAATGACCCTTCCATAGGAGTCACTTGATTCATAATAGTAAAAAAGCTACCATTATAAAGTAACAACAAAAATAATTTTATGGTTGGGAGGTTGCCACCACCTGAGGAACTGTTTAAAGAATTACAGCATTAAGAAGGTTGAGAACAACTGATAGAGGGTTGGAACATCTGATCTTTTGAGGTGAAGATAACATCTTAACCACTGTCCCAAGAGTGTCTTAAACTAGGTAGATTGTTGATAAATCAAACAAACCAACTCACTGCCATCCAATCAATCTAATTTCTACTCTGTCCCTATATTATATGTATGGTAAAAAAAACCAAAGGACAATAGGAGAATGGGGGGGAAATAGTTGTAATCTATGAAAAAATTTCTAAAGTTTGTGGAAACTTTTTTTATCTCTTATTTACATTTTTTACTATTATTCTGTAAGTCTGCTTATAACAAACAAACAAACAAACAAAAACATCTCAACAAAGAGCTCTTCTATGATCTCTTCAATCATGAAACAAATTCCCATCCTCATCACATCCTTCCCTCCCCATTAATACAGTGAAGTTTTGTGTTACAGTACCTAGTTTTGGCTGACATCCTTGTCTATAATTTTCCTTTAGAACATAATATCTTTTAAGAATGTCATGGGTTTTTATCACTTTTAGACTATGGCCTAGATCTTATAGGTGAATATGCTAGATATTGAATATATTGTTCATCCCAAGTAAACTGTACCTTTTGTGTTTATAATTTCTAAATCACCCACACTGGGAGATTTCTAGTTTAAGTTCTAGAAAAAAGAGCTTCTCTTTGTTATTTGGAAAGGGAAAGCCAGTATAGGCCCCTGAAGAGGAGGTAGGCAGGACATGGGCTCCAGCACATATCCAAGGAGACCTTTGGTCAGTAGCTTCAGGGAGTCTATTCCTGAATGGACAACTTTGACATTGTAGGCTTTGTGATATTTCTACCTCCTGTTTTGAAGACTACCACCATGGCTTTCTTATCTCTACCAGAAACCCTGATTTTTTTCTCATGTTATGTTTTGTGAAGATGTAAAATAGCTAGTGGTATTTTTAACTTATAAACTATGTTTCACAGAGTTCCCACCCATTATTATTTGTATCTGCAACTCTGAGTTGATAGAGTTTTAATACGTACACAACAAATAAAATCTACTCCCTACCCATTTGTTATACTCTGTTTGCTTACATGCTTCTTTAAATGCTGAAACTTATGCCACTGGTGTTTCAAATATTGACAGGGTCACTCTTGATTGACAATTCTCTGGGAAGTTTCCAGGTAGGATTAACTAGAAAGAAACACTCGGTGACTTATTTCCTCAGAATAGCTAACAGAAACCTTATGGGTCAAAACAAAATACTACACAATATGGTGCTAGGAAATGAGTCCCCTAAGTTGGAAGGCACTACACAATGGTCCAAAAGTCTCAAGATTCATAAAGTTAGAGAAGACTCAGATAACATTTCCTCCTGCAAAGAATCAGCACCAACTTGACAGGGCAGCAATTAACGACACTGATTGACTGAATGACTGACTGACTGAGTGAATGAATTAATAAAAGGTTGCAGTATAAATTATATAACATCAGCACAAAATCATTTCACATGCACACAAAGCTCTACAAGTTTAACAAACTCATCCTAGTGGCAATGATTTGCAGAATCCTAAACCAATAGTAGTTCTCTCTAGAATTCAAAGTATATCTGCAGCATTGGTAATTTTTATTACCTAAATGACTCTCCCTTAAGCCAACACTTTAGAACTGAAATATAATCATGGATTCTTTATTTTTATAGGTGAAAAACATATTTTGAAATGATTTGTCTCAGTGGATCATGTAAAGAGCCCTGGTGGAGAATTCACTGGTTCATAGAGATAAGGACCAGCTTCTTGGTGATAAATAATGGTGTTCCAGTATATCGTATTTGAGTTAATAAAGGAATCACACTTTGGAACATCTACTTTTTTAGTTGTTTTGGTGCATGTACCCATTAGTTATATAGTCTATATACCCCAATGAAGCACATAAAAGATTACAGAAAATTTCCACTTCAGTCTGAGTACAATCATCACCCCCATGTCCAGAGATAATCAAGATGATCCAGACCAAATGGAGTTATCACAGAAGATGATAAAATGTCAACACAACCATTTGCACGTGGACATGGGTATTGTTTGTGTGCCACTGTATTAAATTATCTTTGTTTATTTGTAATGTTACCAACCCAAAAGACAGATCAATTTTAGATTTCTAGATATAAATAATAATGAAAACTGAAAAAGAAAACAAAATTGAGGTTTGGGACTTCATCAGAATGTATTTATGACAGAGTCATACTGAGGGAATGATGTGGGGGCCAAACTGACCTCTGACTACTCAAAGGATAAGGAACATACAACTTCACATCTGCTCCTGGTGATCAGATATGCCTCCACCATTCAACTTCATTTTCTCTGTTCTGTCACCAACTATCCCACCCACCATAATCACTAGATTCCATAATCAATTGCAATGGCCACCCATCACTCATGGACAATAAATGCAATGATAGGACTTTATTAAGGACGTTAACAGGTTGCAGATCAGGATAAAAACTATTAAGGATTCTGTTGTTTGGTCTCAGACATGCTGGAAGATACATTTCTCTCAGCTTCTCAATGTCTCAGCCATGTACCCCCTGAGTCTCTCTCTTGCTGGGGCCAGCTCCTGTCTCACTGTCATCAACTCAATGCTGAGCCAAGGTCAACCTACAGAATACAGTAGAACTGCCCCTGTGAGTTTCTGAAACTGTAAACCTTACAGGAATAAAAAGGCCCCTCACACTTCTGGTGGTATAGGATAGATTTCCTGATGGTCGACAGCTAATACATAACTGGTATGCCACCAAGGACTCCTTATTAGAACTAATAAGTCAGTAAAGAGCACTTCGTTAACCAATCCAACCTCTTTCCCAAAGCATAGAGTTTTACTAGATCCGTGGGCCAGGATGTCTAGCTTAGATGGTCTTTGTGTTGTGTGACCTTAGGATAAAGTGACCAGATTTTAACATTGGTAAAGCTGGACACCATTGGTGGAGGTTTTGGGTTGGGGTAGAGGGGGTATATTCCCTTCCCATTCCCCCACCGTTCTCTAGCTTGTCTTGCATTCTTTCCACACATCAGGACTTTTTTTGAAACGTAGCAGAACCATGGGAAAAATTGTTTAAATTGGGACCGTCCCGCCATCTGGTCTCTAGGAGTATCTGCTACCGTGCCATTTCAGAGAGGAGCCCAAATGCAGTCAGTTGGATCCTGTTCTTTCTACGTGGTTTGAGAGTGTCTTCCTTGCTGATTTGTAGATGACACATTTACACCCGGAGGAATGGTAAAACTGAACTAGTGCCTCCTTCGAGTTCTCTGCACCTTCTTTCTGCGCTTTCACCCGCACATTTGGTAGACATTTTAAAGACTGTGTATAGAAGAACCACATGCAGCAATTTCATTATCTGACACATATCAACTTAACTGAAAGCCACCTGTATTGGCACATCTGAGCTGCACATAACAGACCTTGGTGGATTAAGCATTCACTCAACTATCGGCTAACTTCTCTGTGGAGAAGGATAAGGCTGCCTAGTCCTGTAACAACTTCCACTCTCAGATACCCTCAGTTGCATTTCTACTTGGTACTATACATCTGCTGTGAGTTGGAATCACCTGGAGGACCAAGGGCTTGGGGCCACAGATGAAGTATGGACGTGCTTATCAGAGAGGATGGTGAGACTGAGGGAGGATAGAAAACTGAACCATAGACTTATAAACGGGAAGCTTTCTACATATTTTGTTTCCACATTGGAGAACTTCACTTTATGACTGTCATAATTTTAAAATATATTAGGTAAACTTATCCTTGCCTAGGACAAATGCATTTTTAAAATTTTACACATTGCAATAGAATATAAGGGTAGAGGTTCCATTTTGGAATGCTCTCAATTAAAAGACAATCATCTGCTTAGGAAGCCTGGGGTCAACAAGGAAACTTAATTTTTCTGTCTCAGCAATGTAACCAGAGACACCACTTTGTGTCTGCAATTTACTTCCAAGTTACAATTATCTATTTACTCCTATTTTACTTCTTCTATCTAAAAATGCAAATAAACAAGGTGTGCGTGTTGGGGGAGGGATCACTTTGAGGGAGAAAAACAAAACAAAACATAAAACATTTCTCAGAGATTTTGATTGAAAATGGTCCTTGCTTATTTACCAAAGTACATGCTCAGGAAGAATCTTTTTTTCTTCTTCTATTCTCTCTCTCTCAAACCCATTTGGAAATGCTACCTTGAAGAGTGATATTACAGGAGAAGCACTTTCTGAGTTGACAAGCTGCCAGTATCCCTGCTCACGGAACACTCTAGTTTCCATTTCTTGCTATGACAATGGTATTAAAACTTTCAAGGTGGTGTTTCCGGCTGCTCTCCAACTGTTCCATCAATTTGGATGCCTGAAATACATTTCTGAGGAATATAAAGTTTTGCTTTTTGAGCTTGGAAAAATGAAAAATAAAAACAACATATAACACCTTTCTTGATTTTGCAAGGATAAGTGTGTGCAAACATGTGAGACTGATCTTGTGTTATTGTTGCAATGACATTTTTTGAATTTTTTGCATAAATTCTTGTATTTAAGTTTCCTGATTGTATTTGGTATCACAATAAGGGATGGAAATAGAAGCAGGGTCATGGCCAGATGGGATGGGCAGCTAATTTTCTGAGAATCTAGGTTTCCTTATCTTTAGTAGTAGAGATCTTGAATATTTTATTTAATGCATTCTGATTAATTCACATTTTTGCTTATCTAGATATTTTATAACACATTCTAGTTTTACAGCAGGTTCACAGAGAAATTGTACAGGAAGTACAGAGATAGCTCATAGACCCCTTGGACCCCTTGTAAGTTTCTCACTTTATTAATCTTATGTTTGTTATAATTAATGATTCAATATTGATATATTTCTGTAACTAAAATCTCTAGTACATTAGAATTTACCCTAGATTGTACAGTACTTTGGAGCTTGACAAATGCATAATATCATGAAACATTAGAGTATCTTGGGAAATAATTTCACTGCACAACCTTATTCTTCCCCAGTTCAGCCAATTCAGCTCTTTCTCCTTCCACCGAGTCTCTGAAAAACAGTTTTTTTTTAATTGCTTTTCTAATTTTCTTGGACCCTATGGTAAGTCTTCGTTTAGCTATTTAATGCATGTAGAGAATCTTTTCTGAAGTGATTCTGCCATTGTAACCTCCCTAGAATAATTGAGGGTTCGTTTTGCCACACATCTTCACTAGTGTTTGGTCATGTCAGTGTTTTCAGCTTTAGTCAATGTCAGAGTGGGCACTGAGATGATATCTCACTGAAGCCCTAGTGACATATGATATGAAATATCATTATGAATGCTCAGTGCAATATACTTATCTTTAGAAATGTATTCCATCAGGTATTACGCCTTTATGATTTACTTGGGTTCTTTTTCTTCTTGTTGTTGAATTTTAAGACTGTTTATACCTAAGATGTTCTCTTTAGCTGCCATTGAGTTGGCTTACACTCATGCGGGCCTCATGTAGAAAAAGAATCTTGTATCAGATGTGGGTTTTGCAAACATTTTCTACAAATCTGTGACTAATGTCTGCTTTTTCCTAGTATGTGCTTTGAGCATTTCTTGTTCTCATTTATAATTATTATGTATATATGTAAATGAAACTGAAGTTAACAGTTAAGTTGGTGTTGCTATTGCTCTTAGATGCCCTTGTGTTAGGCCAGACCGGTCTCAGAGATACCCTGATGCATCACAGATGACATGCTGCAATCTTGTGCAATATTGGTGCTGCTTTGCTTAGGCCAATGCTGTGGCCACTGGGAATCCCTTCTGTTTCTATGATCAAGCATGGTGTGCTTCACCAGATACTAGTCCATGTGCATAGTTTTCTTGTGTGTGTGTGGGTAATCACTACTTTGAGATTATATCTTTTCTTTATTGTTGATGTGTGTCATGTACACATGGTAAAATAATTTGGCTATAGGTGATATAGATATAGAGCTAGAGAGATAGATATCCACATATGTGGCATACATATTTCTGTGATGATGGCTTATGTAGTGGTGTGGTGTAGGAAATGATGCCACAAATATTTCAAGGATCAGAAGGGTGATGCCTGGTGAACAGCTTACAGCAAAGGTTCTAAACCAGTGGATCTCAACCTTTCTAATGCTATGACACTTTAATACCGTTCGTCGTATTGTGTTAAACCCCTCAACCATAAAATTATTTACATTGCTACTTCATAATGGTAATTTTTCTACTGTTATGATTCAGGTGATCCCTGTGAAAAGGTCACTGGGTCCCAAAAGGGGTTACAACTCACAGTTTGAGTACCATTGTTCTACATTAAGAATACACTTGTAGGAATGAATAGTGTCCACTTCTTAGGGATTAGTTATTGACAACTCTGTGAACAGAAGTGGAACATTATCAGGTATGGTACTGGAAAGTGAGCCCCCCAGGTTTAAACACACTCAAAATGTGACTGGCAATAGCTGCCTCATCAAAGTTGAGTTGCCCTTAGATTTTGAAATCTTCATTTGCCAAAAAGGCATGGGAAAATTTTTAGAAGAAATGGCTGCAAATAAACATGAATAATCAGAACTTGGGATGCACAATATATGAATATAGGAAATTAGAAGTTGTTAAAATGAAATGGAACACATACAAATAGATATCATAGGCATTAGTGGAAAAAATGGACAGTACTGGTCATTTGGAATCAGGAAACCGTATGTTTTACTCCACTGGGATGACAAATTAAAAGGAATATTTTAATATCTCCTTGAAGTACAATGCTGTCCATGATAGGAAAATAGCTAGATGACTAGAAGGAAGACCAGTCAATACAATTATTATTCAAATTATACAGAAAACAGGAAATCTGGTAATGAAATAATTGAAGAGTTCTACCAGCATTTTCAGCTCAACATTGATTAAATATGCAAACAAAATACATTGATAATTACTGATGGCCAGAAAGTGTAAGCTAGAAACCAAGAGGAAGGCTTAGTTGTGGGGAAATGTGATCTTGATGGTGGAAGTTAAGTTGGAGGTTGCAAATACCCTTTCCTAATAGTATACATGATAATGATGCTCAGGGATCTTGCCAAATGAAGGACAGAGGAATCCAACTGACTACGTTTGTAGGAAGAGATCACGGAGAAGCTCGATATCATCAAACAAAATAAAGACAGTGGCAAACCATGAGTAATCATCAGTGGCTCAATGGGATTTCAGATAGAAGCTGGAGAAAAGTAAAGCAAGATCATGAGAGCCAGAATTTGAATGTTTAGACCATTTCCAGGACATATTTGATGCATTAAATATGAATGACCAAAAGCGTTTGGGGATAACATCAAGAACATCTTATATAGAGACAGCAAAGAGCAATTTTAAAGACAGGAATGAAACACAAAACAGGAATGGATAGCAAGTGGGACTCTGGAACTTGAATTTGAAGACAGAGCAGTTAAAGCTATACAAATTGAAGCAAATGGGCTGTTCTAAAGGCCTGAAGATAAAGTATCTAGCTCAGAAGCAACAAAGCCCAAATGGAAGAAGCACACCAATCTGTGTGATCATGAGGTGTCGATAGGATCAGGTATCAGACATCTAAGACCCACAATAAAACTGTAACCAATGTGAATGAATGGGGGCATAGAGGGAAGACCCAATGCCCATCTGTAAACATTGAACATCCCTTTACAGAGGGGTCACAGGGAAGAGATGAGCCAGTCAGGGTGCAGTATAGCACCAATGAAACCCACAATTTTCCTTTAGATCTTTGGAGTTTCCTTCACCCCACTATCATGACCTCAATTCTACCTTATGAATTGGATTAGACCAGAGCATGCACACTGCTACAGTTAGGAGCCTGCAACACAGGAAATTCAGGATAGATAAACCTTTCAGGGCCAACAAGGAAAGCAGAGATACCAGGAGGATTAGGGGTGGATTGGGGGCAGAAAGAGGGAATCAAACACAAGGATCTAAAACCCCCTCACAGCAGAACAGATAACAGAAAAGTGGGTGAGAGGTGACAAAGGACAATTGCAAATGTGGAAAATATAAGCTATAACTTATCAAGTATTTGTGGGGCAGGGCTGATATCAGGGGCTCAAGTTGGAAGAGAATTCTATGAAAATAATGATGGTGGCATTACATAAAAATAGTGAATTATTCTATTGACAAAATATTGATGCAGGATGCATCAAAAGAAGATAGAAGTAATATATAGCAAATTTATCAAAAATAATTGGCTGATGCACAACCATTTCAAGAAGTATTTGATCAGCAACAAATAGTAATGAAGTCAAATAGTAATTTGACCAACAACAAACAGTAATCAAGGCAAAGTCAAAACTGCACTGAAGGCATGAGTGATACCCCATCCCACTCAACTGGGAGACAGTCCTGGAGGTCAACGAATAGGCCTTAAGCTATTTGTAGGTTTTAATATTGTTATTATTATTGTATTTTTGCACATATGCCTACATGTTGAATATTGGGGTTTTTTTTGTTGTTGATGTTTTCATTTTTTTCCTTTCTTTGGTTGCTTCATTATGGGATGTCCTTTTTTTGAGCATGTTATTTTTTCTATAGGTTTATCTGGATGGGATGAGCTGGATGGGTGGTCTAGGGGTGGGGACGATGGGACTGATGGTACCAAGGTGGATGCAGGGGGAGGCTGTTGGCTGATCCAAGGAGGGGGAGTAGCATGTGGTTCAGGATTGGTGGGGGGGGGTGGTGTGTGGAAGGTCCAATAGGGATTGATTAAGACTAATGTAATAGACAATATTGAAGCTCAAATAGAGGTTGAGTGTGATGGTGGGATAGGAGGAGGTATAGGGAAATAGAGAAAAGAACTGCGGTGTAAGCGGCATTTAGAGAGGTTAAATACAGGCATATACATAGGTACATATATTCATATGATGACGAGGAAATAGATTAAAATGCATATACTTATAGGCTTAGAATTAGGACAACAGATGGGCAGTAGACCTCTTTCAGGTATTTTCTCAGTGCAAAAACATTTTGCTAATTGGCATTCCATGATGTGCAGTCCCCTGACATAATTGCAGAAAACAAATGTGTGCATAAGAAAATGTGGTGAAGAAAGCTGGTGGTGCCCAGCTATCAAAATATGTAGCATCTAGGGTCTTAAAGGGTTGAAAGTAAACAAGCAGCCATCCAGTTCAGAAGCAACAAAGCCCACATAGAAGAAGCACACCAGCTTATGGGACCAAGAGATATCAAAGGGATCATTTATCAGGTTTCAAGAACTAATAATCATAACACTATATGCTCACTTTCCTGATATGATCACTAATGACAAATATGTGCATAAGCGAATGTGGTGAAGAAACCTGATGGTGCCCGGCTATCAAAAGATGTGTGTCTGTGGTTTTAAAGACTTGAAGGTGAATAAGTGGCCATCTAGCTGAGAAGCAAGCCCACATGGAAGAAGCACAACAGCATGTAAGACCACGAGGTGTCAAGGGATCTGGTATCAAGCAACAAAGACCTAAAAAATATATCATTATAAATGATGGGGCATTCAGATTGGGGACCCAAACCCCATCAATAAGTGAAAATACATCCTCTTACAGAGGGGTTGAAAAGAGGAGATGAGCCAATCTAGGTACAGTGTAGTAGCAATGAAATGTCCTCAAATGCTTCCTCCCACGGACTATCATTATCCCAATTCTGCCAGACAGATTTGGCTAGACCAGGGGATGCACAATTGGAGTCAAAAATTGTGGGGAGCAGTGGCGCTGGGAGGGTGGAGGGATGGTGAAGTAGAAAGCTGGGAACACCTTTCTCAGATCTACATGTGACCTCCTCTCCAGGGTGTGGACAATGGTGGTTGGGGGGGGGGTGGTGATTGAAGTGACACATTAGATAGTGTAAGATATGAAGAGGTAGTAACAATTTGCACATTATTGGAAGTTCTTTGGGGAGGAGAAGGGGGAGGGGGAAATATGAGGAGTTGGAATTGAAAAAATAAGGAAGTAGAAGAAAGAGGGGAAGAGGAGCTAATACTGGAGGGGTTCAATTAGATTAATCTGGCAACATGTGTGTAAATGTGCTTGATACGAATGATATATTAAATGTTGTAAGAGCCCCCAATAAAATCTATATTAAAAAAAACTGGTACCCAAGAAATGACAGAATACCAACTGAATTTTAATTCCTCATTCACACTGAGATCCTGTAACTTCAGCCCCGCATAAAATTGGAAGGCAGGACAATTCAGACTTGGGTACTCACTTCTCTACCTGCTCATGTTCCCTGTGTGACCATTTGAACTTGTCTTTTCTGAGGATCCCTTGAACCTGTAGAGGCCATAGCTTATATGCCTGTCTCTTGCTATTCACGGTTCAGAGCATACAAACCATCTGAACATGGTGACCAGCCAGCTAGAGAGCAAGACTTAAAGTACATGTTTGCAGCTCATCAAATTTGCCAGCTTTAGTGACCTCTCTAGTTCTGGGTGCACACACTAGCATACCTCTTGTGCTCAGGCTAGCCTTGAGGGAAGTACTCTGCTTAGGTCATTAAAAGTGATTTCTTCCACCTTTGAAGTGATTTGCAAACCAGGAAAGGAATCTTGCCTTGGAAGGAGGACTTTAGAAATTCAGGATTAGGGTGGTGAGGGTCTTCCTGCTGAAAACCCAATCTCCAAGTAAATATGCACCAAGATGAAGATTGCACATTAATTTGTTGGACAGAAAACATATATTGAATTTGAATTCAATGACATGAAAAATAGTGCTATAATGGGATTTTGAAAATAAAGGGTATATATTGCATAATATGAAAACCATACAGTGTATATTATTTGCATAATACTAAGGTAATATTTCCCTTTTCTGGAATTCACATTTATGTAAGTGGAAAAATGTTAATTCACAAGTATTAAATACTCTCATCCCAGAAGCAAATGTCAAAAATAAACAATATCAAGCAGGAGGTTTCCATAAATATGTACAGAGGGAAAGTTCTGCTCTGACAGGGTTGTTGAGTTCAAATTTACTTTAGGCAGGTGAAACTGTAGTTTGGCAGATCTATTTCTCAACACAATCATTTCTCCTTAATCAAAGTCTCCTTAATCAAAGTCTTGTAAACTGGTATTTTGATCTTTTTTTTTTTTTTGGTTTGATCTTCTTTTTATAAGAAGCACAATGCACTTTGACAGAGAGATGTGATATTATCTATATTTCAGTATACACAAGTTTTTTTCTTCCCTTTTTCCCCTTCAGTAGCTGTTTTGTCTCTGGAGAGTGAGAAGGAGAAAAAAAGTCCAACAGTAGCAGGTAATGAACACCGTGATTGTTGACTGTGCCGTTACTAACTGAACCCAACTCGAGCTTTGTGAGAATGTCCCAAGATCTCAGAGGATTTTGAAGAAATAAAGGGGGTGGCATGTACATTGAAACAATACAACCCTCAAGGGTCTTTCTTCATTAATGAAGGATAACTTGTCAACTTTTTTTACTATGTTGAGGACTTAATTTTCATTAAATTAGTTTTAATTCATTTAGCTTTGTGGCTTGAATGTGGAAATACAGTCTTGAAAATATTCTTTTTTTATTTTTTATTTTTATTTTTTTAGGCATCACTGCCCTCTGGTGGTGGGAGTAGGAGGCTCAGCCTTTACTCCTGTGAGCTGGAATTGAACCTCCATCCCAATGGGCCGCAATCCCATGCACAACCACTATGGCACCGGGGCTCAGCCCTTGAAAATATTCTAAAAAGGAAAGTGCTTCATGCCTCATGCTTACTTGGTGAATTTATATATATGTATATGTATATATATGAAAGAATATATTTATATACTTATATATATTTATATCTAAATAAATAAATAAATAAATTCTTTTACCTGTGTTTCAATATTTTAATAGATTTAGCATCCCTTGATGAAACCAAGATTTGATAATATTTTAGCTATATTTTCTGTGAGTCCCAAATTGATGCAAAGATGAGTTGTGGGCTAACAGAACATGATGGTTGTCAATATCGTGGGTAAACGATTGGGAGTACATGTACAAAAATCTAAGGGTTTGATATTGTTCTCACTGTAAAGGATGTGACATTCTGGTAACTTTAAAAGATTAAGGGTTAGGGAATATAAAATAACCAATAGCCCTCAGACTTATTTTCCTTGCATATTGTAGATTCATTGCCTTATTATCAAGTTTCAAATGAAATGCATGCATCTTCAGTGTCTAATTCAATTAGCTTTGCCAAGTGTATGTACACTTTTGGATGAACAAACACAACCATAAAGATAGTGCAGAACCCAGCACCACTTCTTCTCTTACGTTGGTATGTTGAACGTACTGACTCAATGGTAACAAACAAAATAATATAGCTAACTTTCTCATCAAGAAGTACAACATATCCATCTTCTGAAATAACAAGACCAGAAGATTTAAGATGAGGTCCACAACTTAACATTTTTTATCTCTAATCCATATCATTTCTATTTTACTGAAACAATTCATGGTCACAGGCCTTTCTACCCCAAATACACACAACCCTAACAGCCATTTTTTATTAGAATATATGTGCTATATTTGAATGCAGCTATATCTATATTTTTACATGGGCTGAGGCTACTGCCTAAACTTTAAAAGGTTAATGTTAATTTATGCACTCAGACAACACAATGAATTTGAAATTTCTTCCATAATAAATAAAGACATAGAAGCATGAAAAGATGAAAGTCAATGCATGAATGACTAAATTCACTGACTCACATCATTCAGTTGTTTTTTATTTTATTTTATTTTATTTTTTACATCACTGCCTCTGGTGGTCGTGGGTGCTACCCAGCGCTGCTCCTGAGAACTGCCACTGGATTTGAACCACCAAGCCCGCAGGCCACAGTTCCGCACTCAACCACTTATGCCACCGGGGCATAGCCCCAGTTGTTTACTAAACAAATAGTCATAAAATTTCAACATTAAATAAAATATTATGCTAAAATGAGTTGGGCATCTAGGAACTTTGATTTGTAATTAACTAAAAAGTGTATGCACATGAAAATTATTAATTTCATGCTTTTAAATTAATTCATGGTTTAAAATCAGAAAGTTCATTTGTCACTATTACTGGCTGGCACTTAATTCTTAGCCACATCATGAGTTGATTGAGGGGCTTTGCTTAGGGACACTTGTCTTAATGTAGTAGAGATATATTTCTGATAAAGGTAGAATTTGCACTTAAATGAATATCCCCATGCTCATTATTCAAACCAATTTTTATATCTACTAAAACCAAGCGATGCTTTAGTTATATAAAATGCAGGCAAGAAAACATAAAATGATTAACCCTTCCCTTCCCTACTCTCTCCCTTATTTTATAAATTAGGATTCTGTGGGGAATGTAGTTTGGTTGAATCAAGAACATGCAACAAAATTGAAGATAGTGAGATCTTACTATTCCTCCAATGTACATGACTTACAAATGCAACATCATTTTCTATGTTATATTTTGTTCTGTCATGTCCTTTGACAATTTTAAAGCGAATACTGCACCCCAATCACAGCTTCTTGTTCCAACTGTGCCATTGACCTGGATATGGACCCATAGCTGCCTCCTATACTGTGGCCTGACCTTCACCATGCCGATAATCAAAACAAAGATTAGTTACGACCTTGTTTTTACAATACAGAATCCCTTCTCTACAAAAATTATTTCTTAGAAAGGCTGTGCAAACTCGGCAGCCTTCAGGTCACTGGCTCCATTCACTTAATCACTCTCTTGACTCGCTTCTTTTCATGCCATGTTTTAGCTTCCCACTACAGTAGGGGAGATCTGAAATGAGTGAGTCACAGCATGTGCTAAATGTGCCTTACACATCATTCAGTTATGTCCCTGACATTTTAGAAATGACTTTCTTCTACTCCTGTTTATTTTTCTAACTTTTCATTACTAGTTGCATAAACTGGACAAAGCAAATTGATTATCAATTGAATGATTTAGAACTTTCCTTATTTTTCCCAACAGTTTTATTGGCACACAATTTATGTTTCATGAAAGTGACTAGTTCAATCGTTCCATGATATCATGAATTATACAATCAGCATGGCATCTATATTAGAGTATCCCCTACCCCACCACGGTTAAATCACCTTTATTTTTATTTGTTTATTTTATTTTATTTTTGGCATCACTGCCCTCAGGTGGTGGGAGTAGGAAGCCCAGCCTTTGCTCCATGGAGCTGGAATTGAACCTCCATCCCAGTGGACCACAGTCCCGCGCACAACCACTATGTCACCGGGGCTCAGCCCTATTTGTTTATTTTATCTGCAAAGTTTTCTTTCCTTTTTATTCCTCAAAAGGTTCATTGGCAAGTACCTGTTTTGTGACACTGATTATGATCCCCCAAATGTAACAGCATGTTCCAATTTCTCCCCTATGTCCCTCATGTCCATTTGTTCTTCTAGCCCTTTCGTGTTCACTGAGTTGTTTGAAGGGATGGAGAGCACATGCTGACCTTTTGACCTTCTCTGGATGATTGTTTCAGGTCAGGGGGTCCATACATCTCTCAGGGATGCTATTGGCTAGCCATAGGACTATCTACAGTTTAGCTATGAGCGGATCCTGAAGGGTGAGTGCAATTCCAGGTTTGAAGTGTGCTTTAGGACCAGAGTCTTGTGGCACTACTAAACTTTGTCAGACCAGTAAGTCTATCTTTCCTATGATTTTAATTTCTTTCCACATTTTCCTCCCCTGAAGGTATTTCTTTGTACTCTTCTAATATCAAATTCTCTGTAGTTTAAGTGGTTTTTATTAATAGACTTTAAAAATTATCAACATTTGATCTCAAGAATAAAAGGCAACACATTCCTGGAAAAGAGGGGTGCAGATTATTACAGATACATTCTTCAACAATTTTAAAACATCATCACTTCATTATTTATTTATCTGGATATTTGCAGTCTATTTTCCTTTCAAATCCTTAGAATGGCATCTAATCTTATGAGTTCAGGTTATTGAAGTTTGTCTGAGATTAATAAAATATTATAGAACAGGGTATATCTAAAGTAATTAAACTAGCTTTCACTAAGCTTTTATAATGTGACCAACATTGAATTGCTCAAAATAACACCAAACCTAACTTCAAATATTTAAGAAGAAAGGAAATGTAATTTTTTTCTTTTGTTTATTTTTTTCAATGATTTTATTGGGCACTCTTACAGATCTTATAACATTCAATACATCATTTGCATCAATCATATTTGTAGACATGTTGCCATCTTCATTTCCAAATATTTTCTACTTGAGCCCTTGGTATAAGCTGCTCTCTCCCTTTTTCTTTTTTTTATAAATCATTTTCTTGGGGGCTCATAGAACTCCCATCAGGATCAATACATATGTCAATTGTATGCAGACCACATTTGCATACTTGTTGCCATCAACTCTCAAAACATCCTCCTTCTACTTAAGTCCCCAATACCAGCTTCCCATATTTCCCCTCCCCTTTCCCCTCTCCCCTCTCCCAGAACTCCCTCTCCTCCACAAATCCTTAATAATTTACAAAGTTCTATTACTTTTTCATAGTATACACTGCCCGATGTGTACCTGTACTCACTTCCTTGTTGTCTGTACCCCAGAGAGGAGGTTATATATAGATCCCTAAAATTGGTTCTCCTTTTCTACTCCATCCTCCCTCAAAATGTAAATGTTTGTTCTTTTATTGATTGAACCTTATCCCTTCTAATGCCTAGTTGGAATAAAGCCCACTAAAAAAGCAAATATTTGCATTTATTTTTATCTTAATTACTTGAAAGCAGGTTCCAGTGCCTCACAGAGAAATGGATGTGGTGCTGTGTGGGTTATGTGGAGCTGTTAACTATTCGAATTCACCAATCTGCAGGAGAAAGAGAAGCTTTTCATCTTCTGTGAATAGTTACAGTCATGCAATCTACAGGGGCCGTTCTATGCTGCCTTATGGATTTGCTGTGAACTAGACCTACTCCATGACAGTGGGGAGTGCCTTGGTCATTACAAACTCGATGACATTCCCTTAGAGGAATATATCAGAAATAGACACTTTACAGAAATATAAATATTTGCACGGCACTTTTTAGGGTATTCTAATTTTTTTTAGCATAAGTATATCCCAAGAGAATTAAATTGTCTTCAATCACAGTAGGTAGAGTTCTACGCAACCTTGGTCTTGATAGCATCTCTTTTATTGGCATCACTTATTTTCATTAAGATACTGCCTCTTTTAATTATTTCATGATTATCCGCTTTTGAAAGCATAGCTGCCTGGATTTAAAAATCTTAAACTTTCAAACTTGAGGTGATTATTTTGAATCTTCGTTGGATCTAATCTCAGGACCTTGCACAGTTGAGTGCATTGGTGTTTTTAATATGTTTCTGAGATCAAAAATACTCCCCAAAGGATAAGAGTATCTGTCTTAGCAGATAGACAAAATAAATATACAAAATACTAAACCATAGAAATGTGTTGTTGTCTTTCCTCATGATGGTGAAGCCCATCAAAACAAATCACCTTCATAATGGACCTAGAACAGGTAAAATCTATAAAGAAAACCAAGAGGGCTGAACCCCAGTGGCGTGGTGGTTGTGCGCAGGAGCGAGGCCCACTGGGATGGAGGTTCAATTCCAGCAGTGGGGCTGGGCCTCCTACTCCCACCACTGGAGAGCAGTGATGACACCACCCCCCCCCCCAAAAAAAAAGAAAAGAAAACCAAGAACTTAAAAGTGTTGAGGTACTGTAAAAACAAAGTGAGGTCAATGAGAATAAAGACTAAACATGCCAGGTAAAATGGATGTAATCATGCAAGTCTAACAAAGTGACTTATGAAGCAGCAGCTTACTTTTCTGATTTTTTTTTTACCTAGCAATTTCTCCTTTCTGCCACTTGATTTTTAAATAAGTCATTTATGTCAATTAAGTGAATAGTCCTAGGTGTTTATAGAAACTCTATTTAATTGAAATGATTATAGATTTATGGATAATGAGATTGTTGTAATACAAACATTCATATTAGTTTGACTTCAAACTTCATTTATAAAAAAAAATACAAAGGGGAAGACATTTGAGAAATATGCTGGGGTTAAACATGCTTCTGACCAAGCCTACTCCTGACATTCATCAGAAGTTAACTAAAGAAACTTTAGGGAAGCAAAGAGTGGGATTTTGGTTTGACTTTAATTAGTGCTGAAAGAGTATGATTTGGGATAATGCCATGTATCATTAAAAATCAAGAAAAAGAAAGAGATCTACCAAAAGGAGTAAAGTGTATAACAAATTGATGGATGACACAAAAGACCAAAGAACACATCACCTTCCTAAGAATAAAATAAAATGTTGAAATATATGGAGATTTTCTTTCACTGTTAACTAATTCCATTGATTTGGTTATCATACATTTTGCATATGTCATTTCTTTGAATTTATTTGAAAATAGTCTTTGATCATTCAGAAAGACTGAAGGGAGGAAGGTCCATAGTTGATCAAAAGAAGCAGCAAAAAAGCACATGAGTAAGATACGTAAAGCACTCAGGAGCCTTGCGTGAACATTGAAACATTTAAAAATAGAAATATATTAAAATATTTTGATTCAACAAAATGAAAAAGTCAAAACATAATTGTGAGAGTTAGATGTTCTGCCAGTTTAGGATTCTCAGTGCTTCCACAGTGAAAATACAGAAATCTCCCTGGATGTCGCTGAACACAATGTAATCAAGGACGTTATGGGATATGGAAAGATCAAGCAGTCACGTGTAAGATGAGTACATAGAATGTAACCGTCCTTATGCAAATGGGAAAAAAAATCTCCTTGTTGAGTGTGGCTTACTTCTAAAATGAGCGAATTGGCGGAGAAGCTTGTATGATATTTCTTAGCTTGGATCCTCCATCTGGTTCATAGATCTCCAGATTCTTTTGGAATTACGCCAACAGTCTGCAATATTGCCTTTTTACCGTGGGATCCGTCAGAGGCTCTCCATCTGACCTGCCAGGTTTGGATGAATTTCCCTCTCCTATCACTAGCTTGACCTCTGGACCTTGGATTCTTTAGTCCCTGCAAATACCAGCCTGTGGTCTCACTGCAGATCTTGTTTAATTAGCCCTGAAAGTCACTCAAGGCAGGCGGAATCTCCAGCTTAACATCTGGTCTATCAACACAGAGCTTGCCCAGATCAGACTATTTTCCTTTTACAGCTCTGTGAGCCACTTTCTTCAAATAAAATCTCTCTCTCTCTCTCTCTCTCTCTCTCTGTATGTTTGTATGTGTGTGTACATATATATATATGTCATAATATAAGTCACATATATATGTCACTAATTTTGTTTCTCTAAAGAACCCATAATAAAACAGTAATAATTTAAGAGATGCATTAATAAAATAATTCAGATTCAATTATAAGTCTATTTAATATACAAGAAAAACTTAAAACATGACCTAAAATAATTTTAAATTTGATTCCAACTCTTGTGAAGAATTGCACAAAACACAAATCACAAAAAATATCATCAAATAAACCTACCCCTCATTTATTTAGTTTGGGTCTCAAAAATCTGATACAAATCGATCTTTTACATACAAAATTGATATACAAATTGATATGTAAAAACAGAGGATGACCACTTCAGAAGTTTACATCATTGCATAACTGCTAAACCACCAAGAATCAAGGCCCAATCAAATTGACAGAAAACTAACTATCACAGACAGCATTAATTCTATCTTAGACTTTGGTATTTGTCATTGCCATTCTTGCTGCATTAATGTGAAATATATGTTTTTTTTGTATTGTCATAAAATGTTGATAATTAGTTATTTGATAAATGTCAGATAATTAGATACTTGATACATAAGGAGTAAGTGTACTGAAGATACCTCAAGCATAGTTCACATTTGAAAACATGAAATGAAACATCTGAGATAAAACATTTTATGTTAATGAATTCCAATAGACCATATTAAGTATTTTCAATATAGAAAATTAAACTTGTAATAAATGACCAGCTGTTGAAGATGAACTTTCAATGTAGATATGTTTAAGAAATACATATTTTTTCTAATTGCAAAAATAAAACAAACAAAATATCAAGTTGATTCTAGCTCACAATGATTCATGGACAGAGGTGAACTGCCTCTTCGTGTTTCTGAGATTTTAAATCTTTTTTGGGGGGAGGCATCACTGCCCCATGGGGAGAGTAGGAGACCCAGGCTTGTTCCTAGAGGGCTGTTGCTGGATTTGAACCTCCAACCCTGTGGGCCGCAGTCCCGCACACAACCACTACGCTACCAGGGCTCAACCTGAGATTTTAAATCTTTACCAGAGCAAACAGATTCTTGCAGACCCACTGGTGAGTTTGAACTTCCGAGTTTGGGATTAGAAGCTCAGTGCTAATGGTGGTAGTTCACTATACCACCAAGGCTCACACAGAGATAAAATTAATGAGACACATATAGAAGGAAAAGTATAAGAAAAACATTAGCTAATTAATCAAAACTATTTCGCCCTATACCATGCACACAATAAGCAGTGATTATTTGTGTACTATGTCACCATAATCAACTACAATCAACAAAGGCACCTGTGATAGTTAAGGTTTTGTATCCACCTGACAGGATCTAAAGAATGCTTAATATTAGGAAAGAAATACCACATAATTAGACAGATGACTCAATGTAGTAAAGATGCTATTTATTTTAAAATACACCATATAATTACAATCAGTTCTCTATAGATTTTTCTTCTATTTATGTTTGTAGTTTTATGGAGTAAAATTACTCTTTACTCTTCTATTTAAATGTAATTAAACAAAATGCAATGGGAAATATTTCTCAACATAAGAAGACTAGTTCTAGTCTCTGTTTTGTTGCTAAAATTAAAGCAAGATTTATTTTTCACCCTTTCCCTTTCTACTGAGTTCACCTACTGCTTATTGTCTCTTGAAATAGCTTGGCTACTGGGGAGGTAGAGATGTTGTGTGAAGTCACAGAGGAGGCAGAAGCCAAGGGAAGTAGGAATTTATAGTTCATGTTATGGACTATTGGTTTTCAGTTGCATTGGTGAAGCAAAAACTGAGAGGTCTCTAATATAATGATATTACCTAATTCATTTGTGATCAAACTGATTTGCTAATGATAAAATATAAGTAAGCAAGAGAGAAACAGAAATAATTCTTGAAGGGTACGGCAACAGTGCAGATCGATTATATTTGTGCCTTTAGCGAAGTTTACAGCAGTGAGAATAGGAATACGTGATCCATTTGGGATAGATTTTTGAACCACAACCATTCGGACCTAGTGGTGAATTGATGTGCAGGATGAGGGAGACCTCATTCGAGTTTATGGAGAAACTAATCGATGGATGATAGGCAATTCACGGAGGAGAAACTTAGGTGAGATTGGACTGTATGTATATGTTCTGCTACTGTAAAGTCTGAAATGTTGATTAAACATGCAAGTAGAGTCAGTAAGCAGGTGTATTGAAGACACCCAAGTTTCCATTTTGAATTTTGCAAATTGAAGAGTACAAAATTATTCAGGGAAGGGTTAGAAAAAAGAAAATGAAGCAATCACAAACCTATAGATGAAAAAATAAAAATACTGCAGCCAATTAAACCGACCGTCCTCCTCCTTGTGGGGGCAGGTGTGCCCTGGCTGCAAACAGCAAGCCTCCTGGGTAGTGTATGCAGTCTCTTGTCCTATAGAGGCAACCTTAAGGAACCTGGGAGACAAACAACCCTTGGGTGCTATTCAATGCCTCGGCCTGGCTAATTTCTGCTTTCCCTAAACTAGGCTCCACACTGGGATGCGTGAGGCTTTTGGGAAACCTCAAGGAATGGTGGCTAGAGTCCACATAGGCCAAGTTATCATGTCCATCTGCATCAAGCTTCAAAACAAGGAGCATGTGATTGAGGCCTTATGCAGAACCAAGTTCAGATTCCCTGGATGCCAGAAGATCCACATCTCCAACAAGTGTGGCTTCACCAAGTTTAATGGTGATGAGTTTGAGGACATGGTGGCTGAGAAGCACCTCATCCCAGATGGTGGTGGAGTCAAGTCCATCCCTAACCGTGGCCTCTTGGACAAGTGGCGGGCTCTGCATTCATGAAGGCCTGGGTAGCCTTGTGCTGCCTCCCTTGTACCCACCAAATCATCAAATAAAACTGAACTTCCTGAAAAAAATATATAAAAAGAAAAACATATAAATCTAAATGGAGACTATGTTGAGAGAGAACAATCTCATTTAAATATTTTTGTTTAAGGAATATTGCTATGCTTTTTTAATAATACCTTTTGAGTTATGCTTGTATATTTCTTAGATTCAGAGTCAGAGGTAGTTTTTAGAGATAAGCAATGTTACATCATTAGGGTATAGATCTTATTTTAATCACTGATCTTATTTTAATCACTAGAATCGTGTCAGTTAACCAAGGAAGAGATTCTCAATGGATAATAATAAATAACAACTCTTCGTTTAGATCTGTGGAATTTAAGGAGCAATATTAAGAAGATGAGCCCAGGGAGGACCTGAAGAGTAAAACAAAAGATGAATGCAGTCAAAGAAGACTGTATTCTTTTTTGAAGAGGAAGATAAAGTTTAGATATGTCAAATATTTATTATTGGTCTCAACAATATTTTCCAGCTTGGTGGTTAGAAACAGAACATAAATGGAATAGATTAAGTAGAGAATGGAGTTTGGGAAAGGGAAACTAGTGAGCATAATTCAATACCTTTGAGAAATTTCATTATAAGAGAACAGAGAAATGGGAATTAAATGCATTGAGTCATAAAGGAATAAATTTGCCAGAAAGTAAATTTTTAAAAACATGACCAAAAACTCCAAACAAAACAAAATTTGCAAAGTGTATGCAAATATAAAATTTCTAGCTCATTTTATTGGGGGCTCATACAACTCTTATCACAATCTGTATATACGTACATTCGCAAATATCAAGTGTGTACCAAAACTCTGTATGTATCAATTACATAAGTTGAAAACAGTCCAGAATGGGTAGTCTGTTTTAGAAATTCTCCCATTTTTTAAAACTCAAGTGCTTTCCATATATTCCCTTTTCCTCTTCTAACATGTTAACATTTCATAAGCTGAAGGATATGATTTTCCCCAGTTCCTTCTGTGAAATAACCTCTGTGCTGAGCTCTCTGATTCTTATTAGCTTTTGCCCCCTAGTTGCTGCACTTGGTTGAATATTCATGAGGAGGTGGGGGCAGGGGTGGGAGAATGTGACACTTGCTGAGAGTGTGGCCCTCACTCAGTGAAATTTGATCTTAAAACAAAACTCTGAATAATTGTTGAGTGTGTGATCTTCTTGACCCTGTGATGAAAGATCAGGGATAGAATGATTTATAAGGAACAAATTTCATCAAAATTATGAGAAGACTAAGAATGATTTATGATTCCACCAAAGCCACACAGAATAGAATTCTCCCAAATTTCAAGTTTTTTTAACACTGCATTTCAGGGTTTTGTATTTCTTGTTTTGAATCCAAGATTGAATCTCCAATGATACTATGTCATTAACAAATAAGTCAATATATTAACAGTACTAGTCCAAGCTAGCGTAGTGACCATTCATTCATTCATGGCATACAAAATTTCCTGAGCCCTCAATTGTTACTTTTTACCTTTTCTCTCAGCTTTGCTTCCCCATCTGCTCTCATCTCCACACACTTATCATACGTATCCTCTAAATCATATCTTCACATTTTCTTATTTTATACCATTAAAATGCCCTTGTGAATTCGGAATTGAAGTACAAAAAGAGACATACCCCTGCTAATGCCATGGCTTTCCTAAAAGTGCAGCAATCTCAAGGCCGTCTATATTATTCAGTGGAATATACAAACACCCTTGAGAAAATGTCATTGCCTAATTATATTACCTTAGGGAGCTGTAAGCCTGAGATGAGCTAAGAACTTTTAATGCATGTGGTGGTATGGTTCTGATGCTAAAAAATGTGTTTATCCAAATATAGACAAGTGCTTGTTTTTATGAAGTGTTCTGAGTAGGGTAAATGCATTTGACATCCTGTAAACTGAGGACTAAATTTCTATCCAGTTCAACTCTCTTATTGATTGATCACGCTTAGTTCATAACTATTCAGTACCTTCACTGTTGATTCCACTCTTTATTGGAGCCAAGTGGTCCAACAAGGATCACATGAATCCTATTTTTCCAAAACATCCCCATACACCTGAGATCACCAAGGAATTTATTTATTTTTCAATGAGTGAGAAGTACTCTTTTCCCCAACTACCTGAAGCAGAGGAATGAGTGAAAACATAGTCAATGATTCCCGCCATGACACCATAGCCATACTCATAGCCATGTTTGAATTCATTGGCATTGACCTTTATCATAAGGGAATATATACATATATTCATAATGTATTTCAAAGGACAGTGAGAAAGCAGTTAATAAGGCTTTCCTCTGAGTATCGTGCACAAAGCTTGGTTTACACAAAGAGAGGTTTACTCTGAAAAAAATAAAGCAAAACAATACAAAACAGTACAGCATACAAAAAGAACATTCTGAAACTTCTTATCCAACAGGTAAAGCACTTCTCCCAGATAGCTTGTACTTGCTTTTCTGATTGTTGTATGGACTTACTGCAGTTGGCTACTGCTAAGTTGCCTTTTGGGACATTTTCTGAAATTTGCGATGTGGAAGCTGCCATGCTAAAATAAAATTAAACAAATTTCTCCTTGAATTGTGGCTGACTACCAGCTTTGCCTGTGTGATCACGTCAGGGGTACCAGAAACTGACTTTCACAAACTCGAAAGATATAAAAAAAATTACTGAAGCAAGCAATTCTAGCTATTTAAGTTAAGATGCTTTTGTTCCCTCCAGAATATGGATTTATATGTTTCTCATATTTGCAGAATGTATAGTTAACCCTTAAATGGGGTTCAGCTTGAGTGAACAAGAATGGTGCCTATATTGATGATAGTTTATATATGTTTCTATCTTTTATACACAGAAATAATAGTCATCTTTTCCCTTAGTGTGACATTTGCTGAAGTTTCTTATTTTTAATATTGAAAGAATTACACACTAGTGAGTGATCCTTCTATGTGCCATTTCTATAGTCATTACCAATTTTTTTTTGCAGATATAGACGTCCATCTTCAGTTGCTAGGGCCAAATTTTTAATATATCTGATCAATGTAGGTGCAATTGAGTCTTGTGTGTTGTTTGTGCATGATTATAGCACTTAAAATAATTTATTGGCTATTGTTATAAGTAAAATATTACACTAAAATAGAAACATATTATTCAGCAATTGAAGGGAGTAAACAAGGGATAAAGTAGCCACATGAATAATGCTCACAAAGAATTATGCTCAAAAGAATAATTCTCAAAAAGAATTCTCAGGAGAGAAGATTGGCACAAAATAATGTGTACTGTATGGATACATTCATGGATAATTCAAAACTCCTGTATATTAAGAAAAAAAAGAATAGCTATTGCCTTTGGAAGTAGAGCATAGGGATAGGAATGGGCTGTTAATGGAACAAAAGAATTTTCTGGGATCATAACAGCACTCTATGTTTAATGAGATATTGACAGTTGGGCTAATTTGTGAACATTGAGAAAATATGCACTTAATGATTGTGAATTTCATTTTGTGGCAAATTTGTAAGAAAGTTTTGAAGGAAAACAAGAACAAAAACACTAAACAATGACTGTAAGTCTTTGATGACCATGATGAAATTTATAGATAATCTTATAATACTTCAGAATAAGATGGATGAATGGAGAGGTAAATCATAAATGAAAAGTCATTTTTTTAAAAAAACCACTGCCATCAAATTGATTCCCATTCATGAACACTTCCACCCTCCTTAGGGTTTCAGAGACTGTAAACATTTCTGGAAATAGCATCACCTTTCTCTCACAAAGTGGCTGGTGAGTTTGCTGCTATCAAACACGGACAGCTGTCAGCAGTCGGAAAGCAACGTCGGTGCCACTCACTGGAGAATCTGTGTACATTCTATTTTACAGTTGTTCACTGGAAACATCATCCACAATTGTTCGGCATATTAAATTGTTCGTGATAAGAATATTGTTAATGCAGTTGTAAGACACTAACATAATCTTAGTGACTTAAACCAACATAGGTCCATTCTTACATGTATGTTGATCAGTCATCCACAGTGGATCAGCAAGTTTGATACACTTCCATGCCTTTTCTGATTTCTAAAATTCCATGCATACCTTGGCTTTCAGTCCAGATTCACTTTGATCTCCCAGTCATATTTAGTTTACCAATTATGATCATTTTGTTTGTCTCTTACAAGGGCTCATGTGATGACAATGACCTCAGGAAGATAATCTAGAAATTATCTCCCCATCCCCACAACTTTATCTACATCACATCTTCAAAGTCCCTCTTCCCTATTAAATTATATTCATAAACTCTAGAGGTGAGGGAAGATACTTTGTGGGGTTTTTTGTTGTTGTTGTTGCTGTTGTTTTGGTTAATGGGAGTGGGGATCACTCTACATTCTATGGTAAGTTTTTTCATAACTTTTATGGATAATGAAGGTGATCCATTCAGTTAAGCTTATCAATCACAGCATAAGTAAATTACCAGTCTGAACTTTACACTCCAACTGACTTGCGTTCAAATTCAGTTGCACTTGATGACAATTTTTGTCCTTTATTGAGTACAAATGGTTGTAGATGAATAAAACCAATGTCATATCTGAACTGATACATGATCTCATTTGCTCGCTAAAGATTGAGAAAGATAGGGGAGCTTTTAACACAAGTGATGCGAATTAGATTTTTTCACTTGATGACAAATATAATTTTGAAAGCACAAATATGGTGAGTCTTTATTGCTTAAGGACATCTGGAAATAATCTCAAGATGCTGATGTCTCTAAAGTTAGCCTACTCAAAGTTTCCTGTATCTTCCAGTAAATTTCCTCTTCAATTTTGTGTAAAACCTAAAATCCTTTCCTTGAATGAATTCTCCTCATAGCTCCTTGTACTCAGTGTTGGTTTCTACTGCTTGCTTCACCCCACAAAAAAGTAATACATCAATTATAATAGGCTTTCCCAATTAGTTGTATTACAGTTTGAAAGTGAAATTTCTCAAAGAAAAAGCTTACTTTATTGCTTATATAATTTGGATGCTGAGCAAATACTTTTAGAAGCTGGATTATGTGAAGACAGACATAGCATTGGATGAGCTAAAAGTTTATTCACAGCCTTCTATATGCAAAGAACATAACCCTGCTTGTTGAAAGTGAGGAAGATTTGAAGAACTTGCTGATGAAGATCAAGCATGACAGCCTTCACTACGGTTACAATTAAATGTGAAGAAAATCAAAATTATCAAAACTGGACCAACGGGTAACCAAAATAATAATTAGAGGAAAAACTGAAGTTGTCCAAGATTTTGTCTGCTTGGTCAACCATAAATACTCACAGAAACAGAAGTCAAGAGATAAACAACATATTACATTTGGGTAATCTGCTTCAGAAGATCTATTCAAAGTGTTGAAGGGCAGGGATATTACTTTGAGGAGAAAGATGGGCTTACCCAAGCCATAGTATTTTTCATAGCCCCATATGCATCTGAAAATTGAGCATCGAATAAGGAAGAATGAATGAAAATTCATATATGTGCTTTATGGTGTTAGTGAAATATATTGAAGGTATCATGAACTGCCAAAAGAACACATTAATCTGTCTTGGACGAAGTACAGCTAGAATGTTCTTTAGAAGCAAAGAGAGTGATACTTGTTTTATGGGTACTTGTTTTATGTATTTTGGTTATGCTGTCAAGAGAGACCAGCTCTTACAGAAGTTACCATGCTTGGTGAAGTGCCCCACACCCTTGAAAAGAACAAAAAAAAAAAAAAAACCTACACAACTGCCTTATAGTCAATGCTGACATGTAGTGACTTTCTAATGCAGGACAAAACTGCCTTTGTAAGTATCTGAGACTAACTCATTAAAAGAGTAGAAAGCTCCATCTTTCTCCAACGATCTGGAAGGTAATTTGAACTGTTGACCTTGAGGATCACAGTCCAGCCCTTAGAGACTATACTGCCCGGGCTCCTTAGTAAAGCACAAGGGCAGCAAAAAAAGAAGGTCTTTGAGAAGATGGTCTACACAATTCCTGCAAAAAGGACAATCTTGAGGCTGGCCCAGGCCATGGCAGTGTTGTGTTCTTTTGTGCCCAGGGTTGCTATGTGTCAGCACCCATTTGTTGCCCCTGGCAACACTGCTTGTAGTGTCATGCATAGCCAGAAGGTATGTGGCTCATAGTTTTCTTCTTCTGCCTTTATTTGGTTGTTGTTAACAAAGAAGGGAAAGAAGTGTGAAGCACTTCAGCGCTTCCATTATCACGGACAATAGTTCTTTTTTGTATGTATTTTGAAGCGCATATGTCAATCTACTTGAATTTGTTTCCATCTGTGGCACTCATGTGCTTATGCTAATTTTATGATAGAAATGTAGGGTCGAAGTCTAGCCTGTTAATCTGGAGATAGCCATGGAGTAGCCAATGAGGCCTCTATGTGGGCATGGCTTTCTCCTGAGACTTCTGGGAAATCTCACGATATTTCCTTCGTGAAGATCCCCAGTGGTAGGGAGTTAGTCTAAGAGATGATGAATCACAGACAAGACAAGATGGCAGTGTCCGAGAAGCTGGAGGAGCCAGCAGGGAGACCACACGGCTTTGCCCTGATGTGGCCAGGCCTCTGAAGCTGGGGCTGCCGCATGGAGACCTCTGCCAGTGATGAATTGCTTCTGCCACCACGGGATGCTGTTGATGGACCCTGAACCCTGGAATTGAGGAGCTATGTGGAGACCCCTGCCAGCACCAGGATTCTGCACCCACTGACCTGTGACTTCGTGAGTCGGAAGGAGACTTTATAGATTCAATTCGGGCATATAGGTTAATATCGGACTTATGACTTTGAACTGAACTGGGCTCAATGTCCTGCTCCTTTTTTATATAAACCGTTTCCTTATATCTATATGCGTGTCAATGAAATTTCTTCTCTAGTCTACCCGGACTAACACACCATCAATTCCCACAATTATTTTTCTTCCTTCCGTCCTACACCTTCAATGATGATGCTATCATTCTCTTCCACCCCCAAAACACCAGGACTGCTACTTTCCCCCAAACTATAAATGAGAAACTGATATTTTCATTTTAATATAACATTGTCAGCACTAAAATAAGAGAGCAGCACATATCTTTGCTACCAACATGGGTGCATCCAAAATTTCTGCTCCATTGAAGGGAAATGAAACAGCCACCACGTTTCATGAATTCCTGACAAATCTACAGCACCTAACCTAAAAGAAGTGTTATCTTACAGTGTCAGAGGAAAGATCCCCAAAACAAAGTAAAACAAAGCTTTTCACAGGGTGTTTTGCAGTAAATGAAAAAAAAAAAACACACTAACAAAAAATAAGGGTTGCCATTGACTCAATGCCTAAGTGAAAACTTCACAGATTTCAGAGTAGAACTATATTCTGTGAAATTTGCAATGACTGGTTTTACTGTTTTGCTTTTTTAAGATGCTTCTGATGTACTCAAAGGATCAACCTTTTATGTAGTAGTCAAATATATTAACTGTTTTCAAGACCCAGGGACTCTTGTGACTAAATCTATGTGCTTGCACTAGACAGGAGACTAGGATAGACACAACATGAAAATTAAGTTGCAACTTCAACAGAGGAATGTGAATAAAATTCTGGGCTGTAACCCTATCCTTCATCAACACCCATGCACAAACACACAAACACACACACGAACATATAGACATAAATGCAAAATAGTGGAATTTATTTGAGAATTTAAAACTGAATGCCTCAAGAAGATAATATTTATTACAGAATATTTCAGAAACTTTAATATACTCATAAAATGTGTGCTGTTTTAAATAAGAATATTCATGGTTAAAATTATCTTCAATTATATTTAATGATTTTCCCCACAGACTAACCTTTGGCAAAATGACATGACGGTGAAGAAACATAAAAAAGTGAAAAAAATGTGGATTAAAATTCTAGCTCCATAACTGATAAATTATAAGATAGCAAGTGATTTACTTAATTTAATTAAGTCTCTGTTTCTTCAACTGTACAATGGAAATAGTAATAGGGATGTGATGAGTAGTAGGGACAATGATTTAAAGCCTGTGTTTAGTACCTGGGCCAAAGTTAAGTAGATAAATCAATGATACCTATAAAGTTCATGTGGATGGAGTTAAAAAGAGGTAACCTTTATTTTCTGTATTGCTGATTTTAAATATATATACAAAATATAGCTAAATTAACAAATACATTCTACATGACTGGAATAAGATAATAAAAAAATCAGAACATCTATGCCTTGTCTAAGATCAAACATAATAGAGCTGCCATTTCGTTGAAGTCTCATCTACTAACTATGAAGCTCTAACTATTTCTACTTTATAATTTTCAAATATTTTAGAAATATCATTGTTGTTAGGTACCATGTAGTTGAGTATGATTCATATATATCCTATATGTAAAAGAACAAATCTGTGCCTGGTCCAGAGCCATTTTCACAATTGTCGTGCTTGAGCCTATCGTAGAAGCCATTCTGCCAACCCATCTTGTCTAGTGCCTTTCTGTTTTTGATGCCCCTCCACTTTATCAAGATACAGATACTTCTGTTTCTTTCTCACGTGTATGTGATATGATGTCTCAGAATCCTTGCTTGTTGGGAGCGCCCTGGCTGCCCTGCTTCCAAGACGGATTTGCCTGTTCTTTTGGCAGTCCATGGGATTTTCAATATTCTTCTCCAGCACCATAAATCAAATTCATTGATTTTTCTTCTTCAATAGTCCTCATTCAATGTGCAACTTTCAGAGGTGATTGGAAATACCACATTTTGCATTAGGCACACCTTAGCCATCAAAGTAACATCTCGGCTTTTCACCATTTTAAAGAGGTCTTTTGCAGCAGATTTACTTAATACAATGTGCCATTTGAGTTTGATTGATACTTCCACGAGCATTGACTGTGCATCCAAATAAGAGGAAATCTTTTCCAAATTCAGTCTTTTCTCCATGAAGCTACCAGTTGATCCTATTATGAGGCTTCTTGTTTTTTTATATTAAATTATCATTGATATTGAAGACTACAATCCTTGATCTTCATTAGGAAGTGTCTCTATTCTTCCTCACTCCACAAACAAGGTCGTGTCATCTACATATGGCAAGCTGTTGCTAAGTCTTCCTCTAATCCTGATACCTCATTCTTCTTCATATAGTCCAGCTTCTCTGATGTACATAAATATAATTACACACATATCAAAAACCTGGGCATAATGAGTTTCTGTTTGTTTGTTTGTTGAACTTTCTATTGTGAATTGAGTGAAGGTTTGCAGAACACATTAGTTTTCCATACACATTTTGTTCCCTGCCATTGAAAATCCTCACACTATAACATCACTCTTTTCACTTCTCTGTGGTCTCCATTGTCATCCCCCACTTTTGTGCAAACCATTCTGATGTCTAAATTTCAACCATGGGTAAATATAAACATATTGAAAATTTTTTCTAAATCATTTTATTGGGCCCCATACATCGCTTTTCACAATACATAAACACATATACTGTTTCAAGCACCTTCACTAGCCTGCTGCCATCACCATTCTCCAAACATCTTCTCTTTAACTGGAGCCCTTGATATCAGCCCCCATCCCTTCCACTCCATCCCTGATCCCCTCTCCCCAACCAACCCTTAATACTTTATAAATTATTATTTTTTTTCATGTCTTACACTGCCCGATGTCTCCCCTAGCCCACTCCTCCGATGTCTGTCCTCCAGAGAGGAGGTTTTGTGTTGATCCTTGTAACTGGCTCCCCCTCTCAACCCTACCCTCCCTCTTCCCATCCAGTAATTCCACTCTCACCACTGGTATTGAGGGGTTCATCTGTCCTGGGTTCCCCCTATTTCCAATTCCCATCTCTACTAGTGTACCTCCTTCAGTCAAACTGGATTTGTGTGATAGAATTGGAACCGTGATAGCTGGGGGGAGGAAACCTTCAGAAACTACAGGAAAGTTGCATGTTCAATCCCTACCTCTGCATCTTGACTGACCCATCTTATCCCTGCAACTTCCCTATAAGGGGGTGTCCAATTGCCCACAAATGGGCATTGAATACCCAGGCTGCTCTCCCTCTCATTTGTAGTGATGTGATTCCTGTTCTTTGATGCTTGATATCTGTTTCCTTTGATTCCTCATGATCACACAGGCTGGTGTGCTTCTTCTTTGTGGGCTTTGCAGCTTTTGTGCTAGATAGCCATTTGTTCACCTTCAAGCCTTTAAGAACACAGATGTTCTATCATTTGCAATCTGGGCACCATGGTCTTCCTCTACTGTTCGTCTCTTTAGTGATCATGTCAGGGAGAGTGGGCACATAGCGATATATTTTTTGTTCTTTGATGACTGATACCTGAGTCTTTCCATACTTTATGGGTGCACACGCTGGTGTGTTTTTTCTATGGTGAGCTTTGTTGCTCCTGATCTATATAACTGCTTGTTTACCCTTCAGCCATTAAGACCTCAGATGCCAGACCTCTTTTGAAAGCTCTCTTCACCACTTTTGATCATGTCCCACATGTCCTCAGTGATCATCTCAGGAAGGTGCCCATGCAGTGATACAATTTTTTCCTGTTTGATGTCTGAGACCTGATCCTTTTGACACCTCATGGCCACACTGGCTGGTGTGCTTCTCCCATGTGGGCTTGGGATACTTCTCAGCTGGAAGGCCATTTGTTTATCTTCACGTTTTGAGACCCCAGACATTACATCCTTCGATAGCAGGTGCCATCAGCTTTCTTCCCCAAATTTGCTTATGTATCTATTTGGCTTCAGTGATCATATTGGGTAGTGAGCATCCTGCAATACCGGGTTAACAGAACAGAGTGTTCTTGCATTAAGGGAGTACCTGGGTAGGAGCCCAAGGTCCATCTGCTAACTGAGTATTACACCTAAAATTATATGTACCTGGATTTATTCCCTCCTTATCATCAATAATTATATTTACTTATATACATGTCTGTGTTTAGACCCCTGCAAGCACCCTTTGCCTTCGAGTTCCTTCCTCTATTTCCTTCTATCGTCCTCCTGTCCCACTATCATGCTCAGCCTTAATTTGAGTTCCAGTACTTCCTCTCTGTTACATTACCCTTGCTTAAGCATATTGAAATTTATTGCACACATTCTAGGTCATTCCTTTCTACAATGTATTTCAGATTTATACAATTTCATGTATTACATATGATCAATAAGTTATTTTTTCTATGTAAATTCATGTGATTATCCTTTCAGATGACAAAAATTCAAAATTTCAAGTTCACAAAAATATATTTGGTTAGGTATCAGCATGGTTAATTGATATTTATCTATCTATACATTCACATATATATGGTTAAATATCTGACTAAATATATATGGCTATGTATTTTTGTTTGTTTGTTTGTTTGTTTAGGCATCACTGCCCTGGTGGTGGGAGTAGGAGGCCCAGTCTTTGCTCCTTTGGAGCTGGAATTGAACCTCCATCCCAGTGGGCTGCAGTCCCACGCACAACCACTACGCCACCGGGGCTCAGCCCATGGCTATGTATTGGCAATGAAATCACTAGTCCAAATGATAGATCGGATTAGCTCTAAATCCACAGAAGGTTTATTAACTTTTATGTTGTATGTAAAATTACAAGCCAAAATAACTTGTTGGGTTATTTTATATTGTTCAATCAAAATAAACAAAATAGTCTGAGGATTATTTCCCAAGATTTCATCTTTATATAACACATGTGTTTGAAATAAATAGTATTGCTATGTGAACTTAAAAATATTCAGTTCTTTCAAATACTGGTAGCATTTTAGGAAAGAGAAGGATCTCAAGGTTTTTACTTGACTTGTGGGACTTTTTGGTTCACTTGTTGAGAAATAAAAGATGATGACTTTGCATATAAAATTTGAGTTTCACTGCTTGACTATAAATTCAGATTAAAAGACTTATGTATCATAGTTATCCTCTCTTTATATATATCAGCACAATCATATCATTTGGTCTTCCTTCCCAAAAGTTTCAAATTATTAAAGCACATCATATCCCTCCAACACTGGTAACTTATGTGTGATAAAACTCAGAAAAAAACACCTCTTGAGTGGGGATTTAGTCTGCTGTTTGAAAAATGTATTGTAAATGAAAGGATTTTTTTTCTACATAAAATTTTGACAAAAATAAACTTACTTTTCAGCATTATACTTCTATGCCTAGCTTATGCCTCACAATACCCTTTATGAGTGCTCTATGGATCTAATAATATTTTTACAATATCCTGTGGTGTAGACTCATCTCATGAATTGTCAAAAATATATATGCAATTGAGGTATTTTTCTTCTATTTTCTTTTCATATATGTGTAATATGTATGTTAAACTCCCTCTAATAATATATATCACATATATGGTAATAAATAAAGGGAAAGAAAATAAAAGTATATATGTACATAGTACAGTGAAATTAAAAGTTACTGAATTATTTTAGCCTGAAGAGCTACAAAATATTATAAGCACACTAGGAAGTATTACATATACACAAATAAATGAACACACTAAAGCTTAGAAGATTGCAAGAATTACAGAAACTCAGGTTGGCTGGATATACATAGGATTGTAAAGTTGGCCCTACATTCCTCCTACTCATGTTCATTTTCCCTGTTCAATGTGGTTTTTCCATTTCTTTCCCTTAGCGGGGGAGTCACTGTATCCACTTTTTGGACTAGATGTGTGTGTGTGTGTGTGTGTGGTTTGTTTTGTCCACTAGCATGCTATCCGGCTTGGTGCATGAAGAGGCTTAATGCATACTGATTTGGGCTTGAGTTCTACAGTTGATGTTTGTGTCTATGAGACACCTTGTGAAAAACAAAACAAAACAAAACAAACCTGAACTAAAAAACAAGAGTAGGAGTGATGTTGGAAATAAACCCACCTTCCTCTCCAAGCCAACAAGCAGATCAAACGATGAAGCCCATCTGGCTTGAAGCAAACAACCTCAACTTGAAGAACTGTCCTCCTGAACCCTGGGATCGTGGAACTCAAAACCAAATCCACTGACATGAAATCATTTTGACTTCCAGTGACCCTCAATAGACATTCTGAGGCTGTAAAGCTCTCCTCGGTCAGAAAACTGCAGTTTTCTCCTAAGGGGCTATTGGTGGGCTGAACCACCACCTTGTTAGCCATCTATATGTACCAGCAAGTACCACCAGAGCTCCACAGTGTCATAGGCTAGTAAGAGATATGGAATATTTAGTTTTTCTTTCTTATTTTAAGATGCCAAATAAGTTATTTCTTATATATTATTGTGATTTGAGGAAAACTTTACAGAGAAATAGGGTTTCCCATTTGGCATAGTTAACAGCTCTCTTCCCACATCTTCTCTCCTCTGTTTCTCTCTTCTAACCCCTTCCATTCACAGTCTTCTGAGCTTGAGCTCTGGGGAAAATGCTGACCTTTAAGTCTAGGATGGCTGATTTCTCTAAAGAGTGGCTATCATCCCCCTTAGAAACATCTCCAGTTTTTGACTAAAACTGGTGTGTGTGGTCAGCCCCAGGATTGAGGGGTATCTACTGGGCATAGTTTAAATTTTGGGGTGACATTTTAATAATAATATAGATGTTTGATTAATGTTAACTTATATTTTCTTAATCTTGAATGACTTAAAATATCTTTATTATTATGCATAATCATAGAGGATGGAAATGACAACTAAATTTAAGTAGCAAACTGAATCTACCCTTATATTTTGTTATTATTGCTAATGATAATTAGTTGTTATTCGTCATTCATTGCCTTCAAGTCTAGGCCAATACATGGTGGCCCTATAGGATAGAGTAGAATTGCCCATTTTGAGTTTCTGATAGTGTAACCATTTAGGGGACTAGAACTCCCTACCTTTCTCCAGAGAAATGGGCCGGTGGTTTCAAACTAGTAGCTCAATGCATAACCTCTAAGTCACCAGGGATTACTGAACATGTCCCTATATACACCCGAACAAAATACTACCTCATCTGCTGTCACCCTCATAATCATTCCGTTGTTGAATCCACTCTTTATGCCACTGTGTTAAGCAATTTCTTTGAAAGTCTTTCCAATATTTCAGGCTGCATTATGTGGTTAATTATGAAGTCCATTTCCAGTTATTGGTCCCTTGTGATAACTGTCCAAAATACTTGAGACAAAATCTTTCCATCCTTGTTTCTACAAAGAATTCTGACTGTACTTCTTCACAAGTCAGCATGTTCATTCTTCTGGCAGTGCATGATATATTCAATTTTGCTCAGCAACACTATAATTCAAATGCATTACTTCTCATCTCTTCCTTCTTTTGCATTACTACTTTTATTTTAGAATTCAGAAAACAAAGTCTTGGTGTCACATTTTTAACTAGGGACAACTTCAAAACTAAAATTTACATGTCTCATTTGTTTGTTCAAATTCTTTTTGCCATATATATGGTAAATGAATATTTAGTATAAAATATTTTCTTATTACTAAGACTGCAAGCCAAAAAGGTGCCTTTAACTCATAGCAAGCCTATGCATGTAAGATTTCCAAAGTTGTAAATCTTTACACAAGCAGAGAACTCCATCTTGTTCCTGAGAACGGTCAGGTTGTTAGTAGTCCAGTATTTATCAGACATTGTCACCAGGGCTCCTAGTTGCAATTAAGAAGCTTAACTGACAAAGGAGGCTAAGTTAGTTTTTAATTTTAATTTTTGTTTTTGCTGTTCTGTGTTCTCAGATCAAGTTTAATTCAAAGTGAACCTTTTTATAGTAGACATTCTATAGTAAACATTGCCTACTCTTGCACTTTCTCACAAGTTGTAGCATGTGTGTGCATGTTGTTAAAGCTAGGGTGTCCACCTCTTCACCTAGCATATTCCTCCTTTTGTTGGCCCCTATGATCCTTTCTCACGTATCTTGTAACTCCGTCTACCTATGTCACAATTTTCAAGTTTATCCATTAGAATTTATATGAAGACTGTAGAAATATAGTTTCAATAGTTATTTCATGATCAATTTTTTTCTCAAGAAACATCCAAGATTTGTATTAGTACCCATGTGTTAGGCTGATTAATGTTGTGCTTGCAAATGTTTTTTTCCCCAACAATTTGAGGTTTCAAATCCATCCACAGACATCACAGAAGAAAGACCTGGCAATTTGCTTCTTAACATTATAGTATAAACTCTTTGGAGCTCAATTTTACTTTGTACCACAGGAGGTAAACATGAGTCGGACTTAACTTGAATTCAATAGGTTTTTGTCTGAATTACATACTTTAAATAGGCTGTTAAATTAAATTACAGGAAACATTTGTAGCATAGTGGACAAAATTCTGAGTTGCTCAATACAAGGTCAGTAGTTCAAGTCCACCAGCTCTTCTGAGAAAGAAATATGAGGCTGTCTGCTTTGTATTGTTTTTAAAGTCTCAGGAATCCATATGGGACAGCTTTTCTTTGACCTATAGGGTCATTACGAGTCAAAATCAATTGTATGATAGTGATGTTTTGTAAGCACAAACATAAAACACACCACTTATGCTTGCAAATAGTTGTAAATGTGAATATTTATGTACACTTATATGCATACATCTATATTTATGTTTATTATCAACATCTAACCATTTCAAAAGTTAGAATATGGTCAAGAATCCATGTTATTTAAGGAAGAAATCCAAGCTGCACTGCAAGCAATGGTGGGAGGCAAGACTCCGGGAATTGACAGAACACCATTCAAATTTGTCAAGTTGCTGATTAAGTGCAGGAAGTACTCACTCACCTATGCCAAGAAAGTCTGACAATAGCTACCTGGCCAAACAACTGGAAGAGATCCATATTTAGGCCCATTCCAAAGAGAGATGACCCAACGGGATATGAAAATTATCTCCTAGTATTGTAGATATCATATGTAAGAAAGAGGGCATGGCATGAGGGATGGCATTGCTCATGTCATATGGATATTGGCTGAAAGCACAGAATACCAGAAATATGCTGAATTGCTTACTGATTTTCAAAGGTCATCAATTGTATGGATCATAACAAACTGTGAATGACACTGTGAAAAATCAAAAGTCAAGAACACTGTTTTGTGTTAATGTGGAGCCCCAGACACAAGCCACGAAGCTGTCATTCAAACAGAAGAAGGCAACAATGCATGATTTAAAATCCGGAAAGGGACGCAGGGGTCTATCTTTGTAAGCATATTTACTCAATGCTGAGTCAATAAGCTGAGACATTGGATGATGCAAACAAGAATTAGGTTAGAGGGAGACTCACCAACAACTTGTCATAAGCAGATGACACAGCTTTGCTTACTTGCAGATGAAATGAACAACTGCAACTTTACTTATGGATTGTATGTAAGAAAAATGTAAGTTGGGCTGACTAGAGAAACATCCAGGGGCATTCGTGTGTCTATAAGAATGGGATTTATATCCAGGAGTAATTATATATTACAGGAAATCTTTCATCTCAGTTCAGATCAAGTCTATAAGTCCAATATTATTCCATAAGTCTGTTACTGGTCCACGGATCCCTCTTCAGATTCACACAGTCACAAGCAAGCCTGCCAAATGCAGGAGGGTGAAAAGTATTGTGAATTTCAGTGGCAGTAGAAGCATCTCAGCACTGGTATGGGTCTCCACGTAGATCTTCCAGCTCTCCACGTGTCTCAAAAGCAAGAAAGTGAAGCGGGAAGAGAGGGATGCCAACCTCCAAAGAGCCATTTGTCTCACTAGCCCTCCAATCCACTGTGACCCGATTGACAGGCTACACTCCACCCACATGTTCCTATGGAAATCAGGTTGGCACCAAAATACCTATCATAACTTCTGATTCTTTAACTCTTTACCAAGATTCCTGTACACCAAGCTATATGGGTTGTAATTTTCATGATTATCAATGGTAACACTACAGAGATATAATTTCTATTTTAATTTCATCATAATTTTTTTCTAAAGAAATACCCCAGCCTTAAATGTGCTTCACATTGATTACCAGGATACTAGCTGATGGTTTGTTTCAACCAATCTGAAGTTTCAAACTTGCCCAATGATATTGTGGAAGAAAGGTTTCAATGTAAATAAAACTGCAATCTCTCCAACTAGAGTAGTAGATATAAGGATATCTCTTGACCTTAAGTAGGTCAAGGATTTCATTTCACTGGGATCCAAAATCATTTTCATGGAAGCAGCAGTCAAGAAATTAAATGATATTTTGCCTTGGGCAAATCTGCTGTGCAAGACTGCTTTAAAGGATTGAAGAACAGGGAAATCACTTTGATGACTAAGGTTTCCTTGACCTAAGTTATATTTTCAATCACTTTATCTGTGTATGAATGTTGAAAACAGAGTGAAGAAGACTGAAGAAATTTGAACTATGGTGCTGGGAAAGAATATTGAAAATACTGTGCTTTCTAGAAGCACAAACAAATCTCTCTTGGAAGAAGTTTAGCCAGAATGCCCCATAATACTGAGGGTAGGAAGACTTCATCTCACACACATGTACTCAGGACATGTTAGGAGAGACTTAAATCCCTGGAAAATGACATCATGTTTGAAATTTGGAAGTTTGTGAAACAGATAGAGACCCTTAGTTTCCGGATGTGATGAACTGCAGTGGATCGACACAGTCATTGCAATAATTGCCTCAAGCATAACAATTGCCAGGATAGTGTGGGAACAGGCAGTGTTACATTCTGTTGCGCTATGAGCTAGAGTTGTCTAGACGGAATTGAACAGCAAAAACCTCTCTTCTTTCTTCCACTTGTCATTCCTTCCTTCATTCCATCATTCCTTCCTTCAGTCCATCATTCCTTCCTTCTTTCCATCCTCTCTCCTTTACCTATCTCTTTTCTATCATCTATTGTGTATCTTTTAATTTCATTTTCTATATATTTTATAGCATACTGTTTATATTAAATGACAGAGCTTTGGGACATAATTAGAAAAAAAATTTAATTAGAGGGAAAGTTAGGAAAAAAGAAAATAACACCTTTCAAATATAATTTTTGAAAATATTTGGTGACATTTTGACTTTTTAATGTTGTCCAAAGACTAGCATCAGAAATTTACATTATACAATAGAAATATTAGGTTGTCGAGAGAGAGAGTGTGTTTTTGAGAATGTAAACTCATGAATCTTATAATTTCTTCCTTATTTCATTTAATCCTGCATTGATGTCTAATCTTTGGTCTAACTTTCTAAACTTATTTATTTAACTTAGATTGTATAGGAATTGCAACACAGGAAACACAGATGTCAATCTTCTGTGAATTCAGCTGTCTTCTTGTGAAAACATAACTGTGTGTGAATTTTCTTTGGTGCACGTTGATTCAACCTATTATAGGATTGAGTAAGATGCCTCTCAAGTAAGAGGAAGTTGTGCAGGATTTAGAGTTCAAATGAGAAGCAAACGTGGCTTATGGTTAGACATGTAGGAAGACAAAGGGTTCAGAATAGCTACCTGGCAGACACATGCTTCCATTTCAGTTAATGTATGTAATGAAATATCTGTGATGGATGAGAATATTTTGATGTACATTTCTTAAAGCAGTGAACCCATTGCTAGTGGTTTCCCTCATAAGGGAAAAAAAGGATGATGCACATAGGAAAAATATTGCTCATTTTAAAGGCAATCTTCAAAGGAATTAAGAAAATATATAAATGTCAGCATATGGAAAGAAACTACAACATACTAACTCAAAGATGGATAATTTAACCTCTAGGTATGTGAGAGGAGGGGAAAAACCCAACAGCATAGACACTACACCTTGGAATTCCTATGTATGTAGGTGTACTTTATTGTAATAAATATGCTATGAATTCAAAGTCATATATTGTTAGAATAACCTGGATTGTGAATTTAAGAAAATAACATTTCCACAGTAAGGTGTTGGTTTGAAAAAGAAAGGATATAATTTACATACACATGAAAATGTCATCCCAGCCCTTTTTTAATCCAGTCTTTAGAACAATAGAAAAACAATGTTATCATTGAGCTATGTGGTGTGTGGACCGCAGATAAAAAATTTATTCCTACAGTGCACATGATGTGGATAAGAATTGTTAAAAAATAACAAGTTGTTAATGACTCTTCAATTAATCTGCTAAAGAAGTTTAAAAGATGAATGTGACATTTGGGTTTCAACATGGGGTCACTGTGATTTCTAGGAACTGTTTAGCTTCCATGAGTGAAACAAAAAACACATATAAGCACAAAACTTTCAAAATATTTATCCACTAAAACCCTAAAATGCAGAATTCGCTCAACATAGCACAAATTTAGTTGTCTTATCAGGATTTGCCATTGAACTCTGAGCAAAGCCTGCATCCAGGAGATGTGCTGAAGTTGTGCTTGAGTTCTAATTGTAGATGGCATTGAGATTCTGTAGCTGGATAGGACTCCTACGTTGTAACATGAGCTGATATGTGTTGTGCTGAATTTTAATAAGCTCTACTGCAGAGCTATAATCCTCCTTAATCAATGGCATGTTGACCGTGATCAAATATATACATGGAAGTACAGGGAGGACTATGTTTAGAAATGTGTCCCTAAAAGAATGGCACTGATAAATACACAGTGGCAAACTGGTAGCTAAAAGTTAAGAAATGATACACAGCAGATATTTAAATGTAAGTATTTTATTTTATTTTTTTATTTTTATTTTTTTTCGGCATCACTGCTCTCCAGTGGTGGGAGTAGGAGATCCAGTCCCACTGCTGGAATTGCACCTCCGTCCCAGTGGGCCGCAGTCCCACGCACAACCACTATGCCACCAGGGCTCAGCCCAAATGTAAGTATTTTAATACCCTGAAGTCATTCACTTGATGCTATTAGTAATTATTTCACCAATCACATCCATTTTTCCTAGTATCTTGCCTTGTGGTCATGCTGGAGGTTATGGAGTACTATTTTAAATACCAGCAGTGCCACCCATGGGGAACAGGTTTCAACAGAGCTTCCAGATGAATGACAGAATTGCAAGAAGGAATGGGTGATCCTCTTCTCAGTGATGAGCTCTGACAACGTTATGGCTAGCAGAAGAATCTTATCTGATAAAGCTCAAAACAATAAAGCCCCTCAGGTTGGAAGGGACTAAAATGTGACAGAAGAAAATCGACAGAGTTGATCTAAATGATGTGGAGAGGGTAAACTCTCACGAATTGCGTCTGCTGATGGGATGCGGTAAAGTGAAAGGATATAGTTACAAACATTCATTACTCCTGGGAACGTGGAATGCACAATGTACACATCTAGGACAACTAGAAATCATTGAGAATGAAATGGAATATGTATTGACTGATAGGTTTGGTGCTAGTGGGCTGGCAGGGATAGAATTGGTTATTTTGACAAATAGATGTCCACTTAAAGGAATAAAGTGTGTTTGAGCTATGCCTGGGTATTTCCAATGTTTTGTATGCATTCAAAAGCTGGACAATGAATAAAGAACAGAGGAGAATTGATGTGTTTGAAATATGATAAGGCAGACAATATCAAAAGTACAATGAACTGCCTGGAAAATGGCCAAATCTATCGTGGAGAAAGGGCATCAAGTATAGTCCATAGGACAGTGGTTCTTTACCTGTGGGTCATGACTCTGTGAGGGTTCGAATGACTATTTCACAGGGTCACCTAATTCACAACAATAGCAACATTACAGTTATGAACTAGTAACCAAAATAATTTTACAGGTGGAGGTTCACCACAGCATGGGAAACTGTATTAAAGGGTCAAAGCATGAGGAAGGTTGAGTACCACTGCCTTAAAAGCAGGTTCGAAGAGACTGTCTCGTGTATTAAGACACATTATCAAAAAGGTTTGTTCCCTGGAGAAGGACATTGCCTGTAACTAGCTCCTCTAGAGAAGCCAAGCCTGTGAAGATTACACATGTATATATTGAAATATTTTTAATCAAATATATGGCTTGCACAGTTGTAGAACCAGGCAAGTCCAGTTGGGGGAAAGTTCTGAGTCCATGGATCAGAGGTTAGACTGGAGGCTTCTCCTGACTCCAGTAGCTGCAGGACTAATGACACCATATATGGCAGGATGGAAGCAGGACTCAACCTTGATTAATAAATTAACTCAAGGCTGGAACTTGAGTACAGGTGCAGCATTCCACCTTAATCTTACCCCTTCATGGTGGTTAACTATTGGGTAGCTGTTAATAGATTGCATTAATTCAGGTCTGGGGTTTTCCTAAGTATTAACTGCCAAACCACTTAGAATTCTGACCCCGTCAAACCCGAAATGTCACAGATATCAAGCTTCCTATAGGTCAGCAAATAAGATGTATACTTTAGAGGAGATGACATGCAAAACTGTAGCACCAGTTGGCTCAAACATTAAAACCACAACAACGTTGTGAAGATGGCCAGGACCTGTGTATTTCATCTTGTTTTCCCTAGTGTTTCTATGACTATGAGCTGATGGAATGGCACCTGACACTAACAACCAGAAAAACAATAGACAGAAATCCTGGAGAACATCCGCTGGGATCTAGAACTTGGTATAATAACATATGAGAATCTCTGATTTATTGACTTCATTCCCCAACAGGTATTACAGAAGATTGAGCCCCACTGAGGAGATGGCCTAGCTAATTTCAATCCAAAATCCCATAGCCTTTTCAACAGGGAGCTATTTCTTCTCATTTGTCCTCTGCTATTGACTTCGTCCTTGACGCTTCACAGAAATAATTAATAAGGAACATTGACTATACACATTCCTATGTTTACTTGAAAAGTTCACTGTTTCAGTCATGTTCCTCATGTTGCTCTTAAAATATAAATTCATTAAAATGAAATATCCTCATTTGTGGAAAAACTATAAACATAATCCTAAGTTTCCTGTTTATGCTTAAGAGAAGACTGGCTTTGGGGTAAGGGCATTCTGTTTTTGGACCTTTCTATTTTATAGTGTTGTTCTAGAAATGAATATTTTCATCCTATCATCTATTTTTCATCAGTATTGTAATCTTTTTATGTCATATTTCACCTTAAATTCAAGGATGATGAAAATGACAGCCATGACTTTTGAAATTTAACTTTGGAAGAGTTAAATTGAATAGCATCTTACAAATATGGGGAAGGAGAAACTGAGTCAAAGATATCTCACTTGGGTGATGACATACTTTTTCTTCATAGCTTGAAGACTGAAGAAGAAAATAATGGTTCCTGCCTTTGTGATTCAGGTGATCTAGGGGACAAGTGTTAACTGGCTTGCTCATGTGGTCCAGATATTTCAGACTTTCATATCTTTTCATTCATGTAAATTCATGTCTTAGAATAAAAAAAGAAATATATCTTATCTCAGAAGCCTATTTATATATTCAAGCAGTAATAGTTGTAATAGTTAGCTGCCACTGAGTGTTCCTGACACCCGGTGAATTCATGTACAACAGAATTAAATTAATCCCAATTGGACTGCTCTGATCCTTAGACTTTTTATAGGTAGAATTTTGCAATAAGATCATCAGAGTTTTATTTTGACTCTATTTTATTCCAGAATCCACATCCCTGAAACTTGTTCAGGGTCTTAACCACACACAGACCTCCAAAGACAGATCAGTATTGGCTGTACTAGGATGTGTTTGTGGGAAGTGAGCCTAAGTCTTTGAAGGGGAGTCAACAAGCATTCTACTGATCCACCCACTCCTCACTTACATGTTTCTCTGCTGTCGTCATTATTGAGAAGGCTACACATGCTCCCTCAAGGACCCTTGTCTCCTACTATTCAGTAGGAGAATAAACTGTTACCTCCAAAATCGCTACTCTCAGGAATTTCAGAGATTCCATATTCTTTTATGCAATAATGCGCACAGCGTCCCGTGTGGTATGAGATCTGAAAGTTTCTGACTCAAGTCTTGGCTTAAGACCCAATTGAGAACTCCTTCTCCCCAAGGCTTTAGATATTTAATTCAGCAAACAAGAAGGGCTGCGAGGGTTAGATTATTGCTATTTTGCTAGCAAGTTGTGCTGATGAGGCACCAAAACCAGTGTCCTATAAAAGTATAAAAATCTCTGTAATCTCTTTTTATATATTTGCCTTTAAACCACATACACTAAGAAATCATTCTTCTCTGAAATGACCACACACACACACACACACACACACACACACACCCCAAGGCTGGATACTGCTCTAGTTGAGTTGTGGTTTAATGGCAATTGTTCTTTGGGCCGGTTTGCTTTTTAGTTTATATTTTATCATCTGCCTCATTTTCTTCTGCATAGAGCCAGCTGTTGAGTCAGCAGTGTGGAGGAAACTCAAGCAGGACATGATTACTGAGGTGCCTTCTATGTTCCCCTCCAGGGCAGCCACCTGCTTTGCCACTGTGGCAGACTGACAAATACCTGGTTGCTCGGCAGACTCACTTGTAGCTCTGCTTTAAGTCAGGGTAAAAATGAAGATTAAAAATTCATTGAACTATCCCTGTAGAGCAGAGCTAAAGGCTAAGAGAGTCCTTCCCAACATAAATAAAACATTGGCAGAGTCGAACAGGGTAACAGGCCTTTCTTACAATTATTATTCCTCCATGATGCAGGAAAGCAAGGCGACAAGATAAAAATATGTCCAAGCAGTGTCTGTGCTTCTGCTGTATTCTCTGACCAGCAGTCAAACTATTTAAGTCATAGGGTTCCTTGCATTTTATCCTTTGGACCAGAATAGCTTCTGTAAAATTTGTGTCAAAATGCAATATAGTGAGCTCAATCTTCATTATTAAACTCAAGACAAATGACCCATCTCAGCAATATGATAAACTCATAATAGTTGTTGCTCTGTTGTCCAGCAATGGTATTGGAAATTGCTTCCATTATGTATTTCTGTGTAGCACACATTTAAGGCCTTGAGTTCAAGGATCTGGTTAGATATCCTCAGATTGTATTGCTTAAGAATTCATGGAGAATTCTTACTAGGAGAATTGTTCCTGATCCATGATGGTATCTACAGGCCAACCAGAGCTGGAAAGTCCTGTTCTGAAATGTTTTATTTAAAACTTCTGGAGCTACAATTTTCCTGAACCTCCTTTTTCCCCTCATGGTGTATTAACATTCATGATTTGTCAATACTACTGTAGCTTCTAATCACATGGCAATGTCAGGGCAGATGGATTTTTCTAAAGCAGGTATTCCCAGAAGTCCTGGTGGAAGATACAAATTTGTTTTAACCCTGCCTCAGAAGTCACAGGACATTACCTCATTGTTTTGGCCCATCAGCTCTAGAAACATACCATAATCACACAGGAGTAAAGAAATTTCAACTCTACATAGTGGCATGGTATGCATACCTATGGGAGGGGTGGTGGGAATTTATGGTAATGCTACTATAGAAATGTTTTAGGTTATATCGTAATCAGTATTACATTATTTGTTACTTCCTCTATGAATTAAGGACCTGAAGATATGTTTAGCTTTTTGATTATGTGATTTAAGATGCTTTTTGTTTAAAGAAATTGTATGGTATTGTATTGTTACAAGCTATGTGCAGTCATCAGTCAATTATCACGTTTTGTTGTCCAGTCAACTTTTCTTAATAAATATTCCACTCGTTAAATAATTAATTCTTGTATATGTACCTGAAATGTACTATAAATCAGAACTTTTTCTGATACTAGAGATGTTGCTTGATATTGCTACTGTTATTGTTAGATATGATCCAATTGGCTTCGACTATGTAATAAAAACTAAACAAAACATGATCCTATCTATTTTATCTTTAAGATAATGGGTATCACTTCATTATTTGCATATTGTGTCATTTCAACTCATTGAGGGGTACTTTTGTTTTTGATGACTCTTAACTTTACAAATGATGTCCTTCTCTAGTGGTTGATCTTTTCAGATGCTATGTATAGTGTTAATGAACTTTAGTCCTTGCATCTAAGATCATTCTGTTTGTATTTCTCATTGCTTGTAGATAGCAAAAGACAATGGAGAAAAGATAATGAAACATTTATTTCTCTTAGAAATTTTACTAAGACAAATTTATGAAGACAATAAATAAACATAATAATATAATATATTTGGGATGACAAATGCTATTAAAATAAATTGTTTAGCAAGTTTAGAGAGTCTAGGTTGAATTCTATGCTATAGTTCCATTTCTGGAGGACATTAAACAGGTATCTGAAATCGAGAATTCTACATTTCATATATGGGATTATGTCTAGAAGGGCCATATCAATTGAGCATAACTTAGAAGGTCTCATAATTATCAAGCAATATCTTCTTTCATCAGAGATATGTATCTATGCACAAGCATATTATCACAACTCAAAAATAAAAATCTATTTGTTTAGTAAGGTGTTTAATTTGTAAGATTGCATTTAAGTTCTGCTTCCATGAAGGACTTAATACTCTAGATTATGGAAAGGATTTTATACTTTATTTGTTTTCTGAATGGAAGTGCATAAAATGTCAGCAATGCCATTTACATTTGTCTGAGAGCCATGACTCAGAAATTTTATTTCCGATGATAGCAGAGATACTGAGGGCCTTGTGGTCATTACATACGTTCATGTCAACTTAAAGCTATAAAAAAGTATAGGAGTGGTATCTGAGATGTCAGTCAGGTCACAGCCTGACAGTGCCTCTGGTGGGTGTTACCTTCTCATTAAAGAACCCTGCTAAACTCCTCTCTCTCTCTCTGTCTTTACCTACCTGGCCACCTTGAGTGCTGTGGAAGTTCTGCTGAGTCTACAGGGACTTTGAATGTAGGTGACTTTGTACGTGGCTTTGTATGTGGCTTTGCATTTACTGGTCGATGAGGTTCCTGCTTTCGGCATCGTTGCATGTGACTGATCATAAGTCCATATGAAGAGGGACTTATGGAACAGTATCTGACTTATGGACTTGAATGGGCTAGGTTCTTGGTATATAAGTACTTCTTGATATGTCTTTCTTACACAGATATGAGTGTCTCTGGATTTGTTTCTTTAGTCACACCAGCCTAGCAGAGCATATTAATAAAAAAACTAAAATTAACAATTTGTAACTGAAATAACTATAACAAAAGTTTTGCAGACAATTACAAATGATAGCTATGGATAGTAAATCTTTATCTTAGTCTTATAAAAGAGATTCATAGTGTTAATGTATTATACACTATGTTCTGCAAAGAAGCATTTTCCTTACATTTTTGATAATATCACATTAGGTAATTTGCCTGTAGTTTCTAAATTTCTTTTAACTAATTTTGAAGTATATTGAATAAATTGTAAAAAATAAGCTAAAATCTAAGTCAAGCTTCATTGCGTTTTCAGCAATCTGCTTTGGAATTAGTGAAAAACATATCAGAAGGAAAGAATCACATATTTGGGAATCATCCTCTGTTTTTGCTTGTTTTTAGAAATCTTTTTATTTAAATGTAAGATCTTTGCATTTAATTTTAATTAAATTTTAAGAGCTCTTACAATGCTTATTACAATCCATACATCAATTGAATCAGGCATATTTGTACATATGTTGCCATCATTCTTTTCTAGAGAGTTACTTTCTAGTGAGCCTTTGATAAAAACTCTTCTTTCCCTCCTTCCTCCCTTGTAACCCCATGATAGCTTATAAATGATTATTTTCATGTCTCACACTGGCCACTGTCTCCCTTCCCCCATGGTTTCCATTGTTCTTTTTGCTGTGGTTGTGTCGGATCAGTACTCCTTCTCTACCCCGCCCCTCCCTTCACCCTTCCCATCTGGTATATCTCTTCCCATTCCTGATCCTGAGCTCTTTCTCTTATACATGGATGGGTACATGTCCTGGTCTAGTCCTAAGTGAGAGACATCACTGGGGTCACAGTGGGGGTGTGGAAACCTCAAGGGAACAGAGGACTATTGTGTGTTTCTACTATTGTGTGTTTCTTCGGTGCTCAACTGAACACTGCTTGACATCCCTTTCCTGTGAGCCCCTCCTTAGGGGATGTTCCATTGTCTAAGGATGAACTTTGAGTCTCCACTCTGATTCCCTTTGTTCTTAACCACAGGATTGTGTTGATATGATTGTTAAGGGTCTTCTGATACCTGTTCCTTGGTCCTAATGACAACTCATACTAGAAGGGGCAGTTCCCAGAATTCTCCCAGAACCAGTGGGGAGATAGTCATAAAGGTCAGTGGACATACCTGGAAGCATGTGTTGTTTTGTTTTGTTTTGTTTTGCTATGTTTATTGTGTTTTTGTTTGCTTGCTTCTTTTGGGGATTTTTATCCTGGTTTTTGCTTTTTCTTCTTCCTTCTCTCTTTCTTTTTTGCTGTTGATTTCTATTTGTTTGGACTATGCCATTGTTGGTGTGCCTACAGTCGTGAGACAGACGTGGGGTGCAAACTTGAGGAGCAAGCAAAGGAGCCAATGGTCTTGGGGAGACTTGGGGGGAGAAGACAGGGAAAAAGGGCAATGGGCAAACAGCACCATAGACAGGAGAACTAGGGAATAAAAAATAAATAAAGAGGTGGATAGAGAGCTCCTGGGAACACTAGCACAACAACAGTCTAGCTGAAGGGAAGCATCATGAGGCAGAAGTAGGGTGAGCATGATGGTGGGACAGAATGGAGGTAACAGGAAACAGGAATGATCTAGGAAGCAAAACTATGGACAGAGACATGAGCATCGGGATGCCCATATGTAATTATATTAATCCATAAAAATAAAAGTACTGGCCTATGTACATCTACTTATATGGCAATACACCAAGGTGGTGGATGGACTTTGGGCCTCTACTCATACCCTCCTTCAATACAAATTGGAAATCTGAGATGCTCACCCTCCTGACAGAATTGCTGAAGACAAAATTGGGTGCATAAGCAAATGTAGTGAAGAAGGCAGATGGTGCCCAGGTATTATATATATATATATATATATATATATAATGTCTTAAAAGTGGAAAAAGTTGTCATCCGGCAGAGAAACAATAAGCCCACATGGAAGAAATCATGCCTCTTGAGCTGTTATCCTTTGAATTGTACAATTTCTATGTGCTGTTATGAGTTTAGATAAAGAGTTTTGATGCTATATTGGGTCAATTTCCAACTGCTAGAAATATGTTCAGTGCTTCAGTCATTTTTCAGGAAAAAAATCATAGTTGTTCCCATGAAACTTAACAAAGGAAAACAGAAAGAAAAATACCCACAATCATTATCTTCCAGACATTTCTGTCTGACAGCAACAAGCTTCATTTTTTGCTCACCAAGTGGTTGGTAATTTTGAACCAACGACCTTATAATCATGTCTATTTGACAGTGACACCAGGATTCACCTAGAAGACTCGAGCCTATGGAATCTTAGAAGAAACTTCTACTTTGTCCAGAAAGAAAGATATGAGTCAGATTACACGCCCCATTAATTGATGCATGGGCCCTACAGCATCCATTATCACCTTTTGCTATGATTGTACTAATCAATAAATTGAACATTGTGGTATTATGCAGATGGATCTACAGAGAAGTAGACAGAGGACAAATAAAATTATAGCTGTTTTCATTTATCTGTAATAGATTTTTAGCAAGAATAGCATGTCCTCTCTCAGAGGATAGCTTTCATATAAGTTAACAAAACTATTACTTAGGAGTCATAGGGATAATGCAATATAATTTGGTGGGTAAGGGGAAATACTTGGTTCCTTTATTTTTATATACTTTTTCCATAAATTCCCAATCAAAATAAATGTGTTGCCCTTGTTTCAGTTCTGAGTTCTAGCAATCATGTAGGATAGAATTGAGAGCCCCCAAGATTTCCAAGGCAGTAATATTTACAGATCTGGGTTGCCACAATAGAACTACCTATTGAGTGTGATCAGCACCTACAGGCCTCCTTGTATTGTTTATCTCCTCCACAAATTCTCCTAAACTCAAAATTACAGTTTTTGCATGTCTCTCACTTCATCATACAATATTCCAATAACCAGGATTGTGTCAGTGCTCATGTAACTTTTCATACTACAAGACATCTAAATGTTGGAAAAGTGGGATGGCAATCATTTTTCATATTTTCTTATGAATGTTTTAATTAACACATATTTTTGAGACTAGAACACATGAAAGCTTCCCAGAAGAATTGCCTTGACTTAAAAAAATTATACAGTATATAGTACTTACACCTACAAGTCACCAATTATGAGCATAACGAACCCCTTGAAAAATTTTGTCCCATCATCCTATTATTAATGAGGTTCTTTATGAAAGTGATCTTAAATAGAAACCATCATACAATCAATGATTAGTTCATAACATTTTTAAAAGATGGAGGTAAAGAAAAATGTTCTCTCAGTACAATGTGCTATCTTCAATATTTATGTCCATCTACTGTATTTTAAAGTATAACAATTTGATTAACCATAGATTTCCCAGAAGACTAAATTCTAAGGTTATAAACTCTGTAATGGCAATATTTATAATAGCATTTCCAAGAGAAGAGACTATTGTTAATATCTAACTATAAGAGCATTAATGAAAATATAAATACCCATTAGTATATTCAATAAATGTGTTTTTAGATTTAGAATCAATGCTGCTGCCTTTTAGTCTCTTTAGTTACATACATTCATAATGTCCACAAGAGGTGAAATTACTAGAATGTGAAAATATTCATTCTTTGAATGAAACTTTAATTTAGGATCCAGTGTAAATTCAAACTATGAATAATGCAATTTGATATTATCTTTAAAAATGCCTAAAACCCCTTGTGATTGGACCAATCTCTACTCAAAGTGATCCTGAAGGATTGAGTAAAACTTCCCCCTGTGGGTACCAAAAGTCTACATAAGAGTAAAAATTCTGTCACTTTTTTCTTTTGATTAAAGTGTGGGTTCAAACCAGTAACTTGTCAGGTAGCCTCTGAATGCATAACCCCTGTATCATCAGGGTTCCTTAGAACACCAAAACCCCCTTAAGAAAGCATTTAAACTGACTATGAAGCTATTTGGTTTGCATGGCACCAAGAGGATTGACCACATAAACATAATGGATTTGATTTTTTTAAATCTTTTTTATTGTGTTTGTATTTCAAAGAGAGCATAGATAGTAAAAGGGCCTTGAGGTGAATACATTAATGAGTCTTTATTTTGATAATATCATCTCTGCAATGAGCTGAGAATAACTGCAGAAACATTCCCGAATTGTGCTCTGTCTAGCCATGCTTGGTCACCAGCACACACAAACATTCTCACACAAGAGAGATAGACGGAGCTGCTTATGTATGCAGCAGAATAACATCACATTGAATGAAAGAACTAGCCTCTCGGGACCAATTTTATGCCTTCCTCTACAGCTGTATGGAGCCACTTTGGAACATAATAAATTCTTTTGAAGTCAATGATCCCTGAGGGTTCAAAGCAAGATAAAAATTTGGCTCTTAATAGAGTGGATGCATTGTGTAGAATAGAGTCTTTAATTCTAAGCCTCACTGAGTGTGCACACACCCACACAAATGCAAGATGAAGAGAAAGTGGGAGAAACTCACAGGAGAATGCTTAAAATGATTACCACCCTAAATATTGATTTGACATGCAAGAAACAAAATCAGAAGTTTAGCCATCCTTCATCCTGGGGCTAAGGATATGGGGTATGTTTACTTATTCATCTTCTTTTAAAGAAGAAATAATAATAGGGAAATAAAAGAGAAATGATGGGAGAGCCCAAAGGTGAATGGCCATGGAGAATAGGATCAAGCTTAGAAAGGAAAAGATTGCGAGGTTTTCTAAAACTTGGCTTCACAGCATTCCACCTGGAACCAATTTCTAAGCACTAATAAAAGTGGCTGGTGATCCTCCATTCAAAATTAAACTTAAGGCAATCCATTTATTACAACTTATATTGTGTGTACACACAATCCATTTATTGCAAATTTTATTTTTTGAACACCTATATTGGATTATCATCACTTCTTTAGTAGAATTTAATCTGGTCACAATATTTAAAGATAAAAAGCTAGGGATACTTCAGTTTCTCTATGTATAACTCACATATAATTAAGCAGTATAAATTTTCAATTGATAAGTAGAATAGTTCTGCTGGCATTTCTTTATATGCTTTGCATCATATTTCAATTCATATATAATTCATAGAGGATCAAATCAGTTTAGCTTTTTTTTAGCTCTTATTAATTGTTATATCTGGATTCAGGGTGACAGTCTCTAGAATTCATAGCTGAAGTTACCTAATGATGCAAATCAATATTTCAAAACCTGACAGGTGCTAATGCTTCAAATTCAGAAAGGTTTATAGGTGGAAAATTGCTCAAATTTATAAAAGGGAAATGTTAGCATCTATAAAACTTATGAAGCAGGTACCACTGGACAGAAACTTAAGAGTAAGGTAACATTAAAAAATCCAAAAAATAAAGTAAAGGAGATGTTTTCTTCAGGGAAAGCACTCATATTCTTATATAAACATATTTCAACAGTACTTTAGAGATGACCAAAATTTAAAGTTCAATTTGAGAACAGATTTTAAACAAGGCCTTACAGTATATACCTCATATTCCTGTGTTGAAAGGATTGGATTTCTTTGGATATCAAGAGTTGTGAAAATTATAGGAAACTAGATGCAACAGGTGGCAGATTAATGCCCACAAAGATAAATACCTTGGATCCCCATCAACACTTCAACTCTTACTGGGTTCCTCAGTATCATCAGATAATTGGGTTGCATTTCAGGCAGAATTTTCAGGACTGGACTTGAAAGCTTCGATCCTCTCCTTTCAGATGTTGGATATTGGTTAGATAGGTTAGTCTTAGGTAGGCTATAGATTCACTAACACTTATGTGGGCCATGTATAGATTTTGGTCTTCTTTTCCAATAGTTTTCAATAAAATGTACCCTTCCAGTTTGCTTAGCTTGTTTTTTTAATTTCTTCATTGCTTTTTCCCTTATATTGGTAGTAAAGGTCTCTCTGAACTCCCTCACCTGACCAAGGCAGATTGACTTAGTAAGATCCTGATATGGTCTCTGTCTTTCTCTATCTAGCCACCTATCATAACCTAGAGACAGTGTCATGAAAGATTTTTTGAATGCTTGCTTAAAAGCTTACCTAGTTGTCATATTTTAAAGCAATTTACAATGTTAGGGTCTAGTACATGCCTACAGAGTATACAAAGAATATAGGCAGTGAGAGTTATTTATAGATTTCCTAAAATAATTTAATCTCAAAACACATAAGGGGTATTGGCCACACAGGAACAATGATCACTTACTGAAAAAAATATCTGACAGATACAATGAGAGCCATATTATCTTGCCATTCCATTTAATTTATCAGAAGATAAGTATAAAGCACAAGTACATCTCATTGTCTTCATGCTAGGAATTGCCTTCTACAGAAAAAGACACAAGATCGTGTGTGTGTGTGTGTGTGTTTGTGTGTGTGTGTGGTGTGCAGGGTAGGAGGGGAGAGCAATGCACTATGACTATGTAGGAGGTTATTTTAATGAAAATGAAATAGCCAGAAATGTATGATAATCATAAAGAAGATAAAAACACCCACATATTGAAGCCATTTTTCCACATGGATTCTGTTTTAGGAACTTTTAAATGCAAATCTTAGCTTTTATTTTGTATTTATAATTCATAACATCACAACTTAATATTTCACTGAAACTCTTCCTTGAGATTCACGTCTCTCCCTCCCTCTTTAGTTTAGTCCTGTCTCACCCTAACTCTGACTCTGATATCCAACGTCTAGAACTATGCAAACTCTTGGCTTTGCCTGAATCTATGGGGAAGGCCCCTTTCCAGCTCTGGTGCCTACGTTTATTCACAGACATCTGTTCTCTTGAGCTGTCCTCTTTTCCTGGACAATTCTTTCTTTCCTTCTTCACAACTCATTTGCTCTAGCACCTAGCATCTCGTGCTCCCCAGGTGAGTTAAAAACGATTCCATATGCTCCCTAGTCAACAAAATTATACAGTAGCATTCTGTTTTGAAAATGTCTCTTCATTTCTATTACTTGTTTCATCACTCGGTGCCCACATCCTAGAAGCACAGCTTATTGCATAGTACGCAGTCTCCTATCTAAAATGAGAATCTTCCCCAATCCTAAGTTTCTTGGGAGGAGTTATTTCAACAGTTCATAAAGGACAGTATGCATGACCCACTAAGCAAATGATTGGATATAGTTAATATTTAGGTAGGATGTTTCCATAAGACTATTTTATATCAGTATTTTTAAATAAATGATCATGCCCCAATTCAGCATTTTAACTTTTCTTATTCTGCTTTTTAAAACTCAAGAACAGTGATAAACAAGTTCATATAAAATATAAAACAAGAAATAAATAAGACTTAAAACCAAATAGCATTGGTTTGTTTCTGACTCAAGGTGAATCTGGAGTATGGAACAGAAACTGCTCCCTTGGGCTTCTGAGGATGTAAACCTTCATGGGAGTAAAATGTCTCACCCCTTTTTTAGAGAGACTCGCTATATGAATTGTTGTATGGCTTATGTTCAGGAAACTAATCAAAATATCCTCTAATTATTGTTTTACTGTTTCTAATATCATGTGTATGTTGATATATATTGCCTTAAGAAAAATGAGCAATGCTCATAGAACATTTGAGATAGGTCTCCAGCAGCAATATTGGATAACATTTTAAAAGTGTCACACACCAACTTTATGATTTCAGGCTCCTACACAGGAAGGTGACATGTAAAAAGGCAAATATTTTCTCAGTCTTTGTTAGTTGGTAGACTCATCTTCTTCCTGGGGAAAGCAAAACTCTTAGACCCTCTGTGTTTTCTCCATTGAGTGTATCAAAAAATTCTCCATGCAATGGGCACTAAATAAATGGTTGGGTTGTAACTGGGAAAAAGAAGTTAATGGATTCCCATGAATAAAGAACATGTTGATCTGTTCTCATCATATTAATATTGCTTTATATTTTCTGCATACCTTCCAGGTCCACATCTTCCCCTTCTTTCTCTTTGTCTCTTCCCCAGAGGTTTTTCAGTGGTGATCTCCAAGAGAAACTCAAGGAAGACCCTTGAGAGAGATCAGAAGTGTCCATCCCCTAGGGATAAGAACAAAGGGATGGATAGAAAGCCATCATTCAAAACATGTATTGTACATGAATCAAGAAAATGAAAAGCTTGGTAAGTTTATGTGGCGATAACATTCTAATTAAAAGAGATATGAAAATTCTTAGAAACAGGATTTTAGAAGGCTATATCCTCTAGAACCCTTTTACAAACCATTTATGTAAGTCACCAAGGCTTCTGTGTTCCTTAAAAGGAACCCGCTGGTATACGGTTTACATGTTGGGATACTAACAGAAAGGTCTGCAGTTTGAAATCAACAACCTTTCCATTGAGAAAGGCGGGGCTTTGTACGCCTGAAGGACATTGTGCTCGGTAAAGTGAAGGGGCAGAGACAAAGAGAAACAGTCTCAACTTGACGGGTTGACACGGTGGCTGCAACGGTGAGCTCCGACAAGGAAACATGGTGAGGCTGGAGCAGGATAATCAGTGCTTTGTTCTGTTGTGTGTGGCAAGGTCACCGAGGGTTAGATACAACCCAGTAGCGCCGAACTGCAACAACAAAGAGCTTCAGCCTCCTAAATCACAGGACGAGTCCTAGCCTCTCCTACGTGGTCAGTATGGGTGCAACAGCAGGGAATTCTTTTTAGTTCCATGCCTATAAACCCTCTGTTTATCTTAACACCTGACACAATTTATTGTTATTATTTTAATTCATCTTGCTTATTATTATTATTATTATTATTATTATTACTACTACTACTACCTTTTAGGGAGAAAGAATCAAGTCATCTCTGTTTTTTTTTTTGTTTTTTTTTTGTTAGAGTATTACTCAATATAACAATTCCTGGCACATGGTATGCATTGAGTGATTTATATACTCTGAAAATTTAGTATTGCCTTGAGTTGCAGCACTAGCAGAAACAATGAAATGAGCTTGCAAATGAGTAGATAAAACTGTCATGGTTAGGTGCACTTAGTTTGGTTCCAATTCATAATGGCCCTGTGTATGACAGAAGGGAACCTCGCCATGTTTTCATGCTCCTTGCCATGTGTGAGCTCATGGTACCTACCACTGTGTCAATCCATCTATTTGAGGGTTGTCCTCTTTTCAATGACACCCTGCAAGCATGATACGCTTTCTAATGACTAGTCTTTCCTGATAATATGTTCGCAGAACTTACATTAGTTTAAGTCTCACCCTCCTGCCCTCCATGGAGCATTCTGGTTGTATTTCTTCCAACATCTGGCAGTATAAGGTCAGCCCAATATTATCCACAGACTCCATAATCTAAATCAGTGGTTCTTAACCTTCCTCATGCTGTGATCCTTTAGTATAGCTCCCCATGTTGTGGTGACCCCCCAACCATAAAATTATTTTCATTGCTATTGTATCACTGTGGTTTTTCTACTGCTGTGAATTGGGTGACCCTTATGAAAGGGTCATTCAACTCCCAAAGGGTCATGACCCACAGGTTAAGAATCACTGACCTAAATGTATCAATTCTTCTTCAGTTTTCTTTGTTTATTGCCCAGGCTATTCATATCATATGAGGTGATGAGCAATACAATGGCTTAGACCAGGCACATACAGTCCTTTTAAAGATATATATATATATATATATATATATATATATATATATTGCATCACAGAAATCAATAGATACTTCTGCTCAAGACAATATAACCCAAACCTATTATGTCAAAATGTGAAGGCTAATTTTGTTTTGTCATAAATATAACAGCACTGCCATATTCTGATCTAGTCCTTTCAATTACAATAACTATAGGTATTGATGTATTGAGGCAGTTGAATGTATTCCTGATATCACTCATATCATTTGGATATGGAGATAAGTGAAGGACTTACAAACACTAATTTAAAGCAAGCAAAGGCCAATCATAATACCTACCCCAACTCAAAAGGAATTCATGAAACCATCATCTCTCAGTAAATCAAAATACTTGCCTGCCTTCAAAATTAGTATCAAATTAGTATTTTGAAGGGGAGAAGAAGTCATTCATCACCATTAAGAATCAATTTGGCTTAATTGCTTTTTTTAGAAGATGTCTCAATTGTGATATGTAATGAAAGAGTCAGTGAAAGCGTTAGTGAGTGTGTAAGATTTTTATTGTTGTCACAGTCACAAATGCATATTCCCTAGCTTTGCAATCAGTGATTAGAGTACATTATCTAAAAGGTGTCAAGTGCAGAAGCAGAAATACAATATAAAAGAAAAAAATTACTCAAAGTAAATGTATCGTAGAACATTGCTGTTAGACACTTACAGCTCCAGGAATTTTTTTTAATGTTCAAATAAAAATAATATTTAAATTTTTCTTGAAATTTGTATGTTGTCACTTTTATGTTCTTTTATATCAACAAGGTAATAATGTTATCAGACATCAACTAATGGAACTAATAGTCTTCAATTTTGACACATCTGATTAGTGTTCTTGGTCAATATTGTTTGTTTTGTTTTGTTTTTGTGGCATCCCTGCCTTGGTGGGAGTAGGAAGCCCAGCCTTGCTCCTGAAGAGCTGCTGCTGGGTTTGAACCATAAACTCTGTGGGCCGCAGTCCCGCACACAACCACTACATCACCAGGGCCCAGCCCAATATTGTCCTGAGTCAATATTGTGCTAGGGTGGCAGCAAAGAGGAGAATGGAATTCATATGCTGTCCTGTTATCATTAAATCAAAATGCATATTATCTGGGGTAGACTCAGGGTTCTTTCTTAAGGGAAATTTTCATTAACTGTCTACTATATAAACATTAATTTTGCACGAATGTCTTTAACTGTCAATTCACCACTATGAACCAAGGAATGTTTAAAATATGCCAAGAACAGGAAGTCAGATAAAAGGTGAAATTGACCAGAACATCCACAGATACTGAGTTTAGGTTACATTCTGAAAGTATGGCTAGTCACAAAAATGTTATATGAACACACAATATTGACAAAGCTACTGAAGACCATAGCTTCACTTAAACACCTAGCATAAGTACTGCTAAGAATCATTCAAATATTTATCAAGCTAACTCAATTAATTATGCTGACATGTCAAACTTGGTTTAGAATGAATTTTAAAAGCAAATCAAGGGCTGAGCCCCAGTGGCATAAGTGGTTGAGTGCGGGACTGCAGCCTGAGGACTTGGCGGTTCAAATCCAACGGCAGCTCTCAAGAGCGGCACTGGGTAGCACCCATGACCACCAGAGGCAGTGATGCACCCCCCCAAAAAAAAGTAAATCGAATCACAATTTTGTTGGTATTTACTTTGCTTTCCATGTATTAGAGTTACATTTTTAAAACACTGTATATAATTTGTGAAGACAGTTTAGAATGTAATGGAATGTGATTAATTAAGGTAACAAGACATTAAGTCTTTATAGTAATAGTAGTGTTCTTAGTTTTATTCACTGATGTGTATTTTAAATATTATATTTCGTAGGAATCTGGAGGTATGGTAGTTTGGTTTCAGTTTGCTATTGAAAGATATCAGGGTCAACAGTTTGAAACCACCAACAACTCTGAGGGAGGGAGACTGGGTTTCTATTCCCATGAACAGTTATTGCCTCAGAAACCTATAGGGTTCTGTAGAAGTCAACAATGGTTTGATGACTTTGAGTTTGGTTTTGGCTGTATATCATGTATAGATATTTCCTTCAGAGTATAAAGATCCCTTGCATAATAAGAAAACTATCAACACGTCCTAAGTTGAAGAATAGACTCTTTACCAATTCATAGCAGGTATATAAATGTGCCAGGACAGAAATTGTGCTGGTCATACATATTTTCTAATTACATACACTAATTTAAAGCATTACTTAAAATAGTCAAATTAGTTAGATCCAACTAGAAATTAACTATGTGACTAGGTAAATTTTCAGCACTGAAAGGTAAAACAATTTTTGGTATCCTAAAAATATGTTGGAATTGATGGGATGGAACGCAGTTGAAAAAACACAAAACAACATAAAATCCTATTATGAAATGGCTAGTGATTGAAACAAGAGTTGCCACAATGGGCTCAACCCTAGCCACGATTGGGGTAAGAAAGAGGAATGGGCAGTGTTGCATCTGACTGTACAAGGGCATTGGAACCAATTTAATGGTGCCTAACAATCAAAAGTGATCTCTACGATCCCATTATTTTTCAGGATTTATTGTTATTGAGGACAGGCTGGCAGTATGGGAAAGAAAAAGGTGAGTACCCATAGACATTAGGCATCAACTGAGGTTATTAAAGTTTGGAGATGACTATTGCTCATTTCCATTAGGTCGTGTTTTATTTCTTTGCTCTTAATTAAAATTAACTTACCCCAATATGTGGAGTTCTCATGTATCATTCCAGCAAACATACATTTGGATATTGAATATTTATTGGAATTCCCCTCAACCCTGAATCTACATCCACTCATATTTTCTAGGACTGAGAGAAATGATTTCAGAGTTGGTGATTCAACTGCTCCTCTAAAATATGTGATTATATTTTATCTCTATTATTTAGATTGTCACAGCATTACAAAATCTAGATCTCAAATCGGCAGGCTGCTGATTCACATACTTCCACAAGCATGCTGCATACTTACAGTCTTTTTAGCATCAAGGTCAACATAAATATTTGCTTTAAAATGGCTAAGTCTGATCATTCCCAACTTGGATCACATTTAAGGTTACTGATTTTAAAATGGCTGATTCATCAAAATCTGATAGCAACAGAATTTTCAGACAAACTGGTCTTCAGGATCCAACACTGACCAACTAAGTCTAGAATTTTCTCAAAAGTATATTGATTAATGGTGTGATATACTATTTATGATAACTGAGGGGCTTCAAAAAGTTTATGAAACTGAATTAAATAGTATGAGATTTTTCTATGAATCATTTGAAGTCCAATCAAAGAGAGAATATTTTTTTCTTAAAAATCATTTTATTGGGGACTCATACAGCTCTAATCATAACATATACATGCATACATACATACATACATACATACACACATTGTGTCAGTAGAGAATATTTTATTTATTTATTTATTTATATTTAGTATAAATCTCAAGATCTAATGCTGTAAATCAAAGGCCTCTCATTACCAAGATTTCAGCTTAAATTTTAACTATAGGATACACTTGAGTAAAACTTTGTCTCCTATTTACTTTTTGTACCCACCATCCACAAAGGGCATTTCCAGATTTCTATAAGAACTTATAAGGAGATAGGCTGGCAGTGTTTAATTACATTGAATGGGTTGGCAATTCTAATCCATCTGCTCCATGAGAGAAAGAGATGGCAGTATGCTTCTGTAAATATATAATGCTTTAGAAACACTATGTGGCAATTTTTATCCCTCCTTTATGATCACTGAGATAGAATCAACTTGATGGCAATGGTTTGGCTTGGGACAAGACCCTACAGATTAAATACCAGAGCCTCTATTCTTGAAGAAAATGTATGGCCATTATCCTACCTAGAATAACCAGGTATCAAGAACCTGGCAACCAGAAGACTTGTTGAGACCCTTGATTCCTACTAACCTACAATAGCCACCAGAAGATGACTAGAACAAGTTCTTCTAAGTGCTAATTTTGGCTAGATACAAGTGACTAGGCTTCAACCCACACAGTCCTCTGTGTTCAACCAAAGAAAATCTCACCCAGTTCTCTGTCAACCTAACAATCATTATGTCGAAGTCCATTTTTATTTTCATGATACCAATCTATCTTTTTGAGAGACTTCCTCTTTCCCTCTATCTTTTTTCTTTACCATGCCTGATAGCTTTTCCCAGGGATGGGTCTTTTCTCTTAACATGGCCAATGTCATTGTGGGTGTAGTGTCGCTATCCACACTTCCAAGAAACATTCTGGCTCTATTTTTTCCAAAACAGATGTGCTTGTTCTTTCGGTAGATAACTCAAACACTTTTCAGGGTTTGCAAGGTGGCCAGGGCCCATTCCTTGTGATATATTTACCTAGTGGAATCCATTTCATATTTTAAAGAACACAACAGAAATCCAGGGTCAATATTAGATAGGTAATGAATAGGTTGCTTGTGATCTAGAATCTTTATTTTTTCATTCTTAGTTTCATGTTGATCATTGAGATAAATGAAAAACAGATTGAAGGTGCAGGGATTCCGTTTGGCTTGAATTAGCAATCAATACTTATGGAAGCAGCAGTCTAGAAATCAAAGAGCATGTTAGATTAGGCAAAATGCTGCACAAAGCCTGTTTAAAGTGTTGACAAGCAAGGATGTTGGTTTGAAGACTGAAGTGCACCTGGCTCTAGTGATAATATTATCAATCACCTCATCTGTATATGAAAGGTAGGCAGCCAAGAGAGGAGACTGCAAAATAAGTGATTTGTTCAAATTATGGTATTTGTGAAGAATCTTGAAAGCACCATGGAGTTCTAGAAATAAAGACAAATCTCTTTTGGGAGGAATATAGCCAGAATGCTCCTTTTCACTACCATTCAGTCAATGCTAAGCATTGCGAATTTTCTTAAAATGAAAGAAAGCAAAATTTCCCATATACTGTTATCAGGAGAGACATGCTATCAGGATATGCAAGTGTCTGGGATATGACGTCATGCCACTGAGTCATTCTTGACTCATAGTGACCCTTTAAGACAGGATAGAACTGTCCCTGGGGGTTCGGGGGGTGTTAAGACTCTAGTAATAGAAGGACCTATTTTTCTACCTAAGAAATGTTGACCTTCCAGATTGCAGCCTAATGCACAATCCCTATGCCACGAGGATTCCTGGTAAAGTAGATGGACAACTAAAAAGAGGAAGATAATGAGGCAGATTGACATACTGGGTGCAACAGGGGGTGCAAACCTAAGAATTGTGAGTCTGGCACAGACCAAGGAATTTTTTCTCTGTTCTACATAGGGTTTCTATGAATTAAAATGGACTTCACTACATTTAACAGTTACAATAGTCTTATTTCATTTCATGTATTTAACCTATAGCTAGGGAATAGCATAATAGGAAACATTATAGAGGAAAGCAAGATAGCCACAATATCTAGAATTCATTAATGAGTTTAAGAATAATGGTGACTCAAATCTATCAGTTGTTATACAGAGGACATGGCTTTCTGTTCTTTTAAAGATGTACAACCTTGATGTTTGCTTTTTGATGACTGCTGGCAAACCCTAAGGAGTGATACTTTGTCATATGGTGAACTTAAGAGTCAACTTGGAAGGAGAAGATATTTGGTTCTATGCATATCAAGGAAGAACTGGGTGATGTAAAGTGTGTCACTAATAACTCAAAGGTTAAATTTATACAAAAGCACCATGGAATATAGACCTGGGAATCTGCATTTAAAGTAGGACTGTGTAGGAAATCTTATAGAGCAGTTCTTGACATTGGGACATTGGGTTTGATTTGGTGTTTTTCCTGATTTATTGTGGGTTAAGGGCATATCAAAAAGTCAGAGCTCAGTTTTAATTTGTTTGGTATCCAATAATTCACAACTGAAAATTTTATCTCAAAGAATTTTGGTAGAAGTTAAATATTGTTTCATTGATGGGGACATACTACCTACACAATAATTCCACCAAATTAACAAAACCCTATTGTCTGCTTCCATTTGGATTTCCTCCTTTATTCTTTAAATTGCCAAACTCATCTCTTTCCTCAAACATAACCCTTATTATTTTGAATATCCTATGATAGCCAAACAGATATTGCAGACTAGCACTATGATGGAAAGTAATTGAGAGAGTTTGGTGAAACTACTCCTGCATATCTACAAGAGGACATTTCATATTTGTTTTCCTGCCAAGCATAAAGAGCACAATCATTTCCGTACATGTTCAAATGTCTTCTGATTTTTGCGTGGTTCTCTGGTTTTTCTTTACAGCTTCCTTTGGCTTTTCCTGATTCCTATTTGGTAGATGACACTAGAGACTAGATTAGCTTGTTTCATCTTGGAAGTGATCCGCATTCAGTTTTTAATAGGCTGACTTTTTACTTCTTGCTAGAGTGGCAGGGGTCTTTTCAGGCTATTATAATACTTCCAGCAGTGACTGCCTAGTGTGATCTGTTTTCCACTCTCACAGAAGCCAGCTTTTTTCCTCCCATTTTATATACCATTTTATATATTTTATATGCCACCTCTAAAGACATTTGAAATAACACCACATATAACTGAAAGGAGAACGAGTATAATTTGTACTTTAAGTGTGTATCTCACAGAAAGATGTCCGGTTTGAATTCCATATGAAGGTATCTCCCTGTCAGAGATCATTCATTAGTAAATATTGTTTTGCAGCAACATAAAGTACCCCATACTTTGCATGGACATTGAGTCTCTAACAGGAGACTCAATTAAACTAAACTTATTTAAAATAAGGACCAGTTACACAGGAAAATAAAATTGTTTTTAATAAAATTCAATCACCAAGAGTATGGTATACAATATGAGTTGCTTTTTAATGGTCAATATCTATAAGATGGTTTGCTATGAGACAAGTATAGACTTTTCCCTTAATATTTACCCAATGTAGACAACTATCTTTTCCAAAGAGGAACAAATGGAGGGAAATCCAGAGGTGATAGCAATCTGTCTGGTTCTTTCTGGGTAGATTTTGTGTTCTTCCAGACTTTCTTTTTGTTTCTTTTTTTAACCCATAGGTCTATTGACTAGTTCTAAAAATCATAGATTATAAGAGGTTAATGATAAATTTTAAGTCATTGCAGGAAATCCAAGAAGCCAGGGTGCTTTCATTTAGAATCATAGTCCACGTAAGCCAAATTTATCACCAACAGTATTTCAATATCTTTTAAGTGCTCTTTATTTCTGTCTTATTGAATTGTAGCTTTAAGAAAGGACACATAGTTTCTTCCTTTCAAATTTGGTTTGTTCACCTATCATTTCATTCAATTTTTATGCCATTGCTACAGGTTCTGGAAATTCAACAATGGACAAAATATATTGATATCGCTGAATGTCTTGAACTTCAGCTCCTGTGGTGGAAGACAGTTGATTAACAATTAAACAAATGCATTCAGAAATTCCAAATGACTATTTGCGCAATGTACAAAAAATAGTTGGGAATTAAAGACTACTGTTTTCTAAAAGACTTCCTGAGAAGTTACATTTGAGTAAAGGCTTAGAAGTGAGAACAAAGCCAGGTTTGTTATCTATCTATAAAACATTTCATAGAATTGAGGGGGGGTGGTAAAGATCCAAAGACCCTGACATTTTAGCTTAAAAAAAACATTAAATTTGCTGTTGGAAGAAAGTATATATATTTTGAAATAGCTTGGTTAATTAGATGTGGGGCATAAACAATGTTAAAAATCAAGAGCATCTATAAGATTTAATATACATGTTTAGTTTCAGGTAGAGAATATAGGGTTGTGTGTATGTGTGAAGTGGCTGAACCAAAGTTTCTATTTGGGTTAATAAGATTTCAATGCTTATCTATAGAGATGTCAAGAGTTGATCTTCCATAAAATGCTATGGCATGGGGAACTCTATTTGACCTCCTCTGTCTTCCCTATTGCCAAGTGGCAGAGGCTGCCTACCTTCATCCTCCATCTTTATTTATCTATTTTGACACCGTTGGCACTCTAGTTTTATGCTGGGTTCATAATCCCTTGCAATGGCCATACATCACTCACAGACAAAACTCATAATTATGGAAATAAGCTAAGGAATTAGGGGATGCATAAAGATCTTATCTATTGGGATCAGTAAGAAGAAGAATATAGTCACTGGCCGACAGCAACACACCTCCTCAGCTAACAACACGTCCTTCTGTCTGGTCCACAGCCACACTTCCTCCATGGACCAGGAAGTTCTGTCTGTGCCTTTGCCTCAGAGTACCATAGTCTTGGCACAGCTTCTCCTCTCTGTCTCATGATTTCCTTGTCTCAACTTCTGTTCTCAGCCTGGCTCCTTTGCTCTGCTCCATACTCTGTGCCTCAGTCTCTGGTGCTCTTGTTCAGATAGTGCTAGCATATCTTTTCTGTGTCCCAGATGGATGAACGGAGGTTTGCATTTTGTCTTCCAGATGATCATATGCACAAGGAAACAATCTGTTTCACACCTCTCCTAAGGTCAAGTCTTAATCCTGGCCATCAGCATAGCAGAAAACTACTTCCCAAACAGGATTATAACCATGGGTTTAGCATCCAGAAATCTGATAAACATGTAAGGAATTATGGTTAGAAGGACCATCTTAGAAGCAGAAAGCACATTAAAATGCTGTAGGTGAATGCATGCCCAGAGTTGTATGGTAAGTGTAGAGCCAATGACTAAAAAGTTGGAGTTGTAAATCCATCAACATTTCAAAATAGACTTCAGTCTGTATACTCAGCAGTTTGAAACCACCAACAGCTCCTTGGGAGACACATTGGCCTCTATACTCCCATATAGAGTTAAAACCTTGGGAACCACAGGGGTTGATATGCCTCAGCATTGTCTCATGGGCAGGGGGTTTGGTTAGTTTAGGAAGATGAGGTGATCCACTTCGGTGGGAATTTAAAGCTTCAGAAACCCAGAAACCTTACTCTGTCTTACAGAGTCACCATGAGTCTGAACTGACTCAGTGGCAGTGGGTTTCTGACTTTATACATGAATGGAGATTGGCAGAAAATACGTGGAGGAGTGACCCAGGGCAAAACACTTAATTGAAGTCATGAGGAAAATGCACACAGTCAACTGAGAATCTGCCTGTGAAAATGAAAGAGATCTAAGAAAGGGTAGACTCAGAAAGACAGAAACCAAAGCTTGTAGGCTGAAAGGGTGGGGGGGAGAGCCACATGCTACTGATCAAATAATATGCACAATGGAACAGAATATTGCATTTGATAACATGGAAATCATAATAACCTCAGTACATTATTTCAGTTGAGTGGCAAAAAAATGAAAACCTGGTTAAGTGAATTCAAAAGCAAATGGAGAAGATATAAAGTGAATCTCTTATATATCTCAGAAATTCTCCTCTGAGAAATTAACACCTAGCAATCTGAAATGAAAGATAGATAGTAAACCACTATTTGAAGGCATTAGATGGTTAACAAAGCAGGTAAGAAGCAGGCACCAGACTGTCAACACAAAAGAAAAGTTCAGAGGGGGAGACCCACAGGATTTCCTCCCCCAGGATTTCTTCATACCTGACTCAAACCAAACTCTACCATGGAGTGCATGCTTACACAGCAACCCTGTAAGGCAGGGTACAACTGCCCTTGTGGATTTCTGAGACTGCAACTCTCTCCCCCACCTTTCTAATTCATTCATTTGAACTACTTTTATTTTTAATTTTTTTCACACCATTTTATTAGGACCTAATCCACACATTATACCATTTCAACATTCAATCATATCAAGCAGTATTGTATAATTATTGCGACAGTTTCAGAATATGTTTGTCCTTCTTGTTCTTCTTGATATGAACACACTATTATTCTCCCTTCTGTTTCCTTGCTAAGGAACCCTTAGTCTAATTACTGTCTCCATAGATACTCTATCCTGGGTTTTATATATTTTTTAAAAAAACAGAAAAATATCATAATGCAATATAAGTAAACCCCTCAAATAGAAAAAAAAATAGAAAATCTTCAAAGCTAGATCAGACAAAAATATTTCAAAAGGGATATCAGAATACAAGGTTAACCCCTTTACATCATATTTACCATTAAATCCACTAAAGTTGTTTCTACAACAATCTCTGTTGGATCCCCAGAATATCTCCTTCCCTGAATTATGGTTTGAGGGAAATTACTGGAGGTTTGCTTTCTGTGAAGATCCTAAAACTCTGTTTCAGACTTTGTGTTAGTACAGGTAGACTAGAGAAAAAAATACATAGACTCATATATGGATATAAAGGAAAGGCTTATATACAAGAGGAATGCAACATTGAGAAAGCATCCCTGCCCAGTCCAGTTCAAAGTCATAAGTCCGATGTTAGCCCATATGCCTGATACCAGTCTATAAAGTCTCCTTCCGACTCACGAAGTCACAGGCCAATGAGTGTAGAGTTGCGGCACTGGCAGGGGTCTCCCCATGTCTTGTCTTTTCCATGAGTCATTGTCTCTGAGACTAACTCCCAACAATTGGGGAGACAGCTTCTCATATCCATGGGGCAAATATTGTGAGATTTCCCAGAAATCTCAGGAGAAAGCCATGCCCACACAGAGGCCTCATTGGCTACTCAGTGGCTATCTCCAGATTAACAAGCTAGACTCCACCCCTACATCTCAATCAAGAAATTAACATAAGCACATGACCGCCACAGGATTCCACTGTGATACACAGGATCCTGAAAATCAGAATTTCACAATTTAAGCTTTCTTACTTTTCCGGCCTTCAGATTGAATTACAAAATTTATAATCTTTGAATCATAGATGTTGGTGTGTTTCTGTGTGTTTCTTTGTGTGCTTATACTGTAACTCTTTATAGGAGTAGAAAACCCTGTCTTTTTCCCACATAGCAGCTGAAGCTTCCAAATGGTGGACCTTAACATTAGAAACCATATCAAAAAATTCTTCCTTAGCAGAATTGCATCCAAGAGACTCAGAGATCTTTCAATACTCACACTACCTAGTTGGCGGGGGTGTAGGGGTGCGGAGGTGTGGGGGTGGTGGTAGGAATCAATTGACCATTAACCAAAATCAAACTCACTGTCATGGAATGAACACCGATGCATAGCAACCTTATAAGACAGAGTATAAATGCCCTTCAATTTTCCACTGACGGAGGCCTGGTGATGTAGTGTCTAGTCATTGGACCGTGATCCCCAGGGTCAGTAGTTCAAAAGCAACCACAGCTCCTCAGGAGAAAGCAAACAGGTACATTCTTGGAAACTCAGTGGGGGTCATTAGGAGTTAGCATTGATTCAATGGCACTAAGTTTGCATGGGGGTTTGGATTATTTCACTTGACAAGAGGTAAGTACCCGAGTCCAGTGGACACAGCGACACCTATATCTGACAGCATCACCTAATGGGGGAGAGTGATGCTGTACCACCTATCGGGGATAAACTGTAGCAAGCACTAATAAAAGCTGACCTCAACTCTACCACACCAAGAGTGGATACAGGGTGCAGGGAGCATACTGGCATTCTTCATCTCACACAATGGGAGATCTCTGATGAAGGTCTAAGAACAGATCATGATATGATTATTAATTAAATACAAAAATCAGGCACACCACAATGTCTTGGAGAAAGCCCACAATGTCCACAAGGAACCAACACAAAATGTTTCGAAGAAGTGACTGAAATATACAGGCAAAATCGAATGGAAGAAATGACAATGGAACTATGCGATAAGGAATTTTCAAGTATAATATCTAGATACTTTCAAGGGACAGAAAGATTGAGAAAGTTGCAGATGATATTAAGGAAATCAGGTGAAAGCTTAGAAGACTTAAAAAATGCAAGAATAAATTGGAAAAATAAATGCAAAGGAAAAAGCAAAAATCATACATATGCAGCAATAAGAAAGTCAGGAGATTAATATTTAGATTTGAGAAATACTAAATTTAAAGAGAAAATGAATGGAATTGCATTGATAGAAGATTAAATTAGTGAACATAAAGACAAAATGCTATCCTAAAGTGGTCAAGAAAAACAATGAAATTATAAAAAGCCTAAACATAGTGTGGGACATCATTGATTCACAGCAAAATGGCAATAATAAATTCATACATACTGCTTGATAATTACTTTAGATGCTAACAGATTAAATATAGCAGCCACGAGTCTGAAGAAGCACAATAAATAAGGAAGCATCAATATATTGTCCATTAGAGAAAAAAAATCAGAGCAAAAGTAAAAAAATGGACTATCATAGAATGGAAATCAAAGGATGAAAAATATATGCCAAGTAAGTGGGAATCACACATGAGCAGGAGAGCTGACATTAATTTCTCATAAAAAAAGACTCATGCGCAAAAGAACCAAACATTGCCAGGTCCCGTGCCATCATCACAATTGCTGCTATGTTGGAGCCAATTGCTCAGTTGCTTGGTCAATCCATCTCCTTGAAGGTTCTTCCTTATTGATGTTGCCTTTCAGCTTTACCCATCTTCATATGATTTTTGTCATTCTCAGAAACGCTATCTTCTACCAAAAGCACAGATGAGGAAGCTGAACTATTCTCATTTCTAAGGATATAATAGAACCAGAATGTCCCTTGAGACCAGAGGTCAACATTTCATCTGATGTATTTTTGGACATGATACCAGGAGACACCAGTCCCTGGAAAAGAACACTGTATTCAGGTAGAGTAAAGGGCAACAAGAAAGCAGAAGACACTCAATAAGAAGGATTGACACAGAGACTGAAACAATAATGTGTTAGTCTGGGTAAACTAGAGAAACAAATACATAGACTCGCATATGGATATAGGGGAATGGTTTATATACAAAAAGAATGGAGCATTGAGAAAGCATCCCAACCCAGTCCAGTTCAAAGTCATTAAGCCAGATATTAGCTCATATATATGATATCAGTCTATAATGTCTCCTTCCAACTCACAAAGTCATAGGCCAGTGGCTGCAGAGTCCCGGCACCAGCAGGGGTCTTCCATGGCTCCTCATTTCCAGGGCTCAGGCTCCATCAACAGTATCCAGTGGCAGTAGAAGCAACTCAGCGCTGGCAGGGATCTCCATGTAGCTTTTCCAGCTTCAAAGGTCTGGTTCCATCAGGATAAGGCCGTGTGGCTTCTCCTCTGGCCCTTAAAGCTCCTTGGATGCTGCCATCTTGTCTTGTCCATAGTTCATTGTCTCAGAGACTAACTCCCAACAACTGGGGAGATAGATAGCTTCTCATCTCCATGAGGGAAATATCGCGAAATATATACCCCACCCCACCACCCATAAAAGGGAAAGAAAGAAAGAAAGATAGACCATGTAATTAGTCCTGGGCAGTTCTACCCTGTCTAACACAATTTCTATGAGTTGGCATTGACTTGATGGCAATGAGGTTGTGTTTTTTTTTTCTTATTTACTTATTTTAGGGTTAGGAACCTGAAACACTGGTGATAGTCAAGGTTGCATGGACTCATTGTTTAAAGATATATTGAGTTGGATGGCTTTAATCTACTGATAAAGAGGAAGGCCCCCAACAAGATAGATTGGCACAGTGACTAATCAATGCGCTCAGGCATAGCAACAATTATGAGACTGGGACAGAAAGAGCAATGTTTCCTTCTGTTATGCATAGTATATTCCCATCATATAAATGCTTTATAAAACATTTTCAGGATCTACTTGTATTATATTCACTGGAGTATTTTCACATATATTACTTTATCATATTGGTCTCTATTTACTTTTTACTCTTCATTCGTTTTAGCAATAAATGTTTAAAGACCAATACTCAGTAACAGTGAGTCACCATGAAGTAAAGTCATATTTTCAAGCCTTAGCAATGCAAGCACAGATTCTTTGAGTACTACTTGTAAATGTTGTAGGAGACACTTCAGAAGGGTGAGGCTTAGAATTTTACCCAACCTTCCCAAATGATTTATCTTATTTTAATGGTCAGCTATGCTTTGAACCTATTGGATTTTATAAAATTTCATGAGTTTAGGGATCGATGGATCCATGTTTCCTGTTTTGTATGAATATGGGTAAATTTTATGATAAACCTAAATGCAAAATATTAATATACTTACCTGACTGTGCTATTGAAATATTGAAATATGAAATGGACTTTATGTCCATTTTACAGAGTAGTTTTGAATATTAACTAATCATAACCCTAATTAGAGGCCTGGTAGAATAGTGGGTTCTATGTTAGCCTGAAGACTGCAAGGTTAGCATTTCAAAGCAACCAGTTTCACCACAGGGGAAACTAAAGATTTTCTACTACCATAAGATCTACAGCATCAACCTCAGAAGCTCAGAGACAATTCTGTCCCTAGAAAGCATTTATGAGTTGGCTTCAATGTATGGCAGTAAGTGAATCAGTAAGCTTGAGAGCCAAACACATTTTCATCACTTTTAAGCATTTGTATCCCAAGGTCCAGTCATAGCACCCCATCCCAATTTCTTCCTCTTCTGCATCTCATAAGACATTCTACTTTCTCTGCAGGTGCTTTGGTGTTGGCATCACCCACATTGTATTTCTTTTTACCTAACTTGTCTTTCCTACCTATAGGAAGCACAATTAGTAACAAATCAAGCATCCAAGCCCCTTATTTCTAATAATTTGCTTTTGTAGAAGCTTCCATCTATTTTCCACTTAAATCAAGCAAAGCTAATTCACCACTAGCTTTGTGATTATTTCATGATTAAGGGAATCAACACATGGCAATCTGCTGTCAAACATTATTGGTTAAGGTCTGACCAGGTGACCTTAGATGGCTAGCTAGGAGTGAATGATCATCCTTGCGACTACCAATGGTTGTGTTTGAAAAGAAGCGGATCCAGTTATTGCAAAACCACTTGCCTGGTGACAAGTGAGACAAGATAATCACAGCAAAATTGAGCTCTGATATGCTAAGTCAGGAGACCTCTTTTCTTATATTTGAAGACAGTAAGACAATTTGCCAATTAATCAGTCTGACTTTAATCTCTATAGACTTCCATTGAATGAGCTTATTTATTCAAATGACTTCAATAAATCAATGAAACTATTAATTCATGTCTTCTAACTTGCACTTGTCCTTGATCTCTATGTTGTCCTCTTGATTTAATATGCATGCCAATTTTATTCATATTTTCATGGAGCAAATTTTTAAAATCCAACTGACAATCTCCTCTCAAATGCAGAACCAAGTTGAATCTCCTTATCTTTGATCACATTTTACCACTATTCTAAGCATCCTACCACTTATGCAAGAATATATATATATGTGTGTGTGTGTGTATATATGTATATTTATATTTATGATTCTTCCATCCATGTCCCTCATCCCATTCAAAATAGTTACTAATCTCTCCATTTCCATTTTACAGCCTTTGATATAATCCTTTCTATGGCTATTCCTCCTGGCCTTATATCTAGCCTTCACATCATTCCATATGTTTTCTTATAGAGCACTAACTATATTGGCCCACATATTTGAATATTCCTAAAACTCGCCCTCCTTCATCACTGATTGTTACAATCTCTCTCTCTCTCCTCACATACACACACATGCATACACATGCACACACACTGTAGTATCATGTTAAAGTCATCTTCTTATACCTAAGGACTTTATTTCCATAGTCCTCTCCACCTCTATATAGTCTGCTCTCATAAATAGCTCTGCTAGACTCTTACAAATATTTTACATATGGTTTCCATTCTATTTCATTTTTCTCTGGAGAGAACCCTACCCTGTCCCAAATGTGACCTTTCTTTTTTTCTATTGTATGCACAACACATTTTTAAAATCATTTTATTGGGGGTTCATACAAATCTTATCACAATCCATACATAAGTACATTGTGTGTCAAATGTACATCCATTGCCCTCATCATTCTCAAAACATTTGTTGTCTATTTAAGCCTTGTTTTTCCCCTTCCTCCCTGCTTTCCCCTTCCTCATGAATGCTTGATAATTTGTTTTTGATTTCTAAAGTTTTTTTAATAAATCATTTTATTGGGGCCTCATACAACACCCGTCATGATCTACACATAAATCAATTGTATGCATGCCACATTTGCATGATAAATATGTGCATAAGCAAATGTGGTGAAGAAAGCTGATGGTTTCCGGCTATCAAATGATCTAGCATCTGGGGTCTTCAAGACTTTAAAGTACACAAGTGGCCATCTAGCTCAAAGCAATGAAGCCCGCATGGGAGAAGCAGACTAGCCTGTGCTATCAAAGAGATCCGGTATCAGGCATAAAATAACTAAACATTATACATTACAAATGAGGGGGAGTGCAGATTGGGGACCCAGAGCCCATCAATAAGTGAAGCTACATCCTCTCACAGAGGGGTTGTAGCAAGATGAGTCAGTCAAGGTACAGTGTAGTAACAATGAAATATGCAACTTTCCTCTAGTTCTCCAATTCTTCCTCCAACCCACTATCATGATCCCAATGCTACCAGATCAATCCAGTTAGATCAGCAGATGTAAACTGGAGTCAGAAACATGGGGAATTTAAGACAGATGATCCCTCAGGGCTAACAGTGGGAATGGTGATACTGGTAGGGTAGAGAGATGGTGGAATAGAAAGGGGGAACTGATATCAAGGATCTACATATAACCTCCTCTCTGGGGTATGATCAATGGGGAAGTGACTGAAGGGACACACTGCACAGTGTATGATATCAAAAAGTAATAACAATTTGTAAATTATTATGGGTTCATGGGGGAGAAGAAGGGAAGGGAAATATGGGGAGCTGGTTCTTGGGATCTAAGTGGAGGGAGAATGTTTTGAGAGTGATCCTTTCTTTGACGCTGTTCCATGTACACATGCCTTGTTAGTGGCACCCATTCCCATGTTCCATGAGAACTTTGAAAATACCACAAATGTCATACTTAACATACTTTATTATTTCTTCTCATTGTTCCTAACTCTTTTCACATTTTTCCCAACTTAGAGAATATTGGGAGTAAGATCTCATCTTAGCAATATTTATATATCAATGCCTGCCACACGTTCAAGGCCATGGAAATATGCTTAACAAAAATTTTATGATTACATTCTTGCCATTAGTTCCTGCATCTAAACCTACCCATTAAGTACTTTCACAATTAAAAACTTTGTTTTAAAATTATTATACTTTGTGTTGTTTGATTTTGGAAGGTACAAATACTTATTATTTCTCCTTTAACCGCGTCTGGCAAAATCATCACAGAATCACTCACATAAAATTACCTGAATAGATTCTCCAAACATTAATCCCCTGTTCTCTATCTCTGCACTTGGGAAACATGTAATTTATCACAAGTTTTATATATCGAATTTCTAAGTGTGGATTGAAGTTTGTTAGTCTGTTGATCTCAGGAATCGAATCTATTTCAATAGAATCATGCAGGCAATCAGTTCACCAAGTACACCATGCTAACTAATTACACAATTTAATAAAAGGCACACAATTTCCCATCTGGATAGCTTCATCTTCAAATACCGTAGGCAAATGTCACTTAGCGTCAGGAACTTGGGAACTTATCTATATCTAGTTTGTCAAACAGGAATGTAAAAAGATTTATTCTATTGTTTCAGTGATCTTAGAGGTCTGAGTATGACATCCAGCCCAGTTTCAATGGATAGAACCCATGCACAAGAGAATGAACCACTGCCCAGGCTTGTGCCATCATCAAGACTGTTACGTTTGAGTCTATATTTGTAATTACCAATTCATCTCCTTAAGAGTCTTCTGCTTTTGAGATGACCTTTGACTTTATTGAGCTTAATGTCCTTTTTCAGAGACTAATATTTCCCCAAAACAGGCTCAAAGGACATGAGATAAAAAAATCACCATCCTAACTTAAAAGGAACATTTTGACTGTATTTCCTCCAAGATAAATTGGTATGTTTTTCATGCTAAGGTTCAATTTTTCATTTTGGTCTTTGAAGGATCAAATTAACCTCATGATTATTATTAAGAGGAAATCTTTATTAGTGGGATTGAAAGTGTTAACAGAAAACAATTGAGGCAAACTCTTGAGACCAAGAAACAACAGATGAGAGTTGGCTTAGATTTCTGCATCACTTAATTTTCTTGGTATAATGTCCTTTATTTACTTAACATTTAAAAAATTGTGGCTCCTTTTTACCTAAGAAATATTTTATTTTTCATTTGAAGTTAAACTTCAAGTCTGATTGTAGAACACACTTTCAGTAAGACAATTTAGTTTGGAAATGTTCACGTCTGTTTATTTACTATGTAGACTCTTTATAATCTTGGTATTTATACACACCTTCGAGGAATAGAAACATGAGCCCTAATGGTGGAGTGGATCATGCAGTTGACTGCCAACCACAATGCCAATAGTTTAAAACTACCAGAGGCTTCAGGGAATAAAGATATGACCTTCTAGTCCAAAAAAGTTAGACTCAGAAACCCACAAGGGACAGTTCTACTCTATCCTAAAGGATTGCTCAGTGGCAGTTGATTTAGTTTTAGCTTCACAAAATACAAGCCTGTGAGTTACGAGGCATCACATTTTTTTTTTTGCCAGCAGTTTTTGGAACTTTCCTAGAACTGTTGAACTGAAATATACAGAAGATTCAAGACAGGACAATTGACTTTTCAGGCAGTACTCATACCCACAAACATCAGTAACGCTTCTTTTCATACACCAGTTATAATTAGAGCTGCTTTGCAATTGGAAACATCTAAAGCAATAACTATACATTACATTAAAGTTGACAAAGGATTTGGCCTTGTATAAAATCTTGTGAAAGGGCTATTTTAGAGTGTACCCATTCTAGCAACTGGTGTTAGGTGCTATCAATCCAATTGCAACTCAAAGGGACCCTATGCATAGTATGAACAGTCCGAAACACTGCTCAGTCCCATGCTGTCTTCACAATTGTTTTTATTCGTCAGCTCTACATACACTCATTTTGTCAACTCATTCTTTTGAGGATCTTCCTCTTTTTTCACTGATCCATTAGTTTAGTCTGCGTGATGTTTTTCTCCAGGGACTGGTCTTTGCTGACAATATGTCTCTAGTAGGTGAGATGACCATTAACCATTCTTGACTCTAGGAGCATTCAGTTAGCACTGCTTCTAAGATAGACTTGTCTGTTCTGTGGGCAGTTCACAGTCCTTCTAATATTCTTTTTCAGTATCATAAGTCAAATGCACTGAATTTCCTTTGGTCTTCCATGTTGTAGTTTCAAATTTCATTGTACATGAGACAATTGAAAATATCATGCTGGTACACCTCAGTCCTTAAAGTAACACCCTTGCTTTGCAATACTCAAAAGAGGTCTTGATCACTGATTGTGGATCCAAGCAAGACAAAACCCTTGGTCATTTTTCATGGTGTTGCCTACTAAATCAGTTGTAAGGATTTGGGCTTTCTTTATCTGTAGCTGTAATCCTTACTGAAGCTTGCAGACCATATTCATCACCAAGCACTTCAAGTCTTGTCTTCCACATATTTCAGGTTGTTAAGCCTTCCTACGATCCTGTTGCCACATTCGCCCTTATGTAAACCAGCTCCTCTGAGTGTCTTACCATACCTACATTGAATAAGCATGGTAAGAGGAGACAGACTACCAGCCTGTTGCATACTTTTCCTGATTTTCAACCATAGAACAATCCCTGGTTCTGCTTGCATCTATCTGTCTGAAACCATATGCTATTGATTGCTCAGCCTCTTGACCCAGGTACAGTTTCTGCATAAGCACAAGTTAACATTTTGGAATCCCTAATGTTCTCAAGGTTATCTATAATTCGCTAGAGTCCACACAGTAGCATGTCTTAGCTTAATCAATAAGACACAAGTAAATGTCTTTCTGGTCTTCCCCCCTTTCAACCAAGGTCCTTCTGACATTTTTGTTAGTGCAATGGATCTCTGTCTTGACTATATTGAAACCGAAATCCTGAGTTAATTACAATTTTTCAAGAAGCCTATGATTTCTAATACATACTCTGGGCATGTTTGTCTTGCCTCATTGCATTTGGCCCTTGTTTTACTACCTTTAGCAAATCAGTGGCATTTAAAAATGCCTATCTGATGGTCTTTTCTTTTGCTTCTACCCGTACATTTTGCTTTTCCATCTACAAAAAGGTAGCACCATAGAGAATATAAACTAGCAAACCATTTGCTTTTGAGTGCCCTCTGTCTCAGGGTAACACTATATGTAAGAGAGAAGGACTGTGTCCATCAGATATTTAATGGCTGATGATTCAGAGGTAGATAACTATGCTTTTCTTCTCAAGTGACTCTGAATAGACTCAAATCTCTAACCTTTTGGTTCGAGCCTAGCACATCAATTGTGTACACCACCATCAAATTGTAGAGACAATAAAATTTTGAACTTGTTCCTCATCAGAGCCATATTTAAAAATGTATTCCAAATGTTGGTACTTCAACAGAATACCAAGCAATTAAAAATGAACCCTATCCAGTTCACTTCTTTTGAAAGATACTGGACACAAATATTATCATACATCTTTTACAAAGAACTTAGAGTTTATTCCTTATTGGAAAACTTTGTCAGTCTTTGCTGACACTTTGCTTCAGGGCTCAAAATTTGCAATCTTTTAGGAGATCACTTAATGTTCTTCTTCTAAGTTAATATTACTCATTTTTTATAATAATTGTGCTATCTGTAATTTTTTTCACAAAATAACCATCAGAGCTTTGATGAGCTCATTATTAGCCTTCTATAGGCTTATCTGTGGTCGACAATATTTATCATTTTAGATGAATAACATAGAAACGACATCATTCTGCTGTATGTTGCTAAAGAATGAGATGTCTTTCCTCTTATTTGATTCTCAATACAATGGGTGGCTGCTGAAATTCTAAGGATCATAATCATTACATGAAAAAAATGTCAAAGTAATAAAGACTTAACTCAGAGATCTTTTCCCATAGGAAATTGCTATTTTGTAATATCTGACAAGTAATATTATCTGGTATGAAAGCTTGCTGGCAGAACAGTTTTTGTTCATGTATCTCACATTTCTATTATCTAAGTAGAACATGTATTTTTGTGCATTTAATATTTCATATCATATTCACACAAAACATACTGCTCCACATTTATTAAAGTTAAATCTAGACTGCATCGTGCTCATCTACATAAAACACTGAAATTAGCTGTCTAAAGATTTTTATTATAACTACAGAAGTATTGCTTCATAGATAATCTGGAAAGAATTACATTATCTTGTAGAATGAAACAACAGTGGTGATGTTCTTTCTCTCTCAGTCAAATGTCCCCTTGATTTTTCCATGTTACAGGAACACATGGTTTGCAGGCTTCCTCTAAAGTCAAGCTTTTAGTAAAATGAAAGCTGTTAAGCCAACATGCACTAAGTAAGAAAGCAAACTTCAAACTCTCACAGATTTTGTCATAGAACTTGAGCTCATTACTTTATATGGTCCACTCATTATCCTTTCTTTCATCTAATGATAGTTGATGAGTTGGTAAGTTTAAATATGAATGGCATGACTCCAAGTCTGAAATGTTACAGACACTTGCTGTCAGGGAGAGTAATTTAGGATAAGGGCACCAGGTACCTATCTATCTCCAGGGGAAACTCAGATTACCAGCAACAAATATCAGGATTATAGGAGAAGAAACAGGATTCTTTTTATAGAAGATTATATATTCCAATAATGCCATACTGACAAACTTATGATCGCAATGTTTTATATTGTTACTTAATTCATTTTCTATTAATTATGAAATATTTATGAGATATTAGAAGTTTTTTCTTAGTCTACCTCTACAGACTTATCTGTGATAGACAACCATTATTATCTTAAATAAAGAAAAGACATCTCATTATGTTACTATACATTTTCCTTCATATTATTATAATAAATAGAATATTTCCTTTCTCATGGAAGGAGAATTGAATGAGAAGAATAGTTGGTTTTCTTTTTTCTTCTTTATTTGCATGTGAAAAATTTAAAATTGTCTTTCTTAAATGTCCTCAGAAAATAGTCACAGCTATACTGATCCCATTTATCATTTTTAAAAATTATGCACAAAAGCAATTCTTTATCAGGTGAGGTCAAATATACATATCAGATTTAAGAATTTACTAGTATTACTGCCATTGCCCTTACTGATTTAGAAACCTGTTTGAACACTAATGAAGTATTGTGACCACAGAGGATTGAATAATAAACTGATTATATAAAATCAGTTATATTGGTAATATAAATTAGTTGAAGATCTAAAAGTTTCAGTGGTTCTTCCTCCTGAAATACTTATGCTGTAATATGCTACACATAATATGCTATATGTTTTAAATGGATTACACAATCAAATCACATAATCGTACTTGAAATATTGGCATTTTATTTGTTTGTTTGCTTGTTTTTTGCTTTTTGGGGCGCATGACTGCCTTCTGGTGGGACTAGGTGGCCCAGCCTTGCTCCTGGAGAGCTGCTGCTGGATTTGAACCGCCAACCCAGTGGGCTGCAGTCCTGCACACAACCACTATGTCACCGGGGCTCAGTCCCTGATATACTGGCATTTTAAAAGGTTAAAAAAAGGGAGAAAACAAATGTAAGCAAGATGTGCAAATTCAGACAGACATGAACTGAACCAAAACAGACATAAACATTCCGGGCTCTCAAATACTGTGGTACTTCCTATCACAGAAAAAAAAAGCCTATAAACATAACTTATTTTTCAGATATCATTTCAGTTAATTAAAAATGAAAGAAATGATGTTTTCAAAATGATCTGTATAATCATATATATTTTTAAAGCTATGAGTCAGAATTGACTCAATGTTAGGAAGTTTGACTTTGGGCTAAAGGAAGCATTTCTGAAGAACTTTATACAGGTCCAGCCGAATTTGTCCACCTGAAACAAAAGAATTCAAAAGGGTTTATAGAATTTATGAAATATTCTGATGTATGTCCCTAAAAGGCAGACAGATTACTAATCATGGAGAATATTATAGTTTTATAATCACATAAACCCACGACACTTTGAGTAATATTTCTAACAAATACCAATAAATCTACCCAAAACCAAAACATTGAGTTGATTCTTGCTCATAAGGACCCTATAAAAAGGTTAGAACTGCTCCTTGGAGTATCATAGACTATAAATCTTTACAGGAAGAGACAATAATGATAAAACCTCAAATAATGAGATCTGGGCATTTTGTTTCTTTTCATGACTTTTAGACATTCAAATTCTCTCTTTGTACATGATTTCTTTTTTGTTGGACAAGTTGTGTCCTTTTGGTGCTCACACTTATCATGTGCCAACATGTCAACCCATGTCTTTTCTTGATCTGTAATGAGTTATGACCACATTTGCTACAAAATTATGAATTCATGCATAAATTCCAAATGCAGTTGCAAGAAATAGGAGCAAGGAGGGCCATACATTGTTCTAAAATTTTTTTAAAATCCAGTCTAATGCTAAAACAAACTCTGTAAAGCAGATCTTACTTATATTGCACATTAAAAATAATAAAATTCAGTAAGAAGAGATTAAGTAATTTTCCTGAATCACAGAAGTAGGGGACCAGGGATTTGAAAACAGATAGGCTTTGTCTCATAATTCATTAGATTTCTATGCTGTAATATAGAGAAACAAAGTATTCTAATGAAAAGGTCTCCCTTGAGTTGAGAGAAATTTCACATTAAGATGGATAGAGTACATGGATCAAGACATAAGCTTTGTAGTCAATTTTTTCATGGTATTTTTCTCAGTAGCTGGAGTTTTAGTTGCATTACTTTCAGATTGGGTAGTGAGTACTGTTACTTCCTCTTCACCCTCAAATAGAAATAACGTTGTAGCTGTAATTAAAGACTTGATTACTTTGGGAGGCAATGGAACTGTAGAAGTTTCACTACCAATTCAGCAATGCTTGGCTGGCTGTCTTTAAAGTATTACTCACATTTTGTTAAAGGCTGTTGAGCAGGCCACAGGAGGTAATGCCATCGGATACAATTCATCGCATGCTTTAGGAATGTAAGTATGGCAGAAAGGCCACATTACCATATTGCTAGTTTTCCTGTTCACTTATTCATTAAGAGAGCTAAAGGTGCACACTTACATACTAGAAAATAATAATGACTACAGAATTTGAAGAACCCTGGATAAAGGCTCTCTTTTACCATGATTTAAATATATATGCCATAGGTAGCTCATAAATGTAGTGAGTCCATTATATTTACTGCCTTAAGATGAATTTTTAATCACAGTATACCCCTCAGTATGGCCAAAGTGAGTAAGTTTTGTATTGAATCATTTAAGTTATATAATGATTACCCTTAGCATCTGGTCAATACCACATGTCACAGCCTTGGTTAACAATTTTTTGGGCTGGACCAAAACATAAGAAGTTTCAATTTAAGTGCTTATACTATTCAGATAGACTAAGTTGACTGTAAGAGAACATCAACAATGAAAGCATTACCTGTGTTGAGTTGATAAAAGAAATGATTTTAGAAAGGAAAAAATGATTGCAGATATTTTGTGACAATGCTCTAATGATGTAGTCCCATGTGGCTTACATACTTTTAGGAGTATGAGTTTTACTACCCATTTCAGATCATTTCTTTTTAAAATTATTAAAAAATGATAGCAGATTTTAGCAGTTTGTTACAAATTGTTGAGTTTCACATAAGTTTTCAAAAGTAGTTAGCTGAGTGGAACCAATGGCATAATTTTTGGGATGTGAAGCTCTTAGATAGCTTATTTCAATAGTCATAATAGGAAGACAAAGTGTCATAAAGATGTCATCAATTGTAGTAGAGGTTGCTAGTGTTATGCCTCTCCACCCCTTCTTTCCTGCAGGGCTTAAAGAGCAATCCCTAAGTTCTCGGTTGCTTAGCAGAGCAGAGTTGGCTATATGACTAGTTGTAAGAATCAAACATAAGCAGAAATAATGTCTGTCTTTTTGGCTGTGATAAAAGAAGACCTCCATTTCTATCTGGAAACCACATACCTGTGAAGGACTCTCCACGAGTAGAGGTTAACCTGGGTCTCTAAATGCTTGCTGTGGAACAGACACACTCAAGCCTTAGATTCTTTCTGTGAATAAGAAGTGGTGTTTTATAGATAAAACCACTAAGCTGTTGGCCTCTCCTAACAGCAGAGGAGATATACTCAGTGTTCAGAACTATGCCAAATGAGAACTTGAAGTGAAGTAACCAGGGAACAGCAGGGGGACAGAAATGAGGAAGAGTCTCTAGGGCTGAAAAGCAAATGAGGCAGGAGCTCCAGAATGTCACTGAGCTTGTTCAGGCTGTTGATGGAATAATGACTGACTTCATCACAGAAACAAAGACACGCAATGCCCTTATGGGGAATACACCCCAAAAAATTCATTTCCCTTTCATTCTAAGATGGGCTTTTATTAAAATTTTGGCATCCATTAATAATATTATAGTATATAATAGATGTCATTTAAGACAAATAAAAAGCTGTAACTGAAGGAGGATATTTTACAACTAACATGTAAGTGTAAGGGCAAGTAATACCTTTGCTATAAAGTCATATACACCGGGACTCAGGGTCCATCAGCAGCATCCAGGGGTGGTAGAAGCAACTCAGCACTGGCAGGGGTCTCCACGTGGCTTTCCCAGCTTCAGAGGTCTCGTTCCATCAGGGTAAAACTGTGTGGTTTCTCCTGTGGCTCCTCAGACACTGCCATCTTGTCTTGTCTGTAGTTCGTCATTTCAGAGACTGACTCCCAACAACTGGAGAGATGGCCTCTAAGTTCCACCAGGGAAATGCTGCGTGATTTCCCAGACGTCTCAGGAGAAAGCCATGTCCACACAGAATTCTCATTGGCTACTCGATGACTATCTCTAGATTAACAGGCTAGACTCCACCTCTACATCTCAATCATGAATCTCAAATACATGACTGCCACAGAGGGGGTCAAGATTATAAGACTAAGGTGGGTGGTGACAGTTTCCCTAATGACATTATGCCCATGACCTGCTACTCTTGAAGAATGAGCAAGAACATTGCTGTGATGGGGCCGGGCTGGGTGGTGGTGGGGGGGGTGGGGGTGGTAATTGTTATAGAAACTTTCCTAGCTCTTTCCTCAACCGTGCACTTTTTCATGTTCTTGTTTTCCTGAAACATTTTCATAGTGATCCATCTTGAAGAAATTGTGTCCTAAAGGAAGCTGTCAAGGCCATCCTCTTTGGAATCCCCCCAGTAGACACACTTTTCAGTGCTGACCCCTCTACCTTGAATTTAACTGGCCAACCAGATAGACCCTTTGGGGGACATTGCTTTGACTGGAGCTTATTTTGGAAGATGGGCTATGGACACTAAGACAAGGGTGTTACTGAAAACAGCAAAATGATACAGAACACAATGAATACCTAGAAAACTTGTCTGCAGCCATCCACTGATGGCAGAAGCATATTTGAGTATGGTTTGGTTGGAGTAACCTGAGGTATCAACTGTAATCTTGGCAATAATTCTTCTAATAATAATGATAATAATAAAAACAACACATTAGAATAAGGACACAAATTCACTATCACTGAGCCAATGCTGACTCGTAGGGAGCCCTGTGTGTTTCCAAGACTGTACATATTTAGGGGGGCATAAAATCCAGTCCTTTTCCTGCAGAGCTGCTGGTGGCTGTAAACTGCTGACCATAGGAATCACAAGCCAATGCATGCATATTTAATAAAATGGATCAATTCATTATGATTGAATGGAAATACATTATGATTATAAACACATGTGTACCTGACAGCAGAACTCCAGAAATATATTTTGAAAAATCTAATAATACTAAACAAACAAATGCAAATGGATTTATGGAAGGTATCACTGTGTCATTGTTTAGTTGTTATTCCTTAGTGGTGTATGATGTCACATATTACAATTAATGATGCTTTAGCTTCAACAAATTATTTTATTTCTTAATACTACACTTCCAATTTTGTTTAAATGATATGACCTGCACTACATAAAATAAACACTTTTAAACCAAAGGTAAGACTTTTAGAAATATGCATTTAATTACATATGCAAATTTTTCATTTATTTACATTTGGGGTTCTGAAAATACCTGGCAATAAACACAGAATGAATACCAACTCCCTATCAACTATTTCTTTATCTGATATTTTTCATTTGCTACAAATAACACAAAAAAATACTATAAGAGTATTTTCTGCCTTCGGGATGTACGTAGATCGATAATGAATACCAAGATGCTAGATAGGAGTCACACTGGCTGTGCTGGTTAGAGTTATGTAAGATGGCATTGACTGAATAGCAATGAGCAAGCAATGAGTGAAGCAGAGATATCAGATCTGCCTCATGGTCTCATGCTCCCTGCACAATTTTGGTTTCTTCCATTGACTCTCATAGACTCCTCAATACCAGTACTGCCTAGTGCTACTGCAATGGAAATAGCACACATAGACAACTTTAGAGGGCAATTCCCCCACCCTACCCCCTCACAATTGTGTACAGTAAAAGCCTAGATAAGGTCATGATGTATTTTTGGTTGTCTCAAGGAATCTTTGATTCCTTGACATTCTTTGACTTGCACCTGATCGTTGTATGGTATCTATTTTCCCCATGTATGTCTCTGGATTCATTCTTCTCTTTGAACATATTAGAAATCATTAGATCTTAATCAAATATTCTGAAGGACCAAATTAATATAACACAGTATAGACTATTGCTAAACATGTTTAAATTTACAGGGATAGGATTCTAGATTCTAATACATATTTTTGGAGAATATGCTTGAATCCATAATAAGCTCTAAAATAATTTCAGTGTCTGAATTCCAGAGATTCAACTGGCATATTTTTATATATTCTTTTGTTAATAATAATCTTACTTCTATAGATAATAACACATTACATTATTATCGATTTTCTTTGACTTTGAAAATTGCTAGCATTATGGTTATCATAGCTTCACATTCTTTGGCATTCCTTGTTTTAAAAGTCTGCCTGTGCATTACAACTGGTGGGAGAAATAACTATAGGTTTTAAATGATAACAAACAGCTATCCATTGTTATTAAAATAATGGTCCATCATTGAGTCAATGGCATCTTAGAATCCAGGAAATAGGACATAAAATTCTGGATACACTTTGCAAATTCTGAAATGCACTATTATTAATATGTAAGTAGCTTGAAGTTACCAAACATATATTTCAAACAGCTTACTCTCTATCTAACTCTATGTTTGAGGGCTGAACAATTAACCTCTTTGTCAGTGTTCTCACTTATAAACACAGATAATGCGAGTAGTATCAGCATTGTTCAAAACATAATTTGAGACAATTAATATGAAAAGCCTTTTAGGAAATGAAAGAGAACTCCACGCTTTCTCCTGACTCTATTCAACAAGCTCTGGGTATAATTGGCAAGTAGGAAACACAGTATTAGTTACCCTTCCAGCCCAAAGAAGACAACCATTAATCAGAAAATTTTCCTGAATATCTTTAATGCAGCCTGAGAATCCCTTTGAATATGGTGTGGTTGGTGATGACTAATGGTGCCCATCAGTATCAATTGACAACTAATAGTTGTTGGCTCCAAATTTTTATATTGAATATTTTCTAAAAGACAGCTCAAAATTCAATTTTCTAACTTTATTTCAATATTTCAGTAATAGAAATGCCCCTTGCCAGTCAAGTGACTCCACAAAACAAGGTTAAAATTTGTATATTATTCCCTTGATAGGAAGCCGTGTTTTTCTCAAAAACAATTACAAGTTAGCTGTGTAATTACTTTGACTAGGTAATAAGAAGACCAGTAATTAGCAAACCTGGCCCTGTGTTTGAGAACCAGCCCCTAACAAATCATCATGGGTATGGTAGGCACAACTGTACAGCAAGGATACATAAAGACAATAGAGAAGTCATAGGAATTATGAGAGATATAGAAATAATGGATTCAGACACATTTCATGGCAGCATGCTCACTTCAGCTTCTGTTGGGAGTCCATGTGGAGAGAGAGCGGGGTGGTGAAGAAAAGTGTCCGGTATTGTTCAGTATGGTAAAGAACAGTCCCAAGTGGCTATAGCATATTTTAGAAACTGTTCATTTCTGCGGCCCACTGGGATGGAGGTTCAATTCCAGCAGTGGGACTGGGCCTCCTTCTCCCACCACCAGAGAGCAGTGATGCCCTCCCCCGCCCCTCAAAAAAAAAAGAAAGAAACTGTTCATTTGGTGGAGATATTGAACTTTCAATTTCATGTCATATAAATTCTCACATAAATCATTAGGGAAAGGTGGGTAAGAAAGCAAGATCCCCTTTAAAAGCAATGAGAACATTAAGCAATAACAAAGCAAAATCAATGTTTTTGTTCCCATCCTCCAGAAAGTCACTAAAGATTTCAAGGTCAGAGGCAGGTCTGTGGAAGAATGTAAGACCCTTAGCAAGAACAGAAGTAGAGGGCTGAGCCCTGGTGGCATAAGTGGTTGAGTGCGGGACTGGCCAGCGGGCTTGGTGGTTCAAATCCAGCAGCAGCTCTCAGGAGTGGTGCTGGGTGGCGCCCATGACCACCAGAGGCAGTGATGCCCACAAAAAAAAAAAAAAAGAAAGAACAGAAGTAGATTTTGAAGTTTTAATTTGCTGTACTTCCATCTCCCTCACCTCAGTTCTTGGAACCATAATGACCAACAATCTTATAAGCAAATCACAGAGTGCTGATTCTAACCTAAATGCATCTACAGCAATCCACTTTTCAGTGCACTCTGTATGTTAGCAAGGATTTTCCCTGCTCCATGTTCAGATGGGATGTACTAGGAGATTAATCCACATGTATTTCCCTTGTGCTTGAAACAAACAAAAATTTAAACAGCTGCAAATGATGCAAAAGGGAAATGAAATGATAAACTATTACATCTTGACCTAGCTACATCTGCTATAATCTCCTTTGCAATAACCTATGTCTGATAACAGGGCTATTCACATCCCTCAACTATAATTGGAGGATATTCACCAGAGACTTAATCCACATGTGCACCATGCAAGTGGATTGGGGGTTTTCATTGTTGTACATAATCTTATGTAGACCAGGTGCTCAAAATTTAAGCTCAAATACCATTCCCTCCTTTAGATTCAGATTCTATTATTTATAGTCCTTGGATCACACAGGCTGGTATACTTCTTCCATGTGGGTTTAGGTGTTGTCTCACTTACAAAATTGTCTGTTTTTAAACTAGCCTTTAAAGACCCCAGAAACTATTCTGTCTGATATCCAGGAACCATCTGAGTTCTTCACCTTTGCTATAACACCCCTATCTTCAGTGATCTCTTCATGAGGTCAACCAGCAAGAAGGATCAAGGACAAATTGTTCTTAGATTGGAGCTAGAATTAAGTGTAAATCCCACATCTGGTCATGTCTCTATGGCTTTTACATGTCTCTGGTTCACCTAACAGACATCATTGTCATTTTATTATATAAGGAATGTAATCAATCCTCCCTCTCAGGCATCATTTCCATAGCCCTCAAATCACTGCTGACTCATAACTTATTCTATCCTATAAGGACAGGGTAGAACTGCCCCTGTGTGTCTATGAGCCTACAGATCTTCACAGGAGGAGAAAGCCACACCCTTCCCCTGTAGAGCTAGGGATATTGAACTGCTGATGTTGTGGTTAGCAGCTCAATACAAAACCACTAAGCTCTGATGCTAGCCTTAGTTTACCTAAAGGTACATAATTTAAAACACCATAGGGAAAAGCACATGATGTGAGTAGGAGCCAGCTATGCACAGCAATATATGAATTGTTCCCTTGTGCAGATTAAATTCTTGAATGATTGAAGGCTGTTTATGCAAACAACCAGGGTTGATGATAGGGCAAATCTTCCAGTAATGTTCATTTACAACAGCAGCTCTATACCTCCTAGAATTATAAGTGCCATTTTAAGGCACTGCCGTTGGATCCCCTCAAGGCAAGAGATTTGAACCAAAGTCCAGTATTTTCCAATTCTATGTCCTCAAGCTACTAGCTGTATGCTTCTTCTCACAAAATTTAAGCCTTAAGTCCCATGGCTATAAGTAAATTTGAGTCAAAGATTGAGTTACCATTGTGAAAATCCCACACTGAGGTCTTCTCATGTGGCCTGGGAAGGATGTTGTGTGCCTGGAAAGAGCAAAGTCTTAGGCCCAAGGAGAACGAGTCACCAAGGACCACATAGGACTTAGGTTATAAGTGTTAATTAGAAACCTAGGACTAAATATTTTCTCCCCTTCGGTTCCACATAAATATTGCTAAGCAATTATTCCCCCTTTGGGAGGTTTCTCCTTCCTGTTTACCAATCGACAGAGATATAACTGCCTTCTCTGACACATACAGCCCCTCTCCCCATCTTGACTCGTAGTTCCAGTAAGATTTCCTTATCACTCTGGTGGGAATGTCTATTGGACTGAGGTCACCTTGATACATCTTACATGGCAGCATATGAATAATCTCATTGTTTTTGTTTATTTAGCTTATAGAATAACTCACAGTATGTATACAGTGTTCACAGTGGGGCATTTGTTGAAAGCAAGGTCAGTAGTAACTGTTTGATGTGGGCATTCTAGTTCACACTAAACATACTCCCCTCTACCCCACAAGTAAAGTGAAGCAGTCTCATCGTCAGAGAGTTTATGTGGATGCATAACAACCCTATAGTCAGGGTAGAATTGCCTGGTGACTTTCTGAGGCTTTAACACTTCACCAGAATAAAAAGCCCCTACGTTCTCCTAAGGAAGGGCTACTGGTTTCCAACTATGCAGTTTGGAGTTAGCAAAATGCCTGTATTTGAGTTTGAGTCACTAACATTTACTCTAAGGAGCCTGTAGGCTTATTTACTCTAAGGAGCCTGTAGGCTTATGATATGCTACCAGAAAAGTCAAAGGTTTGAGCCCATCAGTCACATCATAGGAGAAAGGTGAATTTTCTGTGCCCACATGATTTACAGCATCGGACATGCAAAGATGCATTTCTACTTTATCCTATGGAATTAAGTGGATGGTAGTGGTTTGTTTGTTGCTGCTATTTTTCCCTTTATTATTAGATTATTACTCTGAATGTAAAGATATATATCACTCAATCTTCATAATGGATCCAAAAATGTCAAGTCACATGGCAACGCTGATTGATGCAGGTGGCTTGATCCAAGTACAATGAATGCAAAGGGTGCTACGAAAGGGTGAGAGCAGAGTCTATCCATGAATTTAGAACAAACTTGAATTAGGACTGAATTATGTGGAACAGTCCAGCTAGGATGCCCGTGAAAATAAAACAAACACTAATGGAAAGCATAATAATAATAATAATAATAATAATAATAATAGTAGCAAACTAGCTAGTGATCAACTGCTTAGCAAAAATAAAGGCACTTGGGTCATGATGTATTACATGAGAGAAGAACTAGTTAGAGTGCAGTATAACAATAATGAAACATAAAACTTCCATCTTGTTCTTCAATGCTTCCAATCCCCCACTATCATCATCCCAGTTCTAACTTACAAATCTGGCTAAAACAGAGGATGTACACTGGTACAGATCATTACTGGAAACATAAGGAATCCAGGACAGATGATCCCTTCAGGACCAGAGATATTGGGAGGTTGGAGGAAAGGTTGGGGAGGAAGGGGAGACCTATTATTAGGATCTGCATATAACCTCCTTCCTGGGGTAGGAAAAACAGGGAAGGAGGTGAAGGAAGACTTCAGACAGTGTAAGAGAGGAGAAAATAATAGTCTATACATTATTAAGTGTTCGTGAAGGAGGGTGAAGCAGGAAGGGAGAGGAAAATGAGGCGCCGATACCAAGGACCACGTGGAATGTAAATATTTTGAGAATAATAAGGGCAACAAATATACAAATATACTTGACATACAATGGATATATGTGTGGATCATAAGCATTGTATAAGCCCCAAATAAAATGATTGAAAAGTACCTAAAGAAAACCAACAGATTAAAACGACAACAAGAACAACAAGAACAACATAAAAAAAGCATGAGGCACTTGCCTCACTCTAATGCTCAATTTTTTAGAAAGATAAGTTTCCATTGGAATTCACTGACACTACATTTCCTCTGTGCTTAGACTTTTGCTGCTCAACTGGAGAAGTGGAACAGCAGCACCCACCTCATGTGGCGGCTTGTCAGAAATGTAGATTCTCAACTTTCTCTTGCCCCATTTCACTGAGCTGTAATATCTATTTTGGCATACCCATGTGGTTTTGTATGCATATTAGAGGTTGAAGGATTCCCTGATAATGCAGTAGTAAGTGTGAAGCTATGAAACAAAGGGTCAGCAGCTTGAACCTACTGTATCTAATCCAAAATGTACCTTTCAAATAATAGTTGTCTCTATGTCCAGACACAAATTATAATCCTCATATTCCTTATCCCAATTACCCTACCAGCTGTTTAATGGCATGCCCTATCCCCAGGACTGGGAATCGACTTGGTGCTGAATTTGAGTTTACGCTGTTGCTAATGCTATCTACCATAAGTAGATGATCACTTGCAGAACTTCAACATTGTGATTTCCTGTTTGTTTACCACCATGTTGAGCAGACTGGCTGACTCCACAATGGCATCAGAGAAGTTGTTGCAAGTCAAAAGGCATAGAAAGGTGTGCTTTGTTCAACTTGAATGGCATTAAAGCATTGGATGGTGCGTGTACCCCACAGCCATTACAACTCCAAGTTCATGGTTGCAACATTGACTCCAACAATAAAGAAGAAATTTATAAGAAGTATTTGACTTATCTATTAGTGAATCCTTGGAACTATAACTTGAGTTGCAAACTATCTGTAGTAACATTAGCAAAAGGAGATTTTTGCCTAGGGGACATTTTTAAAACTGTTAGGTAGCTATTGCAGACTCATATAATTCCCTAGATAAATCACAAGAAGTTGCACAATTTGTTATCTCAGTCTAAAAACATTTCCTTTCTCCTTTTACTCCTTAATATCAGTTCCCTTTTATCCCTACCTCACTATAACCCCCAGGGACTCTTAGTGAACTTTTTGTCTCTACAGGGTCAACAGTCCTGGGTTTTATATATAGAAAAAGAAATAGAAATATAGCAAACATTTAAGAGGGCTACTTCAAGAGGCCTATGGCGATGACACATTTTATCAGATATAAATTCTAATATGAAAATTGATAATAAAATAAAGAAAATATTGAAAACCAGATCAGACTCACTGTCTATCAGTGAGACAAACAAGTGACAAGGTTTAACCATTCGATTGAAGTTTTTCATTTTGGTCTACAGTCATCTCTGCAATAAACTCTTTTTGGTAACCAGATAATTCCTATCCCTCCGCTAAGGATAGAGGGAAATCTTTGGAGGTTTGTCGTCTGTGTAGATTGCACAAATGTATCTTGGAGTTTTTAGTTTTGCTTTCATTTTTTCCAGAAAGAGGGGTTGGAAATTAGGCAGAAAATATCAAATATTCATGAAAATCCAGCCATATCATGAGCACACATGGTTCTCCACATTAAAGGGAATAATTAAGACCTTCAGTGTGTTCAACCAGCACATTCTTTATAATGGAACCCATACCTACAAAAACTATTAAAATATAATAAAATAGTAGTGTAGATAGAAGCAAAAATAAAAAAAACCTGATGTGAAATTTTGCAAGGCAAGTTAAAGGTATTTACATTACATTTTTATGTATTCACAAGGAAATTCTAACACAACTAAGTCACCAATTTGAAGTAGCAGTAAGATAGCTTTCCAATAGAAGTAAATACAATATATTTTTCTATAATTGAGATTTTTCCCTTCATTGAAATATGATGATTTTTCTGAAGCTATTATAAAATGATAAATCTCACTCTATCTTACAAAAATTAAATGCTAATGATTATTTTTTAAAAATTCCCTTTGCACCAGCTTTCAAACTCTGACTTAAGTGTCATGCAAGATTGAATGAACAGGAATTTTTTTAATTAAAGAATTAGCATATTAATATGAGCCAGTCATCAATACCATTAGTCCTGTGCTAAAAAAAACTTTACTCAGATCTCACCCTCTGCTATTGCTTCTGTGTGAAGTTCAATTACATCTACCAAGTATGAGAAGTTTCTAGAGAAAGTTCAATTATGTCCTAATAGAATTTCACCGGAAGTGACTGAGTGCAGGTGATTCTCTCACACACTCCTCTCTGAAGACACTGCGCCTCTCCTCATTCCATTCTCCCCACCCCGAGTCTTCCCTCTTGCTTATTTTTCTGAGTGATATATCCTGCATGTGCTGTGAATAACAACCTGAGACCTCAAGCCAGTGCTACATAGCTAATCTCTTCTCCACAATAACTTTTCAACCGGCAGTGGAAATACAACATTTTCTCCATGCTCTTATTTCAGAAGAAGACAATTTATCATCTTGCTACAACCCAAGCCAAACCCACGGCTACCAAGTTAGTGCTGACTTATGGTAAGCCTCTCCATGCTTTCTGAGACCGCAATTGGAACAGGGAGAGGCTGTCTCATCAATCCCTGCCCATCCCCCCTGCCTCCGTGTCTGGTCGGTTTGTACAACCAGCCTCTCTTTCTGTGAGCAGCAGTGCTTATACCACAGCATCCTTAGGAGCGCTTCATTTTCTAAAGCACTCCTCAGAAGACTACTTGACAGATCCTATCCTTTCAAACAGCTTGTGCCATTTCCCATCTTATTGCATCCGTTTCCAGCATGGGACTTGTGTGTTTGCAGCTGCGTTTAATATCATTGTCATTCATCCAAGTTATTACATTCTAACTTATTTGTACAATACCTTAAGAAACGGAATGTGTTTGAAGGGAGGAATAAGTCATCAGTCTTCAGTAATCGTTATTCTTGGCCACTTGAATTGGCCTACATGATACTCATGAAAATTCCCATGTATTTCCGCTGACACCTTATTGCAGTGATACTCAAAGAGTGTATCAGTCTCACATTCAAAGAGTTTGGAATTCAGATTTGGAATTCAGAGTTTGGAATCTGGGGATAGGTCCAACAATCTGGAGCTACTAAGACCTACAGGGGATTCTGATCCAGGACTGTGGTATTACTGATATTGATTTTTCTGTTACTATCCTTGAAGACTCCTCTTCCTCTTTTTACTCTTCCCACTATGTCGCTTTCTAGTTCTTCACTTTCTTGTCCATGATTCTGTTATTTTTTTCCATGAAGCTTTCTTTAGTCACTTCTGTTTTATTTCTTACTTCTCTTTTCTCAACTCTCTCCCCCACTGCAAATCCAAAATGCAAATCCAGTACAAAAGTACGGGAGGTACTTTAGTTTCAAAAGGTATCCAATTGAGTCTTTGAGCAAAACCCATTCTCTTTACTTTCCTCAACAAACTATGTTTTCACTTTTTCTGGTTCTACTACTGCCAAATGTGTTTACTCTATGACAAACAGAATACACGGGTGTATTTCGTGTCTTAGTATTTATAGTAACTATGTTTCCTCAGGAGCAATCATAATCTCTGATGGTGGACCCTTACATTCTTTCGGCTAGATTTTCACACAGATAAAAAAAACTTCCTTTTGTGTTCTAGTTTCTATCACTTTTTATCTAATGGTCATATTGAAGACTGATTTGATTCCTTAAATCAGAATGCTCACTCTGAAATGTTCCTGCTTAGAATCATCACTGTTACTATCTAACAAAATTGATACTCTCTGTTTTTCATGCTTAGGGAAGGCCTTAAAATAATTTGCAGAAATATTACATTGTCTTTTTATTTTATATTTTCACTGTATTTTCCATGAGACTTTGAAGCCCCATTTTATGTCTCCTTTGTTTGTTCTAAATAAAATATTTCATTCTTACAAAAAAGTATATAAAATTATCTTGTATCAGTATTATTCTGATATTTCTCCTAAATCATTCCACATTATCCTCATGAAATTTCACATAATTCTCAAGGTCTTATTAAGATTCTATGAGTATTATGACATTTCCTATGATTTATATCAAGTCTCTATCCCCATAATGTTGCCCTTAAATTCACTCACTGCTTCTTTAAACTTAATTTAGTATAATTATTCATATATAGAGCTTGTTTACTTCTGTAAGCTGCCTCAGGACAGACATGATGCCATGTAATATTAATGCACATTGTTAGCCTACCTAGATATGCTTTTTCATTTCAAGTAGAGCTGGCAACCTCTTTTATTAGTTAATATAGATGACTCTTAATGTGCACCATTTTGATATTTGAGTAAAGGACTTATAAGATATAATTCTTGAACTGAACTGGTGTGTGTGTGTGTGTGATTTTTGCTTATCTTTCTTACCAGGTAATTAGTCCCTGTCAGTTATGGTAAATATAACAACAACCTTTGAGTCTCTAGAACAGTGGTTCTCAACCTTCCTAATGCCGCAACTCTTTAATGTAGTTCCTTACGTTGTGGTGACCCCCAACCATGACATTATTCCCATTGCTACTTCATGACTGTACTTTTGCTACTGCTCTGAATCTGGTGATCTCCGTGAAAGGGTTATTGGATGCCCAAAGGGTTTGTAACCCACAAGTTGAGAACCACTGCTCTAGAAGGTGCTCATAGTGGGGGAGAAATAGCTGCCAGAAATGAGAATCTATGAGGTGGTAAAATTAATAACAACAATAATAAATTATTTACTATAGGTTGTTGAGGAAAAATAAGTTTTTATTTTCCTTAATTATTGAGTAATCTAATACTGATTAAATGAAATGTTTGTATAAATCAGAAAAATAATACCGCACTATAAATTTAGAAATGATCTGAATCTAAGAGCTTACATTCTACTCACTGTAGACATTCTCCTTTTAAATATAACCCTATCTACTTGAGAATGTACTCATTTTATTTCCTTTTTTACTCCGTATTCAAGGTTCCCAGTCAAAGGTAATTACTTTGAACTACTTCTACAGAGGTTATTTTTCTCCTCTAAATTTCTGAAACCTTCTCTGGGAATCTGAGATAGGGCCCAAAAGGAGTTGCCCAGTGGAGCACTGCCTTTTAATCTCCCCTTTAAATGGGCATCCTAAATTAAACCCAGTCCTTACCTAGGTGGAGAGAAAAGATATGTGTTTTTAAATACAGAGACCATGCTTAAACTTCCAGTCTTTCTAATAAGGAGTTTTAAAAGGTCTTCAATTCAGTCTGGATGTGATTTCAAGGGCACTGGATGCTGTATTTCAAGTAAGTAATGAAAACTATAACACCATGGCATATTTTTAATTAGATAAACTACCAAAAAAAGGCCAAATATAAAGTTTATTTTTTCTTTAATTTTATTTTAATTTATAAATTGGCCATAAGGGAAAAGCTACATATTTTAAATGATTTCCAAAAGTAAATCAGTGTGGAAAACCTAATAGCATACTAAAACCCAATCCCCATCTTTCTTCAATAATATTAGTTATTTGGAGGAAATGTCAAGTATGACCCATTATCTTTTAGAAAGGCCAGGGACTGTTTTAAAAAAGATACCACCATCATTTACCTATCTTTTAAGGGTCATAATGGAAAGGTTTGTCTTCCGCAGCACTTTGATAACTACTTTGTAAAAAGTCCTGGCATTGCTGAGGGTGAAACAGGGGGCTGCTAATAGGGAATTGACAGTTCATACCCACCAGACAATCTGATGGAAAAAAATGGAGTTATCTGTTCTCTGAAATGTGTACAGACTTGGAAATTCTCTATATGGCCAAAATGTGTGGTACTCAATTAGATAGAAGTGATTTTGCATTTTCTGTTTATGCTATGAAACTAATCATTTTAAAAACTGTAGTCTATGTTCATTTATCATGTTAAAAACTAGCACTTATATCCATTATTGGCTGTCCTTGTCTCCATGATTTTGATATACATTAGTATTTTAACTATGCCATGAAAGACTACTTTGATATCCTATGAATAACACTTCCTGGGACAGTCTTTATTACTCCTGAAAGAACCATGAAAGGAACAATCTTCCCCTTTGGAAAAAATTGTATTTTATGCAGAACAAATTAGGCCTGAATATGTTATTTTAACTTCATTATTTATATTAACTATAGCTGCTCTATAAAATTTTTGCTGGATTAAAAAAAAGTAAAACATTGCCAAGCATAAGTGAACCCAATAAAAAGGGTGAGTAGCGTAAAATAAGAATAAAGTGAAAGTTTAGCTTATTTAAGGATAATATAAATATATATATATATATGAATTTTAACAAAAGGGATGAATGGAGTTGAAACTGAACTAAGATTAAAGAAATTAAATGAATTTTACAAGCTTTTCAAAGCAACTTATAGTATATGATAAATAAGTGCATGACTATATACAAATATATGTATATGTAGAGAGAGAGACAGAGAAAGGGAAAGGCAGATTAACCACTATATACATAGCATGTTCGTATGTGAGTAAGGTTAATGTTACGGTGAATCATTGATAAAATGCATCTAAGGGAAACATAGTGTTACAGTCATTATAGGATCCTTAAAGCAAGCATAGGATAAGTGTTGTTGTTTTTGTTAGCTGTCCCTAGTTGGGTCCACCCCATTGAGACCATATGCACAGCAGAACAAAACACTGCCAGAACATATTGGAGCAATTGTGAGGATAAGCGTAATTAAGCAAAAACAAAACAAACAATTGAGATTGAGTTGATTCTGATTCATAGTTACCCAGAAGGATAAAGTAGCACTACCCCAGAGGGTTTCCATGACTGTAAATCTGTATCAAAGCAGACTCCAATGTCTTTCTCCTGCATGGCACCTGCTGTGCTTGAACTAGAGACATTTGGGTTAGAAAATGAGCACTAGTCACTAAGTGACCAGGCCTCCTTTTAAATGAGGTATATGATTCTTAAACAGAGCCAAGAGAAACCTAAACAAATATGTTATGGATAGAAAAATTAGACCTCTAAATTAAAGGTAGGAATAACTTATCTAAAAACTATGTAAACTTCTTTTAATGAATTTCAGATTGATTTAGTAGCTATCTTGACATCTGTGTAAGGTCATCAAAATATTGATTCTATAGAAAACACAGGATTTATGTTGATATAGCATCACAAAATTAAATTGTTTAAAATAAAATATTAAAAATCTGGGCTGAGCCCCGGTGGCGTAGTAGTTGTGCGCAGGACTGAGGCCCACTAGGTTGGAGGTTCAAATCCAGCAGCAAGGCTGGGCCTCCTACTCCCACCACCAGAGGGCAGTGATGCCCCCCCAAAAAAAGAACCAAAAAAAATATGTTTGCCAGCATTAAGATTTTCTTGAGTTAGACAATGCTTTAGAAATTGAGAACAATTGATTGTAGGGGCAATATAAATGAGAAAACAGACATATAATAAAAATTTTCTTGGGTTCTTGAATTAAAATACCTAATTCATGCATTACTGGTTGAGTTTTATGTAGTCTACATTCTTAAAGTAACATGTAAATACCATGGCTGAATTTTATTTTATAAGTATTATTATCAGAAAAATCCATATAACCTAAAAGTATTACCAAAGTGGGCTATATATGAGGGTACTTTGAAATATGGATGGTAAAATTACATTAAACTATAATGGAATTTTCCATGAACTGAAATAACTGTAGCTATTTCAAAAACTCTTCCCCTCAACTACTCAGATATTGGAATGTAAGGAAAACACTTATCTACAGTTGTAAAATAAGGTTAATATCTTGATTCTTGAATTATGTTTGCATCAACACTATGTTTTGGGGAAGATTGTATTTTATCCATAAATTACAATTTCCCCAGATTGCTTTGTTTTGAATTTAGGGATTCCTATTCAAAGGGCTCAACTAAATTTATCACAATTAATTTAAACTCCAGAAAGTTCTATGCACGTTATTTTCGGTCCAGTTCCAATGACAGGAAAAGGAGAGGAAATAGAGTAATAGTGTGAAACTTTGCAATATGATTTGGATTTATGAAAGAAACTTGTTTTGAAAAGGTCACCAATATCACCTTGGTTCAGTAGAGGACTGAAATACAATGGAAAAAAATGACATCAGTCTTGTGACTAAAAAAAAACTCTTGGTGGCATTTGTGATTGACACTTTCCTCAATGTTCTGTGACCTTACACATTTTAAATTGTCCTCTGGCCTTATCTGTTATTTATAACAATGTCTGTATTTATATAATCATCATTCAAAATATTTATAGTACTTATGAGAATTCAATAAAGTGCACAGGCCAGTTATAAGGGACATCAACTTTATGTTACATCTCAATAGCAAACTATCTACCGCTAGGAATCATAAAACTTCTCAGTTTGTACAGTTTTATCTTTTCATAGAAAACTTTAATTTTTTATAAGCAGTATACAAGTGTAAAATGTATAGAATCATAAATTGCTCTCTTAAAATATATCTAATAGAATTGGAATGTCCAAAATGCTCTGCTCATGAAAACATATTATCAAAATAAATTTCCAAGAAATAGTGCATGCTTTGTTTTCATTTCAAAAGAAACAGAAGAGCTGCCCTATAGGGTTTTCAAGGCTATAGATCTCTAACAATAACCACATCTTTCTTTCATCGAGTAACTGGTGGGTTCGAACTATTGACCCTTAAGTTAGCAGCCTAATGTAGTTACAACTGTGCAACCACAATCAACATATGGCCTTGCCAGTTTACATGTAATGTAAAAGAAAGAAAGTTTGCATTTTTACAACATCTTGTGATTTAGATTGTTTCAATATGCAAATAAGTTTTTATTGTACGTTTTCATACAGAAAAGCAAAAGTTGCTTGCTGACTCATGTTTAGCTGGACTCTTAGTCATCTACAATCAGGTTGTCTCGTTCTAGCAGAAGAGTGCATCAGGGTCACAAATGTCCTATGGCCTCTATGGGACAATGGATTGAAGCTACACAATGAAAACATCCCTCCTCCACTTTTCGTCATTGGCAGGTTCCAAGGCATTCGCTATGACTGGAGTGCCCGAGGGTGAAGGGTCTAACAAGTCAAAAACTCCTGAAAAGATGATGGTGGTGGTGTTCATTTAATAAGGAAGATAACTCTATGGGGTCAGATTTCAAAGAGTTCCTAATAGTAACCAATTCAAGCCATATCATGGATATGAGTCTAATTTTATGGCCATTTTTTGTAGCCAGCAGTCATTTTAAATAATGTCCATGTTGCATAGAGTAAATCTCTTAGACAAGAATTCTTTCTTTGAGAACTAAAATGTTCTCAGACCCAAGCCATGGTCATTTCTAAAGCCCCATTTCTTGTGAGGCGCTCTGGTGGCATAGTACATTATCAGGTGGGCTTCAAACCACAAGGCTGTAAGTTTGAAGTCACCAGTTGTGCTGCAGGACAAAGAGGAGGTTTTCTTCTTTTATAAAAGTTACAGTCCTAGAAACCCACAAGAGTAGTTCTACCCTGTCTTAATGTTGCTGCTAAGAATCAGAATTGACTCTAGGTCAGTGAGTTATTGTGAATCTGAATGCAGAAGGAGTGCTGGTGGTGTGGGGGGTTAAGCTTAGGGTTGCTAACCACAAGGTCAGTGACTTGAACCCACCTGCTCCTCCACTCCAGAAAGATGAGTTTGTTTACATCTGTACAGATTTACAGTTATTATAATAAATACCTAACATATGAGCCATATACATCAGAATTGATTCAATAGTAGTAGGTTGATTTTGGGTTTGATTTTGTTCTGGTTTCGTCATATGCATGTGAACACTGAACCAAGGAAAAAAAAGAATGTAGAAGAGTTGATATATTACATTATGGTGTTGGTGACTATGTCAGTAAGGGTTGACTAGAGAAGCAAATTCATGGGCACTCATACTTGTATAAGAAAGAGCTTTATATAAAGAGTAATTGTACTCTTATTAGGAAAACACCCATCATAGTCCAGATCGAGTCCATAAGTATAATATTATTGCATATGTCTAAGACCACCTTTATATTCCTCTTCAGACTCAAAGGCAGGCAACAATGCTAAATGCAGGAATTTCACAGGCCAGTAGGTGGGACGTGTTTTAGAGCCAGTGCCATTGTAAGCATCTCACTGCTGGCAGGGGTCTCTGTGTGCCTCCTCCAGCTCAGGGCGTGAACGCAGCTCCATGTGTCTTTTCAGCCACCATGTCTTCCAGGGAGTGAGCCTGTGTCCTGCCTCCAGTGAGCTAATTCTCCTCTTAAAGCCTCCAACTGAAGTCATCAACCTGCATCCTGATAGACATGCTAAATTCTGCCTCTTCACTCTTAATCCTCTCAATTGACAACAGATATGCAACACCTCAGTGGTGAATATTAAAAATATCACAGACAGTTAAAGATTTAAGAAATCTCTCTTGGAGGAAGTACATGAACCATTCTTGGAAATGAATATGATGAGACAGTCTCCTTACTTGCATATCTGATTAAGACTGATTAATCCCTGGAAAAGGACAACATGCTGGGCAAAACAGAGGGTCAGATAAATGAAGAATATCCTCCGTGAGATGGAGAGACACAGTGTCTGAAACAATTGGTTCAAGCACAGCATTACTTATAAGGATGTAATAGGTCTGGACAGCGTTCTCTTCCATTATGTAAATAGTGCTATGGATTTTAACTGATCGTACAGCACTTAGAACAATTACCAACACACACTGTAAGAAGAACAATAAATATATGTTGTTTTTCCTTCAAAGGTCTTTACACTTTATAACCTATCTCTTTAAGGATGTCTCTTTTCATGTTCATTCCCACCCACTGTAGAGAACAGCTACAGACTCACCAGTTTATTGTCAATGAAATTAATCTTTAATCTAAAAGCTGGACTGACCTGAACTTAAATAATCTTTGTCCTCAGCCTGCCCTAGAGGAGACATCTTCTCTTATTTGTCACTTAATGGTGAAACTCCTCATTTATACTGTAACTTTTCCCAGAGACGTCAACCCTACTTGTCTATAGGCCCAACTCTCTAGAGACATTGCCGAGCACCTTTTGGGGGAACTGGAAATGTGTACCCATGTGCCTTGTTGTCTCTGGGTTGTACAAATGGTTAAGCTCTTAAGTACTATCCCGAAAGGGGGCCTTTTAATGTGTCCATGATACCTCAAAAGACAGGCCTTTGAATTGTTTCTGGAGAGCCAATGAAATGCAGTTGCTATCTGTCTTCTTGAGTTCTCAGAGACTGCAGAAACTGTTTCGTATGCTGTTTGCTTTTTATTAACCTTATTTTTATAAGCATCTGCCATTTATATAAATCAGTCATTTCACTTAGAATAGACTCCAAATGTTTTTGATGGGGCTTGTCAGACAAATTCCCGTACCTGTCTTATGTACATCTTCATTCACTCTGCACCACTTAGTATTTGATCACATTTCGGTGACATGCATTTCCTCCACGTTCTTGAAGAGGTTAGCTTTTCTTTTTTTTTTTTTTAACCTTATGGACATGGGTGGTAGTCAGATGATTTTATATCAACAAGTGGTCTTGGTGAGGGGTATAGCCAAGTTAGTAAATCAGACCACATACAGCCTGATACTGTGTCTTTGGGTATGTGTGGCCTTCTCATTATTGGTTCCCCATGGGCCCACATCTCCATCTCTTCCCCTGCACCTTCCTAGCTGTCAGGCTCCCTGAGAGCTACCAGAGCGTTGGCATGTTTCCACTGAACTTGAATTCACAAAATCATGCACCCACTGGCCTGTGATTTTCCTTCATTCTGCATCATTGGATGTGCCTCTGAGAGTAGAAGAGGGACTTGTGGACTAATATAAGCATCTCAGAGTTGGCAGGGGTCTCCACATGCCTCCTTCAGCTCAGGGCACTAGAGTAGCTCCATTTATCTTTTCAGCTACCATGTCTTCCAGGAGTGAGCCTGTATCCTGCCTCCAGTGAGGGACCGGGACTTGCTCTTGATATATAATGACTTCTTTATATGAATTTATCTCTAATACATATATGATGCCATTGGATTTGTTTCTCCAGTTGACTTGTCCTGAGACAACATTATGCTGTTTCTTCTCATTGGAATATTCTCTTTAACTCTCTTCAATTAAAAATCTTTTAAATACCATTGCTTCCAAGTAGATTTTCTAATCCTTCCAAAATAAAAATTCCTACCCAATTACTTTATTATGGTATAATTTATTCTCTCTTACAAGATGTATAAAATGTGAAAATGAGCACCTTTTACATATCAATAGATCAGGGACTGACTTTCTTTTTTCTTTCCTTCCATCCTTTTCTTCTTTCTAAATCTAGCAATTGGGTATCTAGTGTATGCAATGTACTATAAAAATAAGATAAGGAACTCTTTTTGTGTGCTATTTAGCTTATTGAAGTTTCTACATACCTTAATGTATTGGGTAATACATTTTAGCCTCAATTGATAATAAGGAAACTGCTATCAATATGTTAGGATTTTGACTGAAATTCCATAGTTTATACATTTGAAGATTAAATTTAAAATGAAGTGCTTCTCCCCCCTTTTCCTATTAAGCCACAATAATAGACTATTTTCCATAAAATCTACAAACTCAATACTTCAAATGGACTCTTGTCCCATTTTCAACATGGACTAACTCTTTCTTAAATTTCAATACCAGACAAATAATGTCACTTCAAAGGATTATAGGGCAGAAATGAGCCTTTCCAATCACCATAACACAGTTTGCACAGTAGCCTCTTAGTTGTCCTTGGCCACCATTCTAGTTTTCCTTTGATTCCAAGTTTGCACTACTAAAACTTCATCATTCAATATCTCCTAGCCATGATGCCATGATTCATCATGAAATGCCTCAACATATTCTAGTAAAACTTTCTCACTTCAGTGTCAATTTCTAGCTTTTAAAAATATTTGACATGCACTCAGACCCAGAAATGATTTCTACTTAAATTCACTAAAAGTATGTAACATTATGCAATGAAAAATATGTTAATAAAATTGATGTTTTAAACCATTCAACACAATAATGGGATAATCAGTGTTCTAATTAATTGGATATATCTTCTTTTATTGGTATGAAAACAGCTTCTAAAAATGAATTATAGTACAACACAGTCCATTTTGGCACATTGCCTGTGCAGTTTATTTCTGAATTATAGTATTTGGACTCAAGGTAATAATTCTGTCTTGAATATTTAAGGTAATTTATATATATTTATACACACACACATATATATATATATATATACTATTCGTGTTTTTAACTGCCATCAAGGTGGATCAACTCACAACAAGAATCCTTCTTGACAACTCAGCAAAATACCGTCTGATCTTGTATCATCCACACAATTGTTATATGAGTGGGTCCCCACCCACCCCCACCCCCCAGAGAAAAGGAAAAAGAAAACTCTGCTATGTGAAGCTTTTGAAGTACACATTTTCCTCTCTAGGCAAGCATCAAGCATCTCACTCTGAGTTCATGCACCCAGAGGCTTCGCCTGAGAAGATTCTCTCTGGTCAGAGTGAATGTTTTCGTAAAAGCAGTGTTGCTTTCTGATGGCGAAATGAGTACAGTGTGTGACTATGAAATGCTGTTTCCTCCTCAGGAAAAAAGACATAGAAACCACTGTGCTGTTGAACATAGCGTCGAAAATAGCGCTATGGGAAAAACTCAAGTGTTGAGTGGTTTTCTCATTTCAAAAAAGGTGAGATGCTAATTGATCACCAACCTGGTTCTGAATGTCTGCCAAACTTCCTGAATGGATGACAATGTCAACTTGAAGTGCAACTGGTGAAAATATGCCTGCTTAACAACCATCTCAGGGGGCACCAGTATTTGCATCAAAAACCAGCATGTCTCTCTTGCCCCATGCACCTAACATACCTGTGTGATGCCTTGTTTCCGCGAATAAAGGACATAAAAGGTCAGTGATTTGGTGATGCAGAACAGGTGAAGAATAGAAAAGTGAGGGACGCGCTATCAAAGACCCAAACGGATGACTTTGAAAAAGGTTCCCAAGAATGCAAACACAGATTTGACAAGGTTATTAAGTGTAATGGGTAGAACTTTGAAAGTACTAAGGTTGTTTTGTAAAACAATTTAAATAGTGTTAAAAAAAACAATCCCAGGTTTGGGGGGTACCCCCTCATATTTGAGTCCACTGCTGTAACCCTAGTGTCAGTTCATCTTTCAAGGGTCACTGCCCCTCTACCTTATGAAAATGATGACCTTTTTAGTTACTGTTCTCTCCTGATGAAATATCTAAAGCACATGAGATGAAGTTTGAACATTCTCTGTACTTCTTTCAAGACAGGTTTGTTTATTCTTTTGGCAGACTGGGATGCATTTACTATTGTTCATCAGCACCAGAAATCAAATGCATTCATTCTTCTGCAGGGTCTGATTTTCATGTGCACGTGAGGAGATTGAAAATACCTTTTCTGTGTTAGGTGCAACTTGGCCCTAAGAGTCACAGTCCTGCCCTTCAACATTTGAAAGGCGTCGTGTGCCCTAGATTTACCTAATGAAATCATTCGATCTCCTGACTGCTGCCTCCAGGAATATGGACTGTGGTGCTAATAAAAATGAAATCTTTGAAAGAATCAGTCTTTTCTCTAGGCTGTTATCTCTTTGTCCAGTTGTGAGGATCATGGTCTTCTTTATATTGAGCTGTATTCATATTGAAGGCTGAAATCTTTCATCTTCCTTGGAACGTGCTTCTAATCCTCCTCACTTTCAGCAAATGCACGTGTGCATTCTGCATATCACAGGTAGCTCATAAGCCCTCCTCTGATCTTGATACCACATCGTTCTTCATATATTCATGTTTCTCTATTTACTTAGTATATACATGGAGCAAGTTTGATAAGAGGGTACAACGTTGATACATGCCTTCATTGTTTGAAGGCTGTAGTATCCTCTGTTCAATTTGCACAACTCCCTTTGGATCACACTGCTTGTCACTTATTATTACTTACCTTTCTAAGTAAAATAAATTAGATTTAAATGATGAATAGTTGTTTCTGATGTGGTTTAAGAAAATTGCCTTTAGGAGTTTTGCATCTTTTACAACAGGTTTAAAATGTATTTGAAGGCAAACAATTTGGCAACACAAAATCTTATCTTGTCAGATATTTTTCCATATCAGTTGAAGATAATTTCTACAGCATTTAAGTGTTGATTTGGACATTAAAAAACATTTTTTAAGAAACATATTTTTAAAAAATGATCACGTCTTTAAGAATTAGGAATTCACAAAACAGCTGTTTTTTTTTTCTCTAGACAGAATTATAAACTCTACAAGCCTATAAAAAGATAACTCTGGTTTTACAACTTCATAATTCATGATTTCTCATGGCTGCTACACACATGCCCGATATTTGTGTAGCATTGCTGGATTCATCTGATTGCTTTCTAAGGAGCTTCTCTGAGAATACATAAACCAGGGTGAGGAGGATAATGTGTGTTCCTGATCCAAGACTGTTTAGTTCAATCAACGTCAAATCCATTTTTGTTATTTAAAAGGGTGGGTGATTTTAAAGCTAAAGTTCTGTGGATGATTTGGAAACTCATCAAATACAAAGAAGAATTTCTCTGTGGGGAAATCATATTAGAAGATAGCAAATAATCATAAGAGAGGAATATTACAATACAAATATGTTTTCTGGTAGTGACTGCAAACAAGAAAAAATTATCTTTCTCAAAAATATAACTTCCTATTATATTTGTTCTCCAACCCCAGTGGTCACAATGCGTATTATTATTATTTATCTGAATAAGACAGAATATTTGAGGAAAGGACTCTTATGAGTCTCTCTAGAAGGATTTAGAATACTTCCCGAAAAGAAGGTCTCAATAAGGGGAGATATTTGACCCATGGACAACTCCATAGTTTTCTGGAAAATCAGATGGCATTCAGTAGAGGAAAATGGACTGCAAGTCAGGTGTGAGACTCAAACAGAAAGGTGAGAGGGGTCAGATTATCTCGCTTCCTCTTTGAAACTACCCCTAGCACCTTACCAGCAGATGACAAATGAATCAAATTTTTATCCAGTTGATATCTGAAGATACAAGTTGTGCTAATTTGATGAATGTCGAAATGAGGAAAATTAGTTCAAATGTTTACAGCAGCTTGATAATGTCATTCAATGTTATTTCACCAAATCAGGTTTGTCTAATATCTTCTAAACCAGCATTCATTTAAACCTGTGTTTCACTAATTGGTTCCATCTTTTTCCCAATTACAAGAAGACATGAAGAAGAAAATGAGTCAACTCGACTTAACATCTATTTATCCAACCATCAGTATTGAAGGAACATTAACTATGTGCAAAGCATTTTTGATAGGCACTGGGGAAATCAATGGGAATCAAAGAAGACAGAATTTCTGCCCCTGTGGCTTTTGCACCCAAGAATTCATTAATAGAAAACATTAATAAAAAGAAAACATTAATAAAATAATAGCAGGGAAAATACAAATTGCCACAATATTGTGAACACTCAAATTATTATAAACATATGAGGAAAAGTTATTTTTGTTAAAAAATTATGGAAATGGAAAATTGAGTAGAAGTTAATGTGGTGAAATAATAAGAAAAATATTGTCAAGAAAGGGAATTGCAGCTGTCCATAGAATTTCTCTGTAAAAATATGCAGAGTGGATTTAAGAGAAACATCCGAGACTCCCATTCTTATGATGGGAAAATAAGTTCGAGGAGAGCATGTGAGATGCAGTTAATCAACAGTTAGCATCAGCTTGGATAATTCTGTGAAGGGATGACTGAGACTTTTGCTTTCATGGTAATAGGAAAACCCAAACCCAAACCCGCTGCCATCGAGTCAATAACTCTAAGAACCCTGGTGGCAAAGTGGTTACAATTGGGCTGCTAAATACATGCTCGGCGTTCATCAGGCACCAGCTACTCCACAAGAGAAGATGGAGCTTTCTACTCCAGTAAACAGCCACTGTCTCACAATCCCCACAGACAGCCTCGCCTTGTCCTGGGGTCACTATGAGTACTAGGAAACAGGTGACATAAAGTGAATAGACTTGGGAAAACTAACTTGAGCTTTGTTTTGTTTTTTTAAATGCCCCAGTTGTGTAGTGGTTACACACTGCTGTGCGATATAGGAGGTCTGCAGTTCAAAACCACCAACCCCTAGGAGGAAGAGAGGTGGTCTGTCTACTCTTTTGAACAGTCACGGTCTTTTAAACTCACAGTGGCAGTTCTCCCCTTCCCTATATGGGTCACTATGAGTACACATAGGCTCTCTGCCAGTGAATGTTTTATTTTATTTGCACCTTGGTGGAGGAAGGTGGATGGAAAGTTCTGTCTGTAGCCCATGTACGAGAATGGTTCATCTTGGGTGATATTTATTGGATGGGGGCGGGGGATGGTGAGGAGAGTATGGGATGAATGAAATAAGTAGATGGAGTTAAAATTGGCAGGATTAACTGGCAAATTAATTACCAGAGTGACACAGAGGAAAGTGTAAAGGCGGGGGATAAACTTCAGAACCCTTTAGTCAGCTAGGTGATGATGCAATATCAATAGACCAAAGAAAGAAGAGAAAGTTTGGAGCAGCATAGAGAACTATTGCATTTTATTTAGGAAACAGAGTCAGGGGTAAGTTTAAAGTAACAGTAAAAATGTAAGTGAGCCACAATTTGAAGAACTGCGGCTTCCAGTCAGCAGTCCGAGAAGTACAGGAGCAGTCTGTGAGCAAGCTGGTGAATGCCCTCACCTGTCTGCATCCTCAGTCAAGCCTTCCGCTACGAGGGCAGCCCCAGATGACAGTTTGATTACAACCCTCCAGAAACTTGGAGTTAGAACCACACAGCAGAGATCCTACTGGATTCAAGGTCTAAATATGATAGTCAAATACTAAAGGTTTGGCAGAGTGATACATAAGAAATCATAGACAGTCATATAGCACTATTTCTACCAGAACAATTAACTTTCATTTGTTGATGACAGAAAGATATACTGTCAGTATTTCAAATACCTGTAGGAACACCCACAGTAGTCAGGCTAGTGTGAAGATCCAGACTAAGAAGGGTAGGTGCAGGAGGCAGCCCACTACTGACAATTTAGCCACAGAAAAGTCCATACGTAGCAGTGAACTCTTGTCTGCCATGGTGCCAGGCATGAGCCTCTTGCTTAGAAGACATAACTGAGGAAGAGCTACTCTTCCAAGTGAAGTCGATCTGAATGGCATGGATGAAATGAGTCTTGTTTTCATTTGCTGATTCAACATGACTCAAAATGAAAAGAAAGAACTGCCACCATCTATGAGTAAAAAAAAAAAAATGTGTTACGTCTGATACAGTAGCTAGGAAGTTGGATGTCATCAAAAACCAAGTGGAACTCATACAAATCCATATTTATGCATTGACTGAAATGGACTTATATTGGCCACTTCCAATCAAACAATCAGTTTCTTATTTTGGGAAACGGAAGGAAGGGAAAGATAGTCACATTGATTTTCAAGAGAACATCTCAGGACGAGTCTTTGAGTACAATGATGTTAGTGATAGGGTACTATCCTAGGTAAACACCACAGGGCAATCGATGTAACTATTATTCAAATTTGCTCTCCGACCAATTAGAAACATAGGACAAATAAACTGAAGATTTCTATCCCTCACTTGGTGGAGGAAGGTGGATGGAAAGTTCTGTCTGTGGCCCATGTATGAGAATGGTTCATCTCAGGTGTTATTTATTGGATGGGGGGGAGCGGGGCGGAGGTGAGGAGGGTACAGGATGGATGAGATAAGCAGATTGATTCAGATGCATAGATAATTCCTTGTGATTGAATGTCAAAGTCAGAGGCAACCAAGAATGTCTAGCTATTGGAGAATACAGCCTGATGATAGAAATGATATGAGAAAACATGTCATGAAATTTTGTAAGACTAGCAATTTTGTTACAAAGTGTCTTTTCAACAAGATGTGATTATACACATGGAAATAACCAAACTACACAGAAATCACCTCACCATGTATGTGGAAAGAGAATGGAGATGCTCATTATTATTATTATTTTTCAGAGTGAATCCTGAATCAGACTGTGGAGTAGGCCCTTAATTGCTCACATGAAGTTCACGGGAAAGCTGAAGGGAAAAAAAAAATTCCCCCCAAGCCAAAAGATGACTGCTGGTGTCTCGTATCTTGAACATCAATAATGAACGACCAGTGCATGTGTGGGATGACATAGAGAACATTATATGAAAGTAAAATTTCATTTAAGAAACAGAAAAAAAATACCAAAAGACTGAAATCTATTGTAGAATGTAAAGACACTAGTGGAAAGAATGATAGAAGCCAAATGTTAAATAGAAACTTCTAAAAGATATCTTGAATATTTTTAAAAAGTAGTAGCAAGTAAAATAGTAGAGTGTAAGTTGACAGAAAATGAAAAGAGAACATGCCCAGAATTCCTCAGGTTGAAAGAATGAAAGAGACAAGAAGAACTGGATGTGCCAACCTACAACTACTGGAAAATTTGATCAGAGAATCTTGAGGAAAATGGAAAAACTGAGAAGAAAATTTCAAATTCTCATGGATTCCAGACACATTGAAGTCCTGCACTGTGTAAACTATTTTCCTGAAATAATCTTCAACCTTAACTATTAAAAAAGACATGACTTGAATTTTAAGTTCTTTATAAACTCTCTATAGAAGAGTTTACAATAGAAATTAGATAATGGAGAGAAAACTCTTAGGGGGCACTGAGGGTATGCTAATGAGAGGGGAAAAAGTAGAAACAAAAGTACGGGAATGGTAGCAAAACTAGAAGAATGTCAGTATCATTAATACATGGCACAAGTAAGGACTGTTGGCTTGGTCTATGTTTTGCTGTGTATATTCCCAACCAAAAGAAAACAAATGTAAAATAAATACGAAAATCAGCTGTATTTAAAAGAAACATATCCTACTTCTTATATATTTTGAGCACATCACAGAAGCAAATGAAATATGCCGCCTCTTTATTTAGATCAATAGTACTATTATGTCTGTCATTTTGCAGGCTCAAAACAATTTTTATAGATTCCGACCCACAATGAAGTGGCATGATTATATGTAGTAATGCTCCTTTAGAAATATTTTCCATTTAAATACTTGGCAGGCAAGTGGGCTCTGGAGTCAAAAAGGTTTTAATAGATCTACAAGAAGATCAATGGGTAGAGAGTCAAACTCAAGAAGTGATCATTATTTATCACATATACAACTTTATTTCTGTCAATGGATTTGCGAGGCTTTATTATAAATTCCTTTTGAAGGAGTGGTAGGTAGGCTAGTATAAATATTTCATTTGAAAAATGAAGCAAACATAAGTTCTGACATTGGTCTTGGTGAGATTCATCTTTCTCGGACTAGGCAAAAAGGGGGCTTAGGATAAACCTGTACAGAGTTCCAACTTTAATTGTTGATTTCCTTAAAGGATGCTATTTTTTCTTAAATATGAAACTAGTTTGTTATTGTTAGAGTGTTTTTCCAGGGATTTGCCAACATTGTGAGATTGAGACTCCTTTGGCAACAAAACCCTTCTAGGACCTAAAAAAGTACTAGACAATGTTTCAATCGGTCCAATGGTAACAAAACATGATGCTTCACTTTACGCCAACTCTATGGCTCTCAAAATTTGCTGCAGATCAATAAGCACTTGAGATGCCTCATGAAAAAAAAAAAATCCCGGTTCCTGGCTTAACTCTAGAAGTGAGACGTAAACACTGTGCCTTTTGAAATTCCCGAGGATATTCCAGTCAAAAAAGCATTTACTTGCTTGTGACACAAGAAGATAGAAAAAAAGAGGTATTCAATTCAATCAACTGGTGAATTTAATCATGCAAACTCTAGATCAATCTTGTCCTTACTCAGTAGCCACCCCTATATACAATCAACAACGCCTTTACCTGAATATATCTCTAATCCTTCACATTATCTAAAGGTTACCGAATCATAGACTTGTGCAATAGCTACTGTTAAATGTAATCATGCTCACTCTCATATTGCTTAGAGCTGACACCACTTGTGATTTCTCCTCCTTGTTTGGTAATAAAGACAATCCTGTGCGCCCCCACCCCAAAAGGACGGGCCTGATTAAATGATGGGATTTTCCCCCTTGTTCCTCTGTGTCAAACCTCTCTTTTACTGACATTGCTTTTATTTCCTTTACAGACCACACAATTTATTCTATTTTGGGCATCTTTACTCATTAGGCTGATATCGCTCAGATGATAGCCTGTGGACCAACTATATCTGAATAAACAAGAATAAAATGCAGATTCAGCAGCAGTACCAGACAACATGGATTAAACACTCCAGAGCAGAGCCTCTCATTTTTACAGTATTCATGACAAGTGATTCTTGTGCACATGAGAATCATGACTGTAGAAATTCCACACATTTTATATCTCACTTCATGCAAGAGAAATATCTTCATTCATTAATTTAAAAAAAGTATACTACACAAATCCCAGCAAACTACAATTTCCTTCCATCTTCATCTTTTCTGTAGCTCAAAGTAAGCCATAGTGCATCTAGATTGCCATCAGTTCCCTATGATTTGATTATTGCTCTCAATATAGGAAACTTTTATGTTCACTTGTGTGTTCCTTACATGAGGTGGGTAGGCATCAAAATTTAGTTTTTATCTGTCATTCTATACTTTCGGATTCGCATTCACCTGGAAAACTTTTAAAATTCCTGATAAGACATATTAGTGTATAACCCCCCAATCCTAATATTAAAATTAAAATTTTTATGGAACAGAGTCCAGATAACAGTATTTCTTTTTTAGTCATAGGTTGATAGATAATAAAGCTGCAAGGCTGGCACACCACAAAACAATTTTTAGCCAAAAAACATTTGCAATTTTATCATGAAGTCACACTTGGATTCATTATGATTCCAAGTACCAGGATGGAGACATAATTAACTTTTATTTACAAATACTCAGATTTGTACCTGTACAAGTTGGCTTCAAAAATTCATAAGACAATGGAGTTAAAAGAATGTGTTCCCTGAACTTTTACAGCCACTTTATAACACATATAGTTGATCCTCAAGGTGCTTTAAGGACTTTTGATGACATAGTGGTTATTTTTTGGACAGCTAGTCAAAAGGTCAGCAGTTTAAAACCACCAGGTATACCAGGGAGCAAAACTGGGACTTTCTACTTCCATAAAGAATTACAATCTTGGGATCCCATAGAGTCAATTCCATCCTTCGTGTCATCATGTGAGTTGGTGTCAACTCAAAAGCTGTGAGATTGGTGGTTTGGATGGTATTGGCTATTGGGTATTTGATGGTATTGAGCTGCTAAGGGAAAAATTGGCTATTCAAGACAGCCAGCCCTCTGAAAGAGAAAGATGAAGTTCTAATGCTTACAGTTCCAAAAATCCTATGTAGGGATGCTATGATTTGGTATCAACTCAATGGCAGTGGATTTACACACTGATACACACATATCCACATAATGGTGTTAATAATGGGGTTAACAAACAATTGCAGAGATGACAGGGGATTAGCCAGTGCTTTGTTCTGTTATACATAAGGTTTCTATGGGTCAGAATCCACTCGCTGGCACCTAACAACAACAAATGGCTATGTACCACATTTTTTCAAACCATAAGATGCCCTTTCCTCCCAAAGAGGGATTGGGACCAAGAGGACATTTTATGGTCCAGAAACGTGGTACCTCAGAACATTTTAGTATACTGGTACTATTTAGCTCAGAATATTTTTGTGTTTTCCTACTTTAAAAGCTTGGTGTGGCTTATGGTAAAGTGCATCTTATGGTTTCCCCAAAATACAGTATGTGTGTGTGTGTGTGTATGAACTTGCAAGGAAAGTGATTTATTTAATGCAGTTGTTCAAGTCAAAATTTGCTTCTTCCTTAAAACGTTTATGAATTTTGTCCTTGAGTTCTGTGTAGACTTATAATGGATATTAGAACATAGGGATCACATAGACAGTGAAATAGGGAACACAAATTAAGACAAAAACTCCTGTAGCTGGACATGCTTGGCAAATGGTCAAATAAAAAGAATAATACCCTCAACAAGATGGATGGACACTGTGGTTGGCAACAACTGTCTCAAACAATAGCTTATTGTTTGAATAATTGCAATGATTGTAATTATTATAGTTGTAAAATTACTACTGAGGTATTCATTCTTCACCAAGTTTTTGAAACTAATATATCATCCATCTGTCAGTTTGCTGTACTGTGATAACTTGTATGTTCTTTTACTGCTTAGAGATAAGCCACTGGAATTTCAAGTATAAGATGAGTCATACATGTTCATATAGAAAGATTTCTGCAGAGCTTGTAGACAAAGACAAGGATTAAATGCCTGGCACTCTTCTTTAAGAAGTTAATAGAAACCTGTGGATCACAAAAGAACAGTGTCCAACTTGCTTGCTTAATACATATCTTCAGGAGGAATTATTCACTAGGGTAAAAAGTCACTATTAGTGAACTAGAGGGCCATGAAGGAAGAGACAAACATTTGATGAAACAGGTTGGCACAATAGCTTCAGTGAGGGGCTCAACGTGCTGGGTTTGAGAATGACTCAGGAGAAACTAATTTAACTGTTGAATCATGAGTCTGTTGATGTGTCTATCCATCTATTTATTCATTAATCCCTATACTCACCCATCTGCCCAGGAGTAGTGCACATCCTCTGGACTCAAGATTTCGGTGCAGTGAACTTGGATTCAGCTAAGAGGTTCAACATCAGAGGAGCAGCTGCAGGCAGGAACTACCCACACATTCACTTACCCATAGATCCCGTCTATCCATCCATCCATCCATCCATCCATCCATGCATCCATGCACGTATCCTTTAACTGTTACTTTTAACATATAACTATCAGGAAAAAAAACTCATGTAGAAAAGTCCTGTTTACAAGCTGCTGTTACATTCATTTTCAGAATTTATCATCTAGGGGTTACAGATGGCAAAAAGCTACTAATAAGAGATATCCTGTTGGGAAAAACCACATCTCAGTAAAATTAATAACCAGCAGAGTTTAATTTTCCATATCCTTTTAGTTATCAATTGAAAAAAATTTATTGATTTTAATGGGGTTAACTAAACATATCTTGGGAAGATATAAAATATGATTATATTTTAAACAGGTTTTATTCAAACAGCAGATAGACTTGTCGAGCAATATTTTAGGAATATCCTATCAAGGCTAACTCAGTGGAGAAACAGTCTTTATCTTTGCTGTTTTTCAAATAATCCATGTAGTGTCCTGCGGCACACATTTTTGTACTGAACATGTTAAGGGAAATTTTGTTCTGATAGGTTAAGAAGAGCAAAGTTTTATTACCAATATTTTGGTATTTTTCTTGTCATTCTGTCCAATATAGCAACAGTAGAAAATCAGAGTTAAAATTTCCCTATTGTCTTCCTTGCTTTTTATGTAAGGAGAGCATTTAAGGAACCCTGGTTGTGTCGTGTTTATGTGTCCGATGCTGTCAAATCAACGTTTCAGCCCCACCAGCCTTTTGCAGAGAGAGTGGGCAGGCTTTCTCTGCTCAGTCAGAAACCCACAGCGCCACTTTTGCCCTGTCCTAAAGGGTTGCTATCAGTCCATATGTTGCCACATGATAAGGGGTAAGTTCACTAATAAAATGTTAAAGAAACCCAAATCAAACTGAGCTCATTAGCACAGAGTTGATGTCACCTGAAAGCCACTCTATAGGGTGAGGAAGAATGGCCCTTGTGAGTTTCTGAGCCTGTCACTCTTTTTATTTATTTATTTTTATTTATTTATTATTTACTTATTTTGGCATCCCTGCACTCTGGTGTGAGTAGGAGGTCCAGCCTTGCTGGATTTGAACCACCAAACGAGTAGGCTGCAGTCCCGCACACAATCACGATGCCACTGGGGCTCAGCCTGCCTGTCATTCTTTCACTCTTTAAGGTAGAGGAAATCCATATGATTATCCTGCAAATATAAATGATAAAAGCAAACACAATGTATGTCCATTAACTTATGAAAAAGTGTTTCATGTCTTACCATTGTGTTAGTCTGACTAGACTGGGAAAACAAATATATATACATATGTGTGTGTGTGAGAGAGCTTTATAAAAAGGATAATTGTACATAAAAAAGCAATCCAACCCAGTTCAGTCCAAGTCCATAAGTCAGATAGTAGCCTATATGTCTGATACCAAAATCCTATAAAGTCTTCTTCAGACTCACAAAGCACATACAATGATGCTGCATGCTGGACGGTCACAGGACAGTGAGTAGACAGTCTTTGGATCCAGTGGTTTTGCAAGCATTTCAGCGCTGTCAAAGGTCTCCCTGTAGCTTTTCCAATTCATAGAGCATGTAATCTGTCAGTATTGTGCCATCTCTCTTATCAGTAAAGCACCTCTCTGGGTAGCATTGTCAGCAGAGAGAATCTGTCTTCTACTTCCAATCAAGGAAAGCAATTCTCAGAAGGCCAAGTCCACACAGAGGCCTCATTAGCTATTATCCAACTGGCAGACTAGGCTGTAACCCTTCACACTTAATCCTCTCAAGTCCCAAATTGACATCAGATTATGTAACTATCACAGCCATTCGTATGCTCCGTATTGTTTTTTCAAAAACAATGAAAGACATGGTTGATTTTATTTCAACTTAATCCCCACTGATTCCAACCAAGTAGAGCTGCATAGGACTGTTGCTTAGGGTGTACTAGGCTGTAATCTTTTAACATCATTTTATTGGGGGCTTATACAACTCATCACAATCCACATATACATCCATTGTGTCAAGTACTTTTGTACTTTTGTTTCCCTCATCGGTATCAAAAAACTTGCTTTCCACTTGAGCTCCTCATATCTGCTCATTTTTCCCTCCTTTTTTGCTCCCTCCCCCCCATGAGCCTCTGATAATTTATAAATTATTATTATTTTTCATACCTTACACCACCCAATATGTCCCCTCATCCACTTCTGCACTGTCTGTCCCACAGAGAGGAGGCCATATATAGACCCTTGCATTGTGTTCTCCCTTTCTACCCTACCTCCCCTCCATCCTCCCATTATTGCCCCTCTCACTACCAGTTCTAAGGGGTTCTTCTGGCCTGGCTTCCCTGTGTTTCAGTTCCTATCTGTAGCAGTGTGCATCCTCCAGTACAGTTGGGTTTGTAAGGTAGAACTGGGATCATGATAGTGGAGTTAGGGGTGTGGGAGAGAAGCATTTGAGAACTAGAGGAACATTGTATGCTTCGTCATTATTACATTACACCCTGACTGCCTTCTCTCCTCACTAGACCTGCTGTGAGGGAATGTCCAGTTGTGCAGATTGACTTTGGGTTTGTAATTTTTATGGAAGGTGATCTCTCGGTCCTTTCTCTGCCTTGGAGTGTTTGGACAATGTTACCCCCGGACAATTAGCTATTGTGTCAGCAAGGCTTTTGAAATATAATCTACTTATTGTTTTATATATACTGGATTTGATTCATTATGTTTTGTATTTAAGAAAACTCACATATATATTCAGGAAGAATTATGTTCTCCAGTGCTTTTGTTTCCCTTGTGATATTTTTCATGCGGTGGTTTCATGGTTGTTCCTGTTGCTAGGGGCCATTCTGTCAGTTCCTACCCAAGCATAATGGAATGAAACACTGCTCAGTCCTTTCTCAGTCCTTTGTCCTCCCCACAATTGTTCCTAAGCTTTAGCCCACAGTCGCACTCACTGTACCATCCCATCTCATGAAGGGTCTTCCTCGTTTTAGCTGCTCCTCCACTTTACCAAGCATGATGTCCTTTACCAGGGACTGACTTCTCTTGACAACATGCCCAAAGCATGTAAGATAAAGTGTCAACTCTGTCAAAATTTATTCCAAGGCAGATTTGTTTGACCTATGAGTACCCCACGGTACTCTCAGTACTATTCTCCAGCACTACAGGACAAGCACATTGATTCTTCATCAGGTGTCTCTATTCAATGTCCAACTTTCACATACATATGAGACAGTTGAAAGTCTCATGGCTTGGTCAGTTGTACTTAGTGCTCAAAGTAACATCCTTTACTCTAAAGAGGTCTCATGCAGCAGATTTGTCTGATTCAAGATGACTTTTGATCTTTTGACTGCTACTACCATGAACATTGATCTTAGATCCAAACAAGACAAAAGAATTGACAACTTCAACTTTTCTCCATCTATTATGGTGTTATCTATCAGTGCAGTGTGATATCTTGGATCTTGATCCCATTTTTTCACAGGTGAAATTCTTCAGTTTTTCATTATTAACTTGGTAGTTGGTGCATAAATTTAAATAAAGTTGTATTAATGGGAATTTTTAAAGTTGGATCGATATAATCCTATCACAGGCAGCATTATTTAAGATTGCTATTGAATGTCCTTTTTTGATAATGAATGTAGAGCATCCTCTTGACTGTGTTATTCCCAACATAGTAAATTATATGATTTTTCAATTCAAAATATCCAATTTCAGTACATTTCTGTTTACTCATGCCCAGTATATCTATCTTTATGTATTCAATTTTCCTTTTGACCATTTCCAGTTTCCTATATTCATACTTTACAAGTTCTGATCACCAGCTGATTTTCATCTGCTTTTCCTTTTTTAAGTCAAGTCTCATCGGCCAATGAAGTCCCCAAGACTACACCTCACTCATGGCACCATATTTCACTCCTCTCTCAGAAAACAGCATCTCTGACCTTCATGGCCCCCGATCTTAGGGGTCCATCTTGTGGCATTATCTCCAAAAATGTTCTTCATTTACTAGGCCTCCTATCTGAAGATGTTTTGAAGGCATGCAGAAGGTTTGCAGCAGCTACTTCCTCTGAAATGGGCAGATGTTTCTTTCTCTGTTATCTAGTCTTAGTTTAAACATGCCTCTGAAACTTATTCTCTTTGAATGACCTTGCTAGCATTTGAAATAACAGTAACATAGCTTTAAATACCCTAATGACCCACATGTCTCCACAGTACAGCAAACTGACCAAGTGGGGTATACTTTTTCAAATGAGTTTTCTGTATGTATTTTATATTTTATCTATTTGCTTTTAGGCATTTCCTTTGCTATGATTTTTTTTTCTCTTTGAACTATATGTTCACGAATATTTTATATAAACCAGATCCATTGAATTCAGTCCTGTAATTCAAAACTGTATTGAAATTGATTTAAAAAATGCATCTTTGGGGAGGGGGTAGGGTCAAAAATCATTCCAGCAATTACAACTGTAAGAAGGATTTATTTATTACTCTAATAAGTAATAATGTTATTTCAATGATGAGACTGACTATGATTGTTTGAGAAATGAGTGTAGAACTACACCCCCCAAACAACAACAACACCACCAACAACAAACAACTCACCACCAAATCCTTTACTCTTAAGACCTTCTGAATCAAAGTAACTCTACATACAAAGTGAAACTATCACAGTAGGTTTTAGCATGAGGAAAGCAAACTGCCTCATGCCTGAGCCGTGGAGTGCTGAGAAGGTTGAGACTGCCAGCCCTTTCTTTAACAGCCAAGAGCTTAACCAAGGCATTAAAACATACTCTAACAACTTCTGCATTAATCCTATTTGAGACAGGCGTGTATTGAACAAGAAAATATATTTTTGAGAATAATGAAAATGAAGCACTTTTCTAAAACTGTGGTGTTGGAATATCTCTTATTCATAGTATTTAATTTGTGTTGTCATTGCAACTTAAAACTTTAAGCTATTATGGCAGCTAACAGCTTCTTTTATATAGCCATAAAATTATCATTGCTTAGGAAATTATTTCACTAATGCCAAAAATCAGCATGTATTTAATGAACAGGCAATTGATAGGAATTGTGCACACTTTTACACTTAGGAGAAAGATCCATACTTTCTGAAAACATTTCCCCAGATACTGTTATTTAGAAATACTCTTGGGTGAGCCCTGATGGTGTAGTGGTTGTGTGCAGCACTGCAGCCCACAGGATTGATGATTCAAATCCAGTAGCTTCTCTCTAGGTGCAAGGCTGTGCTACCTACTCCCACCAGGGCATTGATGCCACCAAAAATAAAAAAAAGAAATACTCTAGTGCTCAGATGGTAGTCACTCTGACATTTATGAAAAATGTAATTTACAAAATTTCTAGCAGTGTTCTCCAGATTAAAGCCAGGGCCAAATGTTTACTCACAGAGATCATATTATAGGCACAAGACTCAATATTAATGCCAGGACCCTTTGTAACTATTACTATTTTTTAACTTCGTTATATTGAATGTTCTGTTAAAACCAAACTGCTGATCCATGAGTTACAGCATTTTTAATCCTAATTTATTAATTAGAAAAGTAAAACTGCCATATATTTCAATATCATACAATGCAGTAGTTTAACCACATCAAGAAAAGTTGATTAATCATCATCACAATCAGTTTTAGAATATTTTCTTCATTCCTGTACTCGTCTTTATTAGTTACACGTATCCCTCCAGCCTCTGGCCATACCCCAAAGAAACCACTAATACTGTTCCTGCCTTTATAGATCAGCAATTCTCAACCTGTGTATTGCAACCCATTTGGGGGTGGAATAACCCTTTCAAAGTGGTCACCCAATTCATAGCAGTAGCAAAATTACAGTTATGAATTAGCATTGAAAATCATTTTATGGATGGGGTCACCACAAGATGAGGAATATTAAAGGGTCATAGCATTAGAAAGATTGAGAACCACTGTTATATCTATTCTGGATTATATATCGAGAAAAACATTCTTTAAACTAACAAAAATAACAAAAGCATACCTTAATAGAAAATAAAGCAGAGAAATACTTGGTAAAATAGAAAAAAATTAAATAAGCTGAAAAATTAACCTAGATACATTTTCAGTAAACTACTTGCCAATGCGCTCTGCATGGATAGTGTGGCTATAAACATCCCTGGGTTGTAGTCAGAAGGAATTCACCAGAGGATTAACCAAGTGTATTTCCCCTTCCTTTTTTTTTTTTTAACAAAACTGCAACAGATTTGATGATCACGGAAAATGGAAACCTGAGAGTTCCACATCTGCTATAGTGAGTCTTGGCCACCTTTCAGATAGTATGCTGCAGAAAAAATTAGTGTCTTTATTTTCTCAATTTCTTTAGAAATCTCAGAAATATCCATTTGTATTTCCCTGCAGACATATTTAAAAACCAGAGAAAATATTTTGAGACAAGATTAGCTTCAGATAAAAGAATGGGTGATACAAGGAAGCATTCAAAGGGTGACCAAAAGATGTGTTCTGAGAAAATGTCCCTGCAGATATTCTGGCCTAACAAATCTTGAAGGCTAGGGCAGACTGCCTGGCTGACTGAGTAATCTATCCTTCTCAGTGTTTATAAATTTGAAAAGAAGATTTAATTCTATAGGAGGGCCCTATGGGGTTTGCGAGAGAAACAGAAACCACCCATGCCTTAAAGAGATGCTATGAAACAGTGAGCAAAACATGAAATTGTTCATTACATATTATCAAATAAACACAAGCAAACCTGTTCTTCTTTTGTTTGTTGGATAATCTGCGCTTGACCAGGGGACCCTTCTACTCTGTGCTACAGTTGCTATAAATCAGAATCTGCTTGTGACACACAAGAACCTGCACATAAAATGCTACACAAGAATCAGTCTCAAACTATTGCTATGAAAATCATAAGAAACTTCATTAAGCATACATGTAAAACTGGGAACCTGAAGTTTCTTTCATTGGATTTTTTTGTAAATACATTCTCATTCCTCCCACCTCCAGAAACCCATTAATCTGCTTTCCTAGTCATGCTTCAGCTCCACGGACCACCTTAGTGGAGGATTGGATATATAACAATGTTTTCTGTTGCTTTTGAAACTTGCCCAGAGTTCTGCTCCAGTGTCTTCCCCTGACTCGCTGTGGTAGCTACAAATCTGTTGTCAATTTGAGACTTAACAGTGGAAGGGTGGAGTTTAGAAGGTCAATCAGCTTGCAGCTTGCTGATCTCATTTGGAGATGCTAGGGAGACGAATAGTTCATTGGAGGTGGGACACATGCTCATTCCCTTTGAGATATCCCTGTGGACAAGACACATGGAGTTACACTCGAGCCCTGGAACCCTGGAGAGCCTTGCCAGCTGAGATGCTTCCACTGCCATTGGGCCCACAAGACGTTCCACCCATTGGCCGGTGATCTTCCTGCATTTGATGTCATTGAATATGTTGTGTGAGTCTGAAGAGGAATCTATATAACGATGAGACATATTGACTAATTTTGGATTTATGGACTTCATCTGGACTGGTCTGGGATTGTTGCTTAAGAGTCAATTGCTCTTGTATAGAAAGTTCTTTCTTACATACATATGCCTGTCTATAAACTTGCTTCTCTGGTCTACCAGACTATCACACTTTCATTTTATTATATTCCTCCCCTATACCCAAGTTAACACAAGTCTGTCCTCTAGCCAGTGACTTTCATTTCTTTCCCCTCACACTTCTAGTAAGCATCAGAGAATGTTTCTTTTAGTATGAAAACCTTTTCTTGGCATTTTACAATAGTAATCTTTATAATATTTGTCTTTGTGTTATAGATTAATTTCACACAATAGAATACCTTCCAGGTAATTCTTGTTGTGAGGTGTTTTGCAGATTCATCATGGATGTTTATTATTGTTTATTATATGTTTATTATTATTGTTATTATTATTGTCTAGTATTTCACTATGTGTATGCTTAATAGTTTATTTTTCTATTCTTCTATTCATGGAAATTGAGGTTGCTTCCATCTTTTTGCTATTGTGAATTATTCTGCAATACATATAGTAGTGCATATATTTATGCATATCATGGATTTTATATCTCTGGATTATATGCCTTATAAAAGGATTGCTGGGTCATACAATATCTATTTCCAACTTTTGAAGGAATCATTATACCACTGGTTGCACCATCTTATACCCACCAGATATATATGAAGGACCCATCCCTTGGCTATCTTGCCATAATGTGTTGGGTATTATTGTGTGTGTGTGTGTGTTTAAACTTTGGTATTATCGCTGAGGTGAGAGTATAGCTTGATCTTATTTTTATTTGCATCTCTAAAATGGCTAATGATTGCAAGTTTTTCTTCACGTGTTAATTGGCTGCCCCAAAGTCTCTTTTGGCAAATGTGTATCCAGGTCCTCTGCATATTTCTACTGTGGTCGCTTGCTTTTGTTGCTATTGTTGAAGTATAGATATTTGTTCTTGAGCTATCATTCATCCAGGTATAAAAACCCCTTGAGACTGGTTTCCATCTCTCTGATCCTTTCGAGAAGTTTGAGCTGTCTCACAACATCATCCGCATATCTTGCTTCCTCCAGGGACACAAGTCTTGTTCTGTTGAATTGTGCTGGGAGTTAGGGTACAAGACAAGAGTACGTCAAAAAGAGTGAGATCGGAGGTGCTGTGTTGATGCGGTAATGCTTCACAATGAAACTCTCTCAGCACAACCCTTGATACCTGAAGAGTAATGAGCAGCTCTGCTGTTATGATAGAAGGAAAAAAAAATCCATGGGACCATTTCACAAGACTTTATGGCATCCGTGGGAGTCTCAGTTTTCTTAAAGCTTGTCCTGGGTTAAGTCCCATGGTCATTCTGTGTCCTCAAGAGAAATCCAGCAAGATTATTTGTTTTGAATCCTTCCATATAGTCATTATAAAGCTCTGATCTGGCCCCTGTGTCTTGAATATAATGGACTCAGAAGAACCCATGTTTTAATTGACCATTTTTTGAAAACACCTAAAGCGAGCAAGACCTGCTGTTGAGAGAACTTGTCTGCATCCATCACTAGTTAAAAACATTTGAACAGGTTTTTCTTGAAATAAATCAGTGCATGTATGAAATCACACCCTAGTACCAATACTTTTAAATTTAGCCTTTTTTCCCTTTTTTTATTTACTCTAACCCTAACCCTAACCCTGACTCTAAAATTTAGTCTTATGTATGCATATATTTCATTTCTGAATGTAAAATTGAGCTATTTTACTTTGAAATTAAGAGTGATTACTATCATTTGAGTAATGCTTATTTCTTTTTTATCGATATGTATTTAACTTGGAAAGGTGCCTTAATAGCACAGTGGTTACATAAGGGGAAACTGACAGCTCAGGTGGTTGGGATGCTTCAAAGTATCCAAGGATGAAAGAGGTGATACTCTATTTTTGTAAGGATTATTACAGCTTGGGAAAGCTTTAGTAAAATATCAGGTCCCAGTGAGTTGGAATTGACTTGATGGCACAATTTAAACTTGGACATATTTTTGGAATTCAATATATCATGAGGTTAATTGAAAAATGTACACCAATATCTTAACAGCTAACAGCCGACAATTTCTGTCATATAACAAAAATGTTGCCATTGATTTGATTCTGCTTCATTGTCACCTGAAAAGACACAGTAGCTTTCCGCAAAGGTTTCTAAGTTTGTAAATCTCTGTGTACAGACTATGGCCTCTTTCATCCTTCACCCATGTCAAGTTACTGGAAGGTTTGAATCCTTGCTGATCTTTGAGCCAGCAGCTAACCATGAAAACAGTGTGAATCCACAGAGATAATAAATGGATTCATGGTTCCTTGGCAGCAAGGGCAAGGGAGATTGGGACGAAATGGAGAGCCAATTAGAAGACGTACAAGAAAGAAGAAATCTTCTAAAGTTGATTGTGGCAATGATTTGACAACTGTTGAATTATTTATTTGCATGATATATGGATTGTGTTCTAATAAAACTCTCTTGAAAAATCTCAAGAACTCAAATGCACTGTCCTCCACGTGATTCTGACTCATGGCAACTCTAGGAAGTCAAAAAATACAAACCTCTCGATGCCATCGGACTCGACGGTTCCCTATGAGAACAATACTTCTCTAGGAGAGTAGAATGCCTCAGCTTTCTACTTCAGGGTTTTTCCTGGTTTCAAAGTCTTGACCTTGCAATTTGCAGACCATTGCATAACTACTAGGACATCAGGACTACCTCTGGATCCCCATATATTCTAGCCATAGGTCAAAACTTATGATTTATATAAAATAGGTTGTTATGTACAATTTAATAAGTTTTTAATGTTGAAATGAAGTTTCTCAGATCAAATGAAGACCTCTGAAGCAGACTCATAAAGAGTTGCAAGCACTAAAAAGTACATAACTTATACTGTGAGAGAATGTAGCTTCATACAGATTTTTTCATCAATTTTATTAAACTGAGTGGTAGTGCCAGTACTTAACCAATTAGTTGGAAACAATCAGTTGGCATGATGGTTGCTAATATGGATGGTTGCTAATATGGATTAATTGATTTAATATGGAATAAACAATTTACATCTTGTATGTTATCAATGTACATTTTTAATAGTTCTTTTCTTCCTTAAAATGTATTTTGGGGCCTTAAAATAGTTTTTTAAAACTTCCCTTTGACCAATCAATATTAACTAAATATCACTACTGATTTCAATAGACTCTAATCAATTATTCCTTAGGTGATATTGAAGTTTTCTTAATAATTTCCTTAAGATTGATATTTATAAGATTTTGTTAGGATGCTGGGCTTTTTTATTCCCTCACCAGTAACTATATTTAATCTAACATATGTCTAAGGCTAAGGAGGAAAGAGTATAAGTCATTAGGAGACATTTCATGATGGGTTAACTTTTATGTACAAAAATATATTTGCTAGGTAAAAACAAAATTAAATTCCCAGATAAGGTTACTTATACTATGAAAATATTATTTGTTTTTGTTGTTAAGAATATAGACAAAAACAGATACTAATTCAACAGTTTCTTCAATTCTTGTAGAATTCTACAATTTTTGTAGAATTTGGTGAAACCGTAACAAATTATGGTCCACATATCAGGAAATTAGCATTTTATGATAAATTTATATCCAAAGGAAATCATAGAAATAAGATGATAAGAACAAAGTAAATGTGAAAAAACATGTTTCTTCTCACATATATGTTTAATGTGACTGAGTTAAAATGTGAAATATATGAAAAAATAATGAATTTGCATAACTTCTCAGATATTCTTCTATAATTTTCATATAATAAACTTAAATAAATTATATTTATGATTAATGACAATGACTAATATAATTGCACAGTAATATTTTGACTTTCAAATTATGCTAAATGTTTCCAGTGTTACTAACAGATAGGGTAATACTGTGATATGATTTCTAAGATTTTATTTTTATCTCATAGTTCTTTCTTGGCTCTTCTTCTTTCCCAGGATGCATGGGTCGTGGCCCCTTCTTTGCTGAATTGATGTTATGTTTGATTATGTGTCTCCACTGGAACAAGGGTATATAATCGAGAGAAACTATATGCTGATTTCAATAGAACTTTTCATATATTTTTTTTGTTTCTATAAGTTTGGTTTTATTTGGAATGTCAGATAAAATCAAGTATTTTGTTCATCTTATGGAGTTAAAATTGTACATGCGGTCAATAAGTTAATAAAACAACAAAGAGTAGCTACTGAGGTTGCTTAATCACTCATAGGAGTGTTGATCTCTGAAAAGTAGTGCCAGGAGTAAAAGAGGAGATGGCACGTGTAGCTAAGTATCTTCATGAACAACTGCTTCCTTTGCCACAGGATGAGGACAACATGATGATGCCCAGCAATCACTGTGGAAAGTTTTGACCAAAGATGCTATAGAAGAATGCTGATCAAAAGGAGTTAATCCAGAATGAAAGTTGAAATGTTCAATGACTCCAGAATTCTTAAGCCATGTAGCCTGGATGTAACTATTTCCTGAGATGATCTTTAAATTAAAAGTAATATCTGACATCTCAAGGACAATTTGTTTAGTCTAACTAATAAATGAAGTCTTTAGTATTATGCTCTCCTAAGAACTATCTGTATGGTATCTAATTGACAACAATACCCCTGGCCCCTAACTATCATGACACACTATAAAGGGGCTTATGTCTTACAAGGATATTATGTTAACAATGAAGAAAACTCAGAAAAGAAAAGTAAGAATGGTTGCATACCTAAAAACTTTTGCAAATTTAACTAATTTTATATGTAGAAACTATTGAATTAATGTTTGTTTTGGCTACTTCCTCTGAAGTGCGTGGCTGATTCTTTCTGTGTAGTCTCTTCTTAGTGTGGGATTTACACTGTAACTTGTTCACTTTGGGTGAGTGACTCCGCTGGCATTTGAGATACCAGCAACGTAGCTTCTAAAATCACAGCAACACACAGACTACCACCCTATGACAAACTGACAGCTATGTGGTGGATTCTTTTGATAATCTCATTCATTTAGTAAGAGGTATAGAAAGCATTAGAATAGGAAATTACCCAAGTAGAGGCCAGCATCAGACAGCAGTACATAAATTATTGACCTTTACAGATTAAACTCTTTTAAGTGACTGGACACTATATAAACAACGGGCATTGTTGATAGTGTAAAATTTTCAACAATACTTATTCACAAAGGCAGAGCCATGCCTGCCAGATTAATCAAGGCTAGAAGAAAACAAGGAAGGCACTGGAATAGAAAATACATGGTAGTGTCAGGCTCCCATTCACTGGGTACCCTCAAAGCAAGAAATCTAAACTAAAGTCCAAGGACAACCAATTCTATAACTCTGGAATAGCAGTGATCTGCTGCTTCTCACAGTAGGACATCTCCAGCCTTAAATATAAGGGAGGATATTAATTCCTTAAATTTTCTACAAGTGACTGAGCCCTGGTGGTGTAGTGGTTGTGCGCAGGACTGTGGCCCACTTGGATGGAGGTTCAATTCCAGCAGCGGCTTTATGGGAGCAAAGGCTGAGCCTTCTACTCCCACCACCAGAAGGCAGTGATGCCAAAAATAAACAAATAAATAAATTTTCTACAAGTGAGTTTAAGTCCCAGTCACTTAGTGGGGTTTCCACGTTAGACCTTTAGAGGTGGTCAATGAAGGATGCTGTCCACTTCAAAAGGACAGCATCTAAATTCCCAGTTATCCAAATCCCATGGGCCATATCTACAGCCAATGTATCAAAGCTGGATACAATCTTAGTCAAATATGTCCAGTTGGGAAGACACAGGCATATTTTCCCATTGAGTTCAATGTAATTCTTTATAAGCCCACCTGCCCCATCATGGGAGAGAGCTCCACTCAGTTTACCCACCAACAAAAGTGAAACTGTTTTCTCTGAGCCATTTATGAACAACATACAAATGGTTGCATGAGTGACGGGTGACAGCAGACAGGACTCGGCTCCCTCTTCAAAATGACAGAGTAGACCTGCCCCTGAGAGTTTCCAAGAGTAACTCTTTACCAGAGTAGACAATCTGTCTTTCTCCCTGGGAAGGACGGGGGCTTTGCAATGCTGAGCTTTCAGTTAGTAGTCAAACGCCGAAACACTGCACTATCAGGACTCTGAGCACATATCAGAGAAAACTAAATTTTAAATAATCTGGGAGGTAAAAATGTAATCTACTTTATAGTAATGAATTCGTAAAATATTCAGGAAATGCAACACCTTGAACACAAGGTTGAAACATGAGATACTGAAAAGTATTACGAATGCATCAGAATTCCAGGTATCTTCCCTCATTCTGGACATTTGATTGAATATTCTTCCAACCCAAGAAGAAGGAAGAGGATTAGTTTCAACAGAGAAGAAAAGAGGTTATTCTTGGAATATGGGATACCAAGCACCTAGGTTGATCTTTGATATGCTGATCACTTGAAACAAACATTTAAGTGGTACATTGTGAAGGGTTTTTTAAAATTTTTTTGCTTCTCAATATCTGGAAAATCGCTCTCAACTAGATATATAATCTCCAGATGGCAAAATACCAAAGTCCATCGAGAGTTTTAGTCATCAAGATAGGCATATAGCACATGCTTTTGTTCATTGAAGATCACACAATAACTGACTCACATAACTTACAAATTTTCATTGTCTTTTTAGTGTCTTAACACTTAAAAATTGGTACCATGTATCAGAAAACAGAAACAGAAAAAAATGTGAGTTAAAAATTACAGATTAGCAGGAAACCAGGAAACAATTAAAAAAAATTACAGATTAGCTCCTACTCCCACCAGAGGGCAGTGATGCCAAAAAAAATTACAGATTAGGCTGAATTGCTACTTATGATGTTCTTATTTATTAATATAATTAATTAATTTTTGCCGGCTCTTCAACCATCTCTTGTGAAAGGTTAGAGAGTAAAAGTTTCCTATGGTGATGACTTTTGATCTACTTTTTGGAACACTTGATTGTGTTTTATTCTTTTTTCTTCATTCATTCCTCCTTTTACTTGGAGGGGGGGGGCTTGTGGGAACAGGTCTGGTACAAAGGGAATTGAGGACAACAGAGTCAACCACAACACACAGATTCTGGAGACCAAACTCACTGGCACAGATCTAACTTTTTTACAGCTTTTGCAAGGCTTATAGATGTTTCATTGACCAATCAGATAACTTCTCTCACACACTTCCTGATTTCTAAACACAATCTTATAAATTCATGGGTTTGCAGCATGAAAAGTGATAGGGTCACACTGTGGGCTATGTAAATGAGGCATTTCCAGAAGAGTTATGTGAATGACGTACAGCTGGCTGGGTCAGCCCGTCCAATTGTCTTGCAAGATTATTTTGTCCAATTACACGGCAGGACCAACCACGCAATTGCGTTACAGGATCTTAGCTGTTACTATGAAGAAGCTAAAAACATTTTACTAGGCTGTGTTTCAAAGATTAAAGCAGACGATTGTCATATGAGCTGGCCTGGGGTCTTATTTACCTCAAGACTGGAGTTTTTCCAGAAGTCAGTGAAACACAGGATACCCAAAAGCTTCGACCTGACTGAAGAGTGGAATATTTCAGGAGACTTGGAAGCATAGTTCTAACTACTCAAGAATGCAGATACCCAGTGGGTTCAAGACCACTCCAGGAGATGCAGCAGAATCCTGTACTTTCTATGCCTTTCTCCCAGATCCATAGGTCCTGCCAAGAAGGCATCATAGAGGGGTAATCTTTTAGTTTAACATCTGTGAATTTTCCCAAAATAAATGCATAATTGTCCCAAACACTGAATAAACAGCATTGCCACCACTTCAGACCTACCTTATTTTGTTTTTAATTTCTCAACTGATTACATGTGGCCTATGTACTTTGTGGTAAGCCATCAGGTTTATTTAATTCTGATTATTTTACTGTAAATCATACACACGTACATTTGTAACATCTATCATAATGTTTGTCCAAACTGGACACCAGAGCCTAGCCAATTTACTGACCAACGCAAGTCATTTTTAAAAACAATTTTGAACAACTATGATACAGATACTTCTAATTTTCTTGAATGACTATGATAGAATTTGAACATTTATGTAGCTAGAGTTGAAACTACAAAATCGTATCATATTTAGCAAACATAACTTCGACCCTTTTTTTTGTTCTGTACTTGGAAAAACAAATTCATTGCTACAGGTAAATTCTGACTCACATTGACCTTGTAGGACAAGGTCGAATGCCTCATTGGACCTCCAACTAGTCTTTACAATAGCAGACCATCCTCATTGTTATCCTCTGTAGAATCAGTGCATGGCTTTGAACCACCATCATCTGACTTAGTAGCTGAAGGTCTTACATGCTGCACCAACAGGGCTTCTTAGTGTACGCTCTCACCAAAACAAATGTCACTGCCATGGAGTCAGTGCTGACTTAAAGTGACCTTGTGTGGTTTTCTGAGACTGACACTGTTTGAGGGAGTGAGTAAAAAACCCTGTCATTCTCTTGCAGAGTTGTTGGTGATTTCAAACAGCTGTTCACGCGGATTGCAACAGAACAAGTAACACTACCAGTCCACTAGTGACTGTAAATTGCTTGATAAATCATAAATACACAGCCTCTCATTCTATAGCTATTAGAGGGCACATGTTAGTATTCTTATCTCATTACCAATAATGGCTTGGCAGTAGAAAATATATGCATTAATCATATGGCTGAGAAGGAATCCTTACAAAAATACCTAATTGATTGTAATAATATAAATTGAAGTTATGCACTTATGGCTAAAAGTATGAATAAACTTCACATATAATTACTGAGAAACACATAATAGTAAGAGAAAAATACATAAAAATAACAGAAGAATGTAATATAATAGAGAAAAGTAAGTCATTTATCTCCTTCTTTGTATTCCTATTTCCCTGTATAATGCCTATTTTTGAAGGGAAAATAATCCGAGGTAATTTGTGAACAACAAGAATTAACATCAGAATTAACCAAACTGCTTACTTAAGAATATACTGCCAATAATGAAAGAGAATGCAAAGAATCGGTTAATAATTTTATAGAAGACTTGAAGTTAATTTGGGTAGCAACAACCATAGGCTTTGAATGCAAGTTACTTACTTCTCTAGAAATTCATGTAATGTAAGACACAACAATCTGAAATATATATGTAATGTAGAGAGCATCAATTAATAGTCCACAATGACTTACCAATTTAACATCCTTAAACATGTTTCTAATTACTGTGCAATGACTTAGGTATTCCAATATTAAAAGGCAGGTGTCCAGATAGCACAGTAGCTAAAGTGCTCAGGTGTTAACGAAAGGTTGGGAACTCAACCTCACCAGCCCTTCCCCAGGAGAAAGATGTGGGTGTCTACTTTGGTAAAGATGTAGAGTCCTGGAAACTTTTCAGGGAGTTCTCCTCTGTCTTACTGGGTCAGCAAGATTCGGAATCAACAGCATGGCAACGGGTTTACTATATACACTCTAATGCAATCAGTGAGGCAGGAAAGTTCATAACATTTCAGAACCTGAAATGATGTCATTGATAAAAAATGCCAGACAAATCGTGATGGCAGCACACTGAGTCAGACCTGGAGGTTAAGCTTTTCCATCTCTAATCAGCTCACCTGAGTCTTAAATGCTGAGCCACAAGTATGCACCCTTCACAGTCAAGACAAACAAAATAAAGCCAAGCTGAACATGTACTAAATTTCCTGCTATAGTTTATAAGACTGTACTACTGACATTCATAGTATCATTCTCTACATTTATTTTCCCCCTTAAATAGCAGATTGATCTCTAACACTACTTCTTCATTAATACTAAGTTGTCTTTACACAAGTAAAACAAGACTTTATGTAAAGACACCAAAGTATGAACATTGTACATGAGCGACATCAGCCATGAACAAGTTTCAACATAAGTCTAACCTTCTTTTGCAAACAAAATCAGATCCAGCAAGGGTATCACACATATAATGAAGGGATATTGGAAAGGAGTAAGATGATTCTGCAGGAGAGTTTCTGGAAGTATAGGTAGTGTAAGGAAGGCCACTACAAATGTTGTGCTTGAAGGGGCCAGAGGACAAGTAGGAACGCTTACATATTAATTTTTAGTGAATTTGGTTGGTTGATGGTATCATTGGTCTAGGCCAGGGGTGAGCATGTTTACTCTTTAAGCTGTATAAGGCTTGCACTATCAACAATACCAGCTAATATCACTTGCCTCATCAAAGGAATCCTGGTGGCCCTGTGTATTAGGTGTGCTAGACAGGGTTCTCTCGAAAGACAAAAGCAGGACACTCATAATTTCTATATATGTGTAAATTATATATAAATTATAAGTATGTAAATATACATACACACACCAACACCAAGCAAGAAGGAATAGAAAAGCCAATTAATTCACACAGCCCTTCAGGGAGCTCAGTTCAACTCACTTTCATGGAACAGTTAATCTACTGGAGGTCCTTCAACTCACATGGGCTAGCGGGTCCAAGGTTAAGGAAGCAGACGGCAAAGCAGGCATAGTCTGCCCAGAAACGGCAAACAGCAGGGTAGATAAGCAACAGTCAAGCTCAGGTGCTTCACAGTCTCCAACGGGATGTCGCACTCAAGCAGCGCAGCAACAGGATTCATGCTGCCACAAGCTCACGGGATGGAGTGAGCAGCAGCGTGGTTAAGCAGGTCCCCAAGGGGCCTCAAGCTCTAGGGGCAAGATTTGTGAGTTGGCTTTGCCCACAGGTAGCGTAACACACAGATTGAGGCCGAGAACTGGCTTAAGCAGAACACTGCTTAAGCAGGACAAAGAGCAAGAGAAGACAGACTTGCAGGGCCACTTAAATCTATTCCCTCCAGTCAAACTGTGACTGATTAAACCCACATGTTCCTATTACCCAGGCTGGCACAATAAACCTAATGATCACATTACACAATGGAATGCTCACCCCTAGGTAAGTAGTTCAAACCCAGCAGTAGCTACTTAGGAGAAAGATTAGGAAGTTTGCTCCTTTACAGACTGAAAATTTCGCTAACCCTGTATTAAGTTGCTATGAAACAGAACTGACATTATGACCTTTTTGTTTTGTTTTGTTTTATAAGTTTTTGTTTGCTTGCTTTTTCACTCCACAATCAAATAGGACTTGATAGCACTCTCCTCAACTTTGAAGCCTTTCATGCAGAAAATATATGCAGTCTGTACTTCTTATTGAACACAAAGCCAAATACATTCCCAAAATGCTTAATTAATCAACAATGGATGAATTGACTACTAAATGAAGAGATTCCTTATATAAACATATTGTGAATTGTGATATGGGAAGGAATCATTCTTTGGAAATGTTAGAAATTTTTATTTTAATAAATCATGCTAGGCAATAATAGTAGTCTGAATGAATTTTTCTGTACCAAAATTTACTTCTTTTAAAAAACAAAACTTCCCTCCTTATTTTTGATGTCATAAGAAATGATCTGTTGAGAGAATATTAAGAATTATCTGTTTTATCCTATCAGTGTCCATGTTTTAAATACCTAGAGTTAATTTAACTGAAACTGCAAACACATCAAACCCAGATCATGTGTGAGACACGCTATAGAAATTTTCAACATGAAAAAAACATGGTTTCAAAAGTTTTAGAACATGCATGTGGTACACATAAATGAGTATGTTATTTCAGTGTGCAGATATATGAACAGTTATTTAAGAGCAATCCAGAGCAGACAGACAAGCACTCAGAAGACTATCAAAGGCTTTCCAAAGAAGACGATTACTGAGCTGGTAGTGAGGTTAAGTAGGTGGTTCAAAATGCCAACCTTGCAACTAACAGGCCAACGTTTCATCCCCTATATCATCCTGGCTTCCAACTTCTGGTGAAAGGAGCATAAATACACAGATGGATGAGGACATAGTTACAACTTCTAGACAAATGTGAAAGGGGTATAATCTGTGAGTAACATTTAAGAGAGAAGACTTTGGGTAAATTGACTTTTCTCAAACCATTGTTACCATTATCATATTACCATGAATGGGTTAAATAACGACTCTGGATACTGTTATTACATGCCATAAAGTAAATTCCATCTAATAGCAACTTATAATAACTCTATGTACATGAATGGACTTCTACCCAGTCTTGTGCTAGCCCTAATTGTGCTGTGTTGTTGTATTTGATCCCATTATTGGAGGCACTATGACAATTTATTTCATCAAAGATCTTCCACTTCCTTACAGAACTTCTACTTTTACCAAGCATTGTGTCCTTTTTCCATGGACTGGTGCCTCCTGATATCATGTCCCAAGTATGTAAAGTGATTTTCTGCCACCTTACCTTGAAAAATCATTCTGGCTTTACTTCTTCCGAAACAGATTTGTTTGTTCAGCTGGAAGGCCATAGAACTTTCAATATTATTAATCAACATCATATATAAGGGGGAGAAACTTGTACTTACCACATAAATTTGACTATTAATGCATGCTACTATGGAATGTAATATAATGTAAGTAATATGTCTGAAACATCTTGTGTAAGTATGGGCAGACAAGAGAAAAAATCCAGAGACACTCATTTGTGCAATAGAGAAAACTCTTCCTCAAAGAAAAGTTGTTCATTAACTAAAATATCCCAGCCCAGTTTAGATCAAGTTCATAAGTCCAATAATATCCAATATGTCAATACTAGTCCATAAATTCCTCTCTAGATGCATGCAGCCGTGCCATAATGCTGAATGCAGGAAGATCACAGGACAGTGGGTAGAAAGTTTTGTGGTGGAAGCATCTCGGTGTTGGTACGGATCTCCATGTGACTACTCCAGTTCCAAGATTCTGACTGTATCAGTGTAGCTCCATGTGGCTTGGCAATAAGACTATCTCTCAGAGAGTTGAAGCAGAGAGAGTCCCCCACCCCCAGGAAGGAATACGAAGTTCCCAGAATCCTCAGGAGAAGGCCATGCCCACATGGAGGTCTCACTGGCTATGGCCTGACTGACAGGCTAGACTCCACCCCTTTACAAGTCAACATCTTGTAACTATCACACATCTTAAGTGTTCATGTTAGCTGCTGCAATATCTATTTCTCATAGTTGTTGAATAAATTAGTATAGAAATGAGTAAAATTAGGAAGGGACCTTTCAGATAATAAAATAAATTTTGAAAAGGAATGGAATACTCTAGCAAGCTACTGAGTTGAAATAATCACTATCACAATGGACTCAAACTATCAACATGTCAGAGAGCCAGGCGATAGTTCATGCATCCAAGCAGCCTGGAGGCCACCTATTGACAATAGAAATCCTCGTGGCCCTTGAGAGTCTTAGCTCCGAATCAGTTTCCTCTCCGATTCTCTTCCAGATCCACACATTTAAGAAAAATACCTTTTGTTACAAGTCACATTGAAGTTCTGTAATTCATCCATTAGTGTTTTAATCCTCTACTATTTGCAGAGTCCCTTTACTCTTGAAAGCCAAATGAAATGATTTATTGAGTTCAAGTCTCTTAAAGGGATAATTATGTCATTTTGTTTTCCTAGAAGTTTATGTAGCATATAGATGTATGAATGGTCCAAAAAATTTATGGGAAAAATCCATTATTTTAAAATTCCATTTGCCCACAATTTAAAATTCCCTTTGCATATGTTTTTGGTGGTTTTTAGCGTACAACATGAATGAAAAGCACTAGTCAACCTTACCTCAGTCTTAATGGTTCTTATATTTGAGCTCACGGTTGGAGTCACTGTGTCAATCTATGCAGTCTCTCTTGCACTGCACCCTTACTTTAGCAGCTAGCATGTCCTTCTCAAGGAACGGGTCTCTCCTGACAGGTGCCAAGTATGTGAGACTATCACCAGTCTTGTTTCTAGGGAGAATTTGGCTATGCTCCTTCTGAGATGTGTATCTTTGATCTTTTGGCATTCCATGGGCCCCTCGGCATTCTCCAGCAGCCCCATATTTCAAATGGATAGCTCCTTCTTTACTTTTTCTTATACAATCTCCAACTTTCACATACCTGTAAGGCAATTGAAAATGCTATAAGCTGTTCACTTTTGTGGAATAGCCATTAAGAATGCTATGTGTGTGTGTTCGTATATATATGTGTATATATATATATATATAAATGCTATATTGCATTCATTTGTGGGCCATTGACTACGTAGATCTTTTCATTTTTCTTTCCTTCCAGAGTCAATGCCCAGAAGTGGAACTTTAAAAGTGTAGACTCAGTATTTTTTAAATGAATAAATCTTCAATAATTTATGCAATCAACATATCTTGAAAGTCAATTGTGTACTCTCTAGTGATAGGCATGGAGACATTCATTTATTATCAATGAATAGATCTTTTGCTTTTGGATTACCCAGAATAACCATAAAGGATAAACACATTTAAAGACATTGAAATGGCAAAAATATATCTATAATGAAATCAATACAGAAAAAATAATTCTAAGGAGGTCACAGAGAAGTAAACCAGCCCGCCTGGGTCAAGGCAGCGTAGCCTTAATGTTTCAAGCATAGGCTAATACACAACATTTGAAGATGAAAGATGAGAACACATAACATGATTTGTTAATATTTAATTACAATACATAATCTTTCCAATGTGTAGTTTAGCAATCCATAATTTAATGTGCTCTGCAAAATTGCTCTAAATGTAGTACCTTAAGACAGTTACTATCTGTTCTAGAACAAGCATTCTGTTCTGTGTCTCTTTTATCATTGGAATACAAAAAGAGAAAAAAATAAAATTATATTTTAGATGGCTCTGAAAGAGGTGATAAGGGTGTATAATTATTATTTTCTTTTAATTTTATTGGGGGCTCTTACAGCTACTACCACATTCAGTACAACATTTGTATCAAGCACATTTGCACACATGTTTCCACATACATTTCCCAATATTTTCCATTTGAGCCCTTGGTACAAGCTCCTCTTTAAAAAAAAAAAAACTCCCCTTTCCCTTCCCCCTTGTTTTTTAATGAATTATTTTATTGGGGGCCCATACAACTCCCATCACAATCCCTAACAACATCAGTTGTATGCGGGCCACCTTTACACACTCATTGCCATCATCACTCTCAAAACATTCTCCCTCCCTCCAGGCCCCCATTATAATCATTAAAGAAAACCATATATCTATGTTTTTATAGAATTTTATAGCTATGACTCCAAAGTGACTCCAAAGAATGGAGTTTTTCCATAGCCAAACCATTTTCTATTAATGTTAGACAATGTGATGATGTTTTTGTGACAAAATTTTGTTTTGACTTTCTAAATTCTGTTACCACTCAATATTTTTCCAGCATTAAAAAAACAACCATGATATGTGAACAAAAGCCAATACTTTAATCTTATGCTTATTTTTTAAATCAGTCATAATAAATTTTGTTGTTTTGGGCTAAAAGCTGTATAACCATGGATAAATACTAAATATTACTGATCTCTAATTTTGAGTGTATAAAAATGAGAAAAATAAGAGGTATCATGTTACTGATGTGTTTTAAGTATATACCACAAGTAGTTGCACATATTAATTGTTCACTAAATATTAATCAATATCTGCTTTTAAAACCATGTCTATAGTCATAGTATATTAATTCTTACATGATATTATTTTGGTTTTATCAAAATCACATCCATTCTAGCTATACTTCTCTGATGAGTATACTGTAAAAACATGTATTTCTAAAAAATTTTAGAATCCACCAAATTGTTGCTACAAATATTCATTACATTCATTTTCTAGAATTCTGAAATATTGCCTCATAATAAATATACTCCTATTACCTTATTCCATTGAAATACAATTAGTATATTTTATATTTGTTGTATTTAAAAATATATTGTTTATTTGAATCAAAAGAATTGCATTTTTTTTTTGTATTCAGTCATTTATTACTACATACACTTGATGAGTTAAAGAAAAGGCACAGCAAACCTTAGGAGCTTCTGAATTTGAAACAAAATTTGAAACAAAATGAAAAATTTTTAAATCTAATTGTGCTAAACAATGGAAAAAGAATTGTCTTTTCCTTTAGAAGAATATATGTATGGATACACATGATTGTATGACGAGTTCTAAAAGAAGAACTGTATTTAATCAGCAAAGATGTGGGCCATTGATTCTACTTTTGGTTGGGATCTTGCCAGAACTCTTCCTGAAATCACTAGCACTGCCCAATACAAAAATAATTTGAGTCACACATCTGGGTCATGCATTTCCTTTAAACACCCTACATTTATATTCAGTGGTAAAATAAATACATACATTTAATTTTAATTAAAAACTCATCAATGCTATCAATCTCCACACTGCAGGGTAGAATTGTCCCTGTGAATTTCTGAGAGTGCCACTTTTCTCAGGAGTAGGAAGCCGGTCTCCCTCCTGCTGAACAGCAGTTGATTTAAACTATAATTACAAGCCAACTCCTAACCACTGCTCCTCCAGGGATCGCTAAGTCCCAAATAAGAAGTTTGCTTTCGCTGTAGTTTAAGAATTGAACTGAAAACCATGCAATTGGTAGTTCAAATTGACCAAAGACTTTTTGGTAGAAAGATGAGGCTATCTGTTCCCATACAGATCTACAGTCTTAGAAACCCCTATACATGCTACATGTATGGATGGCAGTAATTTGGATAGTTTATGTTCAACATATTATAATTTTACTGTCTGGTTCATATTAAGATGATAATAAAATCATTTATAATTTTCAACACCAATTTTATGAAATGTAGTGTGGATCGTGCAGTTCCAATTCATCTCAAGGCATAACTAGCTACATTAAAATATCACCTACAGTTAGCAGCTACTGTATTGGATTTCATGGTAGCAGAATGAAAGATAATATTTTATGCTTTCCTTTGGGGAAAAGATTATGTGGAAAACATTCACTTATTGTTGTTTGGTTCCCTAAGGGTGGCTCTGACTCACAGTAACCCAATGTACTATAGACTGAAACACAACCTCGTCCTGCCCCTACTCGCAATGGATGTCATGTTTGAGTCCATGATTGAAGCAAGTGTAGCAATCAAAGCATCTTGGTGGCCTTTCTTTTTGCTGACCCCCAACTTTGCCAAGCATGTTGTTTTCTTCCAAACATCCAGAATATGTACAGTGGAGTCTCACTGCCCTCACTCTGTACTTATTCTAAGACACATGTGGTGGTCATATGCTTATGCTAATTTCATGATTGAGATGTAGGGATGGTGTCTAGCCTGTTAATCTGGAGAAAGCCATTGAGTAGCCAATGAGGCCTCTATGTGGGCTTGGCTTTCTCCTGATACATTTGGGAAGTCTTGCGACATTTCCCTTGTGAAGATGAGAAGCTATCTTCCTCAGTTGTTGGGAGTTAGTCTCAGAGACTATGAATCATGGACAAGACAAGATGGCATTGTCTGAGAAGCTGGAGGAGCCAGAGGAGAGACCACATGGCTTTGCCCTGATGGAGCCATACCTCTGAAGCTGGAGCGGCCACAATGGAGACCTCTGCCAGTGATGAGTTGCTTTTGCTATCACAGGATGCTCTTGATGGACCCTGAGCCCTGAAAGCGAGGAGTCATGTGGAGACCCCTGCCAGTGCCAGATTCTGCTCCCACTGACCAGTAAGTTGGAAGGAGACTCTATAGACTGATTTTGGGCATATGGCTTAATATCAGACTTATGACTTTGAACTGGACTGGGCTAGGATGTTTTCTCAACGTCCTGTTCCTCTTGTATATAATAAACCTTTTCCTTATATTCATATCTGTTGGCTATGAAAGTTGTTCCTCTAGCCTACCCAGACTAACACAGGACATTTGTTTATTCTTCAGGTAGCTACACTTAAAAAATGTTTCCAAGAGTGATTATTATCAGAAAATGTATCCTCACTCTGCTTCTGATTGTTGGAGAGAGAGAGAGAGAGAGAGAGAGAGAGAGAGAGAGAGAGAGAGAAGACTGATGGCCTTGGTTCTCTCCTTTTCAATGTTTCTCTCATTCCTTTTCCTCAAATTACTTCCCCTTTTCTTTTCATCAAAAATAGGGAAACAGAAAGGGACTAAGAAATCCCTGCATTGGGGGATTTGATGACTACTGTTTTGATTTTCCATTTCCGTGCCTGAAGGGAAACTTACTCATGAATAACTTCTAGGAAAAGTTTGTTCTTGGTGAAAATATTGGCTGACAAATTAGACCCCCAAACATACTTATAGAACTCTCTTCTGCAAGATTCTCTCCAGAAGTCGCTCAAACCCATACCTTCCAACAAGAGTCATGAGTTCCTAATGCTGTCTGCTCTGACATGCTCCAATTCAACTTTAATTTTTTATAGTTCAACATGTTGGATTGATTTTGGTGCTCTAATCATGATTCTTCTCAAGAAATATTGGTGTACAACAGTCCTTACTCTTATTTATCTCTGTCCTATAATGATATTTCAGTTATTTTTATGTGCATACTGTGTGGTCATAAATCAACAAGGACTCTTTCCTCAGGGTGCTAAAGCAAAGGTTTCCCACACTCGATTTATTTTAGGGGCATCACACAGAGATTTTTACAGAATTCTGGCTTATGCAGTCTTTCACTATCTCTACTTTTTCCCTTTGCTTTTCTCCAAATTAGGTTCAGCAAGCTGTGCCAAGCATAGCAATGGATTAGGCATCTCCTTTCAAAACAGTCCAGCTTTCAAAAGTGTTATGAGAAGACAAAACCCCAGGCATTTTAAATGCTCTGCAGTTCAAAGGGATGACAGCTATTATTTCAGTTGGCCGGCTTAATGTAAACTGTGGCAATTATCTGTTGTTATTATCCTGTTAACAGTATGGAGGGCACTCCATGGCATATATTTTGAAATATCAAAATTTTGAAGAGTCCAATTTTGTTGGCCTTAAGTCAAAATGTTCTTTATTTTGTGGCAATGCTGTTATGATTCCAGCTCTTTTCTCTTCTTAAACTTTTATCTTATTTCTGGATTTGGTGGGTGGGATCACATTATTTTATTTATGCATCAGTGGTGTGACTTTCCAAGCAATTTGTTCAAGAGATGAACAGGAAAGCTTACATTGGGCCATAATGGACTCACCTTTACATCTAACAAAATCATTCAGTCTTGTGCTTATCAACAAGCACATATGAAAAACTCTAAAATCTAAACAGTATTCCAAACTATTCTCAGATAATATTTTTACGTTTCCTTCACACCTCAGCTCCAGTCCATGCCTGTTTTTCTTTTTATGCACAAATACTGAAATTCAAATCTGTGGGTTTTGAATGAACACTTTAGAGGACTTATATACTTAAGTACCATAATTTCTTGATAAAGGTCATAAGTAACTATTGAATGTGGTGTTTTAAACACAATGACTGACTTAAATACTAAGTCTGTGCAGAAGAGAAGCCTATTTTCATTGCTGCTACCCAATGGTCTACTCACTATTCTGGTGTAGAAGCATCCCCCCACCCCAATAATCATACTTTATTCCATAATTTTCTTGGAACAGCTTATGATACTATATTATTTTGTAAGGTGAGAGGAAGAGAATACTTATTTGGTATTATAGATCTGGGAGAAATATCTTCGAGCAATAGAATTATAGCCACAGATGGGAGCTATACTTGATCAGCTGTTCTCTGCTACAAGGCAAGAAAAGATCCAAACAAAGCGAGTGTGTATCGAGGGCAAGAGTCCTGTGCGGCATCATGGATTTGGAGTGGAGTAGGGGCACATAGATCAGAGAGCACAAGGTAATGGAATTTTCCTTTGATGAATACAATGGATATGTTTACATAAGCCAAAGAGATTTCAATGTCACTGTATGACTCATCCTGAAGGAAGCCTTGTTTGTTTATAAATGACATTGGAGGAATTCCTCAAGGCCATCGTATTATGTAAAATGCTACTCCTTAGGAACATCAGGCATTTTCTAATGGGAAAATACAGGGGAGGAAAATTTTAGAAATGAGATCCCTTCCTATTTGGTAGCCTGGGGGTGTGGGGGTGGGGAATGGCTATGCCTTTACCCTTCACTACCCACCTGGTAGTGACTTACTGAACATATGATATACATGACATGTAAATATGAGTCAGAGCCTCTATTTGAACTCTGTCTGGCATACCTTGTGGCAATTAAAATATAATTGCTTTAATAAGAGCATCATTGTTATGAAATAGAGAGGTCATCTGAGAATAGGTGGGGGAAGTCGCTGTAAAACATCTTCTTAGGCTTTCTGAGGAGGTCAAGGGAAGCATCTGTTATCAAATATAATTGATGGTTGAGTGTTCACTATGAATAGAGCACATTGCTTTCACTGTAAAAGTTTTATGAAGAGGGGTGAAAATCATTATAATTTTAGACATAAGATTTAAGAAATTAAGTTATCAGCAACCTTACCTTCAAGGACTGTTGGTGGCAATTTGGACTAGGCATGGGACTGATTGCTAATCACAAACTCAGCTAGTCCAATCATTTCACAGGAGAAGAGGAGACTTTCTGCTCCCATGAAGATTTGTAATCACGGAAACCCAACATATGGTCACTATCAATCAGGATCCACTGAGAGACAGTGCGTTTGATTTAGGGAACCTTAGCATTGGCTGTGTTCTCATAAATATATTTTTTTTCTAAGGGGTAAAAAGTAAATAGAAATACACACTTCATTTTCATGAGAATTAGAAAGTGGATTACTGCAGGTATAGTTAGATTTAAATCTGACATATTGTAATTTGTTTTCTCCTTTGACCTGTGTTTAATTCTAGTTTCTATTATTTTCTGCTTTCTTTCAGAAAAAGGACTTTTGTGCTTTATTTGGTTGAGGATGTTTTTGCAGCATGGTTTTCTATTTTTTGTCATTTAATGGGGAGCTCTTACAGATACCATAACATTCCATAGTTCAATCACATCAAGTAGGATGATACAGTTGCTACCACAGTTAGATTCAAAATGTATTCTTTCTTCTTTAACTCCTTGATAAACAGCTCCCCTCTATTCCCTCCCTTGCCCTGCCACCCCCAGGCACCCTTGTTATTGTTCTTGCTGCGTCTAACACCATCCAAGATAACTATTTGCATTCAATTCTGTTGTTCGCTCCCCTGAAGTGGAGTTGCAGAGTCCTCATTGCTATCGGTTCCTCTTCCCATACCTTCCCCACAGACCCCCCCAATTACTTCCTATTCCCTTAGAGAACCACTGTTCCTGATACTGTTTCTGATGGGTTGTCTATCTTGGCTTTTGTGATAGAATGATCTTAATTATAGAAATGAACATAGGAAAGTCTAACAACATTAACAAGGTACAACAAATAAAAAGCATAACAGTACGGGGAGGATATAGTAAAGAACTAGAGAATAGTTATGTGCTTCATCAGTGCTATACTGCTTCCTGTATTTGTCATTCCTCCATGTGAACTTCGGATAGGGAATCTCCAACTTTCGTGCAGGTAGGTGGTTTGGGGGTCTCCACGACACTCCCAACACTTCACATTGATTTCGTTGCTTGCTTTAGAACTTCTGATACAGCTCTACTGAATGGTATCTACAGGGCTGTCCCCTGCAGTGCTGCCATCCAGGGAGAGGATGTGATGTGTCCAGCTGAGGTCTGCCTTGCTGTCATCTCTGGCAATGAGCTAGTTTGTGCAAGGACATTGCTCTCAGGGACTGGCACACCAGAATGAGGTCTACCCTGGCTCGCTCTTTCCTGCAGAGTTTAAATCATGCCCTACCCGTGGGTGGGTCAGTGTCCTGAGCCCTGCTTGCCATCTTCTTTCTTCCCCCATCTCCAGAGAGAAAGTCATTAGAGTAATAGTTCCTTTGGGTTATAGCAGTGAATGTTCTGGGTTAATGATGAGTTAATAATATTAAGTATAAGAATAAAGAAATGTTCTACATTGTGTTGCAGTGAGGATTGAACAATTCTAGTAATTATATATTTAAATAAAATTATATATTATACATATATTTAAATGATGAATTGTATGGAATGGGAACTATATGCCAATCAAAGTTTGAAATAAATAAAATAATAACAAATTAGAGAGAATACACTCCCATAAAGAGTAAATGTATGTGTATATATGTATGTATATATAAATGTGAATGTATGTATATATACATATTTTATATATATACTAGAGGGCATTTTTTTTCCATACTTGGAAATATTTTCACACTCATCTGTTTGGATGGTTGACTGCTCCTCCCTCATTTTTTTCTTCACATTTTCAGTGTCATCTAATCATTGTCCTTTCATGTCCATCTTCATTCATGAAGTGAAGGCAGGTGAATCAGATGCATGGTTCAAGAGAGGTGTACTGTTTTTGTCAAAAACTGGCACACTGAGATGGTTGCATGAGTTGGTGCATTATTGTGGTGTCAAAATCAGTCTCTCATCTGCCGTAAAGTAGCCTTTTTTGTTATACACTATTACCCAATCATTTTAGCATGGCTAAATAAAAGATTTGATTAGCAGTCTAACCAGTTGGAATGGACTCCAAAGGCACTAGTCCTCTCACATCAAAACAAAACAAAACAAAATACACACAAGTGAGCATCATCTTCATCCTTGACTTCACTTGATGAGCTTATTCTGGGCAAGGTGAGGATTGATGGCATCTTTCACTGGCTTGACTGATGTTTGCTTTAGGGCTCATAAGAATAGTACCAAGTCTTGTCAAAAAGTCTTGGTCGCATCTGAGCTGTTCTTTCAAGCAGCTAAGTTTCCACTCAACATCCTTTTTCCAGGTCAGTCAGAACCTGCAGCGCAAATTCCACACTTACCCTTCTCATTCCCAAATCTTCCTTTAAAGTCTCTGTAGCCAGCTTCAAGAGAGTCTAGGTAATGTCCCCATCTCTTCAATGGTCCGTTGTCAGTCTTCAAGCACAAGTGCATGCATTTTGTTGATGTCTTCAACCATTCAGTAGGTCGAGGAACTTCCAGAAAAAAAGTTTGTTGTCATCCAATATAGCACCTTTCATGAAATGATAGACCACTGGAAACCTGAGCTTTTCCCATAATACTGTCCTTGAATGGTTGTATTTATCATCACACAGGTTTCTGGGGCATTTTTCCTGAGCAGGAAATAAAATTTCACAACCACACACTATTCTCTTAAATCAGCCATCACAAAAAATGAGGTTCAAGTGACACTGCTTTTACAAATACAGCAACAACAACAAGTGACTGTGACCAGAGAGAAATTTTCCAGGTAACATCATTTGGTGCAATAATCACAGCAAGTTCATGGATGCTCACTTAGTGGGGGGAAATTATTCTATAGAACCTCTGTTCAGTACAGCTTTTTCCATTTTGGGGGGGGGTTTCTGGAGGGTTATCCCTTGTATGGATAAAATATCCATAACACACCAATCATTATTAATATGATGTACTGCTGAATGTCTCATACTGTTATACATAAGGTCTTCAGGAGTCAGAATCAACTCTGTGAAAATGAATAAAAACATATATACATACATATATTCCCACACTCCAATTTCTGGTCCATACCACAAGAAAACAGACAGACTGTGCATATTAAAAGAGCATATTCTGCTAACGGATTCCACAACTAGGCCTTCCAGCTGGTATTTCCCATGAGCCCTAGCTGAAGAAGCGAAGCACTGAGTTTATAAAGCAAGGATAAATAAGGTGGAATATTGGAATAGGAAAAGGAATGGATAGATGTCAGGGTAGAAAATTAATCTTTCTCTTAGAAAAAAGGGCAGTACATGCAGTGGCTAATAGCCATGACTTGCTTAATTGGCAGAACTGGACACAAACACACCTCCCCTAAGCTGGGTTGCTTTGAATATGTGCCATTCTCCCCAGGCGTAGGGTTCCTGTTTCAGGTTTCTAACAGGACACACCACACCTCTATGGACTTCAAGACATATTAGTACTAATTCACCCCTGCTCTGATTTTTCTGTGTCTGCTGTGATAGAAGCAGTTTGAGCCATTGGGAACAATGTTCCAGTTGCTAGCAACTCAGTACCATTGAATACATTTTGCTCTTGAGTTGTGGGGGCATTTTTGGCAGGAGGTGTGGACCTAGGGAAAAAGCTGTAGAACGTGCAGGATGCCGCTGCAACTCCCGGAGCTGTCTTGAAATCACTAGGTAGAGCTGGAATGCACATTTGCAATAAAACCCCAGGCCAACTCACCTGACAGCCTTCCGCTTTAAAGCTCTGAAAAACAGCCTATCAGAATGCGTTTAATTCCCCCCATAGTAACAGCTAAGGTACTGTAATAATTGCACCATAAAATCCTGTAATGTGATTGGACAGAAAAGTTTGTAAGGCAATTGGACCATTAACTCAGCCAGCTACACCTCATTTGCATAGCCTACAGTGTGGACCAATCGTTTTCAGGCTGCAAACCCATGACCACAAAAGAACATGTTTGAAAAGCAGGAAGTATCATTGGATTGGTCAATGAAAACTATACAAGCCTTGCAAAAGCTGTAATAAAGTTAGACCTGTGTCATGGAGCCAGGTCTCCAGAGTCTGTGCATGACTGAAAATGGCTAAATCGCCCTCCCTTCCCTGTGTGCCACACCTGTTCCCACACTGAGTGGCTTTTTCATTTATTCGTACCTACTTATTACACTTAGGATGACCAAGATTGTAAATCTGTAAAACAATAGACCGCCTCCTCTTTCTTCCATGGACTAGATGGTGAGAATGACATGACAGCCTGGTGGCAGCAACCCAATGCTCAGCTCCCAACCCTACAGGGCTCTTGTTTGTAAGTTAGTGGAAATAATTCAACTTAAATTTCAAAGAAGAATTGTTAGGAAAACACCCTAGCTGAACCTGGCAAAATAAGCAGAACCTGATGCCAATCACATTACTGTGAGAAAGCAATGTGAATTTTGTTTTAAACTCTTGCTGTTCAAAGGGTGGTCCCTGAATCAAACAGCCTGGGCATCAGCTGGGAGCTTGTTAGAAGTATAGGATCTTATGCTCCACCCAGGCCTGCTGAATTTTAACAAGATCCCTTGATAACCTTTGTTCACATAAAGTTGGGGAAACACCGATTAAAAGGAAAATGGTGGCACGGTAACAATAAAATGAGGAAAGAAATTGATGTTATTAGAATTTCAAGAAGAAACTCCAATACTCATATGGCAATTTCACACACACCACACACACACATCAAACACAAAAAGAATACAAATCCAAATTTTAAAAATCAAGAGAAAATAATTTCTAGACTACAACAAAAACAGAGGACAGAACACTTATTAGAATTGGCAGTGGGGTTCATAGAAATAATGTTTAGGAATGATCCTGGCAGGGTTTGGTGTACAGCTGTGATGAAACATCTGTGATAATTTTCACATTAAAATGTTACTTGAGTTGTTACAAAAGAAATTTTGGTTGCACTGTTGGCCTGCTAACTACATGGTTGACAATTTAAGACCACTAGCCACAATGCATTAAAACATCTTCATCGACACTCTAAATTCAAAAGTGCTCATTTTTCTTTCTTTAGCACTGTTCAGTGTTTGAATATCTATAAGGCAAATTGATCAAAAACTTCCATGCGATATAGAATCAGATAAATAAATCACACTACATACAATATATACATCATAGAGTTCTATGTGACAAAATTTTATTAAACAGTATATTTTAATTTCAGTCTAAATTTCAATTTATAGAAGTTGCTGACTCTACCTTGTATTATAATACTAAATCTCATTACTCAAAAAAACAGGTCTTAATTTTCTTTAATTTGAAAACTTCATAAAGTGTTTGAAATGATGTCTTGAGATTATGGTATTGACAAAAATTATTGACTACTGAATGCCAGAAGCATATATGTTTGTCTTGGAAGACGTACAACCAGAATCCTTCTCAGATGCTTGGATGATGAGACTTTGTTTCATGTATTTCAGATATATTGTCAGAAGAGACTAGTTCCTTTGAAAAGGATATTGTGCTTTGTAAACCAATGTGTCAGTGAAAAGAGTAAGATAGTCAAGGAGATGGTTTGACACAGTGTGTTGATACAGTGGGCATAACAATTGCGAGACTAACACAGAACCTGGTAATGCTTTGTTCTGTTGTGCGTGGGATGACTATGATTTGGACTCAAACAATAACAAAAGTTATTGAGGCATGATGGTCCTGTCAAATAAGAGTTGGGTTGCTAACTGAAAGGTCAGTGATTCGAACACCAGGAAAAGATGAAGCTATCTGACCCCTTAAAGATTTGAAGCCATTGAAACTCTCTATGGTTACATTTGCTATGACTTGAAAGTTATTCTGTTAAAATAAATATATATTTTTTTTCTGATCAAGTCTCTGAATTGCAAGTTATTCTTTTGTTTTATTTTATTTGGGGGCCTGGCAAAAATGAAGTCAGAAAAAAATTGACAAGATATTTTATGTTTATGGAGTAACACTCTCTGAAAAACAGTTTTTAATGTTAAAATAACTCTATGATTCATCAAACAATGGGGAGAAAAACAGGGACAATAAGTTACAAGGGCTATCAAGGGTCCTTAGCTAGTTTGTGTGGAAGATGGATGGACTTAATAACTTTAATTATTTTATGAATTATAGATCATATAGAATTTAAAGTTTCTTAATAAAAAATAAAAGAAAAGGCAATCTACCACCCCAACACTAATAAAAGAAAAAATACATTGTGAATGGAACAAAAAGCTCAAAATGAAAAACTCAGGGAAGTTTATGACAAATAGAAACATTCAAATATGGTGTAAATCAGCTTAAACTTAACAGTTTTTTTTTAATTATATGAACTAACCCAGCAAACCTATTGCCATACATTTGACTCTGCTGAAGGACATGATTCGAAAGGTATAATAGAACTACCCCAGAGAGGTTCAAAGATTATAATCTTTTTAGAACCAAATTACCACACCTTCTCCCATGGGGATCCTGGTGAGTTATAATCATAATTATTCTTTTGTTTAGAAACTTTTCAATTAGCTGCTGCACACATCAAAAAACAATACAAAACAGAACAGAATAGAGCGTACTGTCACTGAATCCATTCTTAATGCCGAGTGAAGGGTCGAACTATCCCTGTGGATTTCTGAGACTGTAAATCTTTACTGTAGTAGAAAACCTTGTCTTACAACACATGGATCAGCAGCATGCCTTATATTGGCTAAATTAACATCAAGCTTATCTATTGATGAAAACTGCATATGACACATGAAGAGAAAGATAGCTAGGGATAAAAGAAGGGTCAAATGACATGATCGCTGAAGACAAAGGAGGCGCATACACAAATGTGGTGAAGAAAGCTGATGGTGCCAAGCTATCAAAAGAGACAGCACCTGGGGTTTTAAGGATTGAAGATAAGCAAGCGGTCATCTAGCTGAGAAGCAAGAAAGCCCACATGGTAGAAGCACACCACCCTGTCTGATCATGAGGTGTCCATGAGAAGAGGTATCAGGCATCTAAGACTCAGAACAGAATCATGCCCATGTGAATGGGATGGAGAGGCATGGAGTGGAGACCCAGAGTCCATCTGTAGACAATTGGACATCCCCTTACAATTGGTCAGGAAGAGATGAGCCAGTCAGGGTGCATGCAGTATAGCACTGATGAAACATACATCTTCCCTCTAGCTCTTTAATGCTTCCTCCCCTCAACTGTCATGACCTCAATTCTACCTTATAAATCAGACTAGACCAGAACATATACACTGCTACATATAAGAGGACACAACACAGGGAACCGAGGATAGATAATCCCCTAAGGAACAACAATGAGAATAGAGATAGCAGGAGGATAAGGGGAAGATGGGGGGGGGGCGGGCGAATAAAGGGGTAATCAATCACTAGGATCAATATATAACCCCCTCCCAGGAGGACAAACAACAGAAAAGTAGGTGAAGGGCAACAGAGGACCATGCAAAATATTAAAATAGTAAACTATACTGTATCAAGAGTTTATGAGGGAATGAGGGGGAGAGAAAAAGAGGATCTGATATCAAGAGCTCAAGTAGAAAAAAATGCTTTGAAAATGATGATAGGAACATATGCACATATGTGCTTGACATATGGATGAATGCCTGGGTTGTGATAATATATGTAAGAGCACCCAATAAAAGTATTTATTAAAAGAGAAAAGAAGGAAAAATTTAAAAATGATGATAGCAAAATATGTACAAATTTGCTTGACAGAATTTATGTATGGAATGTTATAAGAGCTGTAAAAGCCTCCAATAAAATGATTTTTAAAAGCTGTAAAAGCCCCCAATAAAATGATTTTTATAATGATTTAAAAAAAGATATTTATTCCAAGTAAAGTCCAACCACAAGACATTAATTTTTATTTTGCTTGGAAGACTGAAAGATCAGCTCTTTGTGCCAGCTACTCTTCAAGGAACATTTCTTTGAGTTCATCCTGGCTGAATCTTGCTGAAATCAAAAGATATTCACTTAAATTTGAAAATGATTAGCTAGGTGAGAGTCCCAACTTCAGTAGTCATTGCATCCATGATAACTCTATGGTCTTCTGTGATCATTTTATGGACTTCAGCCAGAGTATTCCAGTCTTTCCTCTCTTGACTCTTCTTTAAAGATTACCTCACTTTCCTTAAAAGGCTTGATCCAACCAGATGATGCTGTTTTATGTTGTTCAATCTCACGTACTTTTTGAAAAGCTTCAATGATATGTGAAGATATCAATTTGAGTCGATTGGAAAACATTGGTATTAGCCTGGACCACAAAAGTACCTTTATCCAGGAGAGAAAAGTAATCCTGTCTAAATATATATATATATATTATGGCGGTCATGTGCTTATGTTAATTTCATGATTGAGATGTAGGGGTGATGTCTAGTGTGTTCCTCTGGAGATAGCCACTGAGTAGCCAATGAGACCTCTGTGTGGGCATGGCTTTCTCCTGATACTTTTGGGAAGTCTCACGATATTTCCCTCGTGAAGATGAGAATCTATCTCCCCAGTTGTTGGGAGTTAGTCTCAGAGACGATTAATCATGGACAAGACAAGATGGCAGCATCTTAGAAGCTGAAGGAGCTGGAGGAGAAGCCACATGGATTTGCCCTGATGGAGCCAGACCTCTGAAGCTGGGGTGACCACATGGGGACCCCTGCCAGCGATGAGTTGCTTCTGCCACCATGGAATGCCATTGATGGACCCTGAGCCCTGGAAGCGAGGAGTGATGGGGAGATCCTTGTCAACTCTGGGATTCTACACCCACTGGCCTGTGACTTCGTGAGTTAGAAGGAGACATTATAGGCTGGTATTGGGCATATGGGCTAATATCAGACTTTGAACTGGACTGGTTAAGATGCTTTCTCGGTGTTCCATTCCTTTTGTATATAAACCATTCCCTTATATCCATATGTGAGTCTATGTATTTGTTTCCCTAGTCTACCCAGACTAACACATATATTTTGAATACTAATGAGTCTAAGATAAGTATATTACTGAGAGAATGCAGCCACATGTGGATTGGGGTAAATTTATGCTTGTAAAGCTGTGTACATATGAACTAGAACCCAAAGTGCAACACTTTTTTTCTTAGTCTCATTGTTTATTCACACTTAACTGTAATGCAAGCTAATATTTTAGAAAGTATTATTTACTTATCAAAACCTGCATCATGAAACTATTTTGCCTAAAATGCTGTCACAAGCTCAGGTGTGTTTACCTTTTGTGATGCAAACATTATAAATGGGAATATCAATCTTGACCCATTAATTCCAGGAAAATAAATTGACAGCATTTGACAGGAGTCTTAGCAAATGTAACATACCCTTTTTGCCTACAGTATTTCAGAAGACTAACAAAATTTAAGTGAATTCCATGAATAAAAAAAATGTAATACTTCCGTTCTTCATAAATATCTGCATTTTCTTCTACATACATATCTTTAAAACTAGGGAGGAGAGAGAGTATCGAAAGAGGGAGTACATGGAAAGGGAACACTGTCTCCATCCAGCTTCCAGAAAATGTCTTTGTTTGTTAGTCACAAGTTTCAATCTTGCCAGTGCCTCTTCTCTGGGAATCTGGGAACATTCCAAGAGGCAAATGCAGGGCAACTCTTTTCAACGTTTGACATCAGAGCTCTATGATGGTTATCAAGACTTATGGGTGACTTAAGTGTTGATGTTCTCAATAGAGTAAGGAGAAATAAGTTCAGAGGGAAAGAACCTCCATTGTAAACTGGTTAACTCTGCTCTGCACAAGATGCCATGGAGTCATTTTTCATGAATATATTGATAAAATTGACACATTGCATTATATTATAAAGGTTTAGAGGGAAGCCTGGTTTAAACAAAATTGGTTTGAATCTTTAGAATTATATGTTCCTTAATATGCATCCAAAACAATACTGGCTCCTTGGGGTAAACAAGTTGAATACACGCATATCAGTTCATTTTATGTTAATATTTGCTTTTAGCTTATTCCATATATGTGAGTCTGGGTTGACTAGAGAAACATATCCAGAGACACTCATATATGTATAAGAAGAGTTTTATATCAAAGAGTAATTGCACATTAAGATAGCATCCCAGGCAAGCCTAAATTAAATCCATAAGTCCATTATTAACCTGTATGCTCAATACCAATCTATAAATTCCTCTTCAGACTCATGAAACACATGCAATGATGCTGAATGCAGTAAGAACACAGACCATTGATTGGAAAGTCTTGTGGATCCAGTGGCGGTAGAAGCATTTCAGTGCAATCATGGATCTCAACGTGACTCCTTCAGCTCCAAGGTTCTGGCTGCATCAGCATACCTCCATCAGGTTTATAGTCAGTAATGTCTCTCAGGCAGTGAGCGCGTGTCCCTCATCCAATAAGCTATTTATTTTCTTAGTACCTCCAACTGAGCTCATCAACCTGCGACTCGATTAGCATGAAGAACTCTACTCTTTCATTCTTACAGCTCAAACTGGCAACACAGTATGTAACTATCACATGATGTATCAGTGTTTTTCATTACTACATCTTTACTATTATTGTCCCACAATTAATGTATTTTTAACTTTGGTTAAAATATTTTACACTTATTATTCCACTTACTAAGATAGTTAAGACAAATGAAATATTTTACAATATCTTCATACTTATCTTGAAGTTACAGCAATCAAATATACCTTCCAACTATGAAGAATCTTTGTTTGCTGCTTATTTGAAATGTATTTGTGTGTGTGTATAATGGGTCCTACACTTATAATCATTAAATAGATATATGTAAACAAAAATTTGTTGAGAAGAAATATAACAAACCAAGTATCATTTGTCTCACATCTCTTATAAAATTGTTACACAGAATATATTGACAAATCATTTCTTTTTTTGTTTTGTTTTGTTTTTTGGGCATCACTGCCCTTTGGTGATGGGTGTAGGAGGCCCAGCCTTTGCTCCTGTGGAGCTACTGCTGGAATTGAACCTCCATCCCAGTGGGCTGCAGTCCCACACACAACCACTAGGCCACCAGAGCTCAGTCAGACAAATCATTTCATGTTACAAATGGATTCAAAGGTAAGGAAGACAGCATAAGGTGGGAGCATTCTACAAAGATTAGGCTTGTGTGAAACAGAAAAAAGGCTATGAAAGAGATCATTAAGACTAATAAGTAAATAAGAATAAGAATAAGAATAACACAGTGAATTGGGAGACTGACAAGTGGAATCTTTAATGCGACATCCACTTTGGTCTATGTCCTCAGTTGTTTTTATTTTTACCAAATAAGGAGTGACTGGTCTGACCTTCAGTCCTTACCTTGTAAGCTTCTCTTTTAGGTCTCCATCTTGCTGAGTAACTTTAGGACACACTGTCGATAATCTTCCCACAACTGCACATCTTGATCTATTAAATTATGGAAGCTCTTTGTCTCTATAGATGATGCTTGCTGAAAAATTCTGCTTTGGGTAAATTCATGAGTGTGTGTCCATTACTGGGTGATACAAAATATTCTTCTATATCATAAAGTGATGATTTAAAATGGCAGCAATATTCAGCCACATAACTTCCTGCGAGGTTGCTCTTAAAGGAAGAATGTGGGCTGAACAAAATATTGGCAGAGGGCAAATATGACAGAGGGCAAATCCGCTCCAGGAAGCTGTTTGGAGTGCTCAAAAACAAAATGTAATGTTGAAAGCTAAAGTTTGCCTGAGTCAAGTCATAGGATTTTTATTCATCTCCTCCACATGTAAAAACCAAACAATGAATAAGGAAGACAGAAGTAAATGTGTGTCTTTGAATGATGGTGTTGCCAGAGATCATTTATGATATCACAGATCTGCAGAAAAATGAACAAATAATGAATGAAGCAGTCTAGCCAGATACTTCTTAGAAGCTAGGTTGGGGAGTCTCATCTGTTGTTCTTTGGAAATGCTATCAAAAGGAACTACTTCTTGGAGAAGGATATCATGTTTGGTGAAGTAGAAGTTGCCTGGGGGAAGAGTGGCAGGGGAAGGAGAGAGAAAGGACAAAGGAACCTCAAGGAGATGAATTGGCACAGTGGGTCCCACGGTGGACACAGACCCGACGGATCCATGTTTTGTTCTCATATATACCAGGCCTCTATGAATAGAACCTGACGTGATACATTAAACACAACAAGAGCTCAGCCTAGACTCTTCTGTGCTCATGCTAAGTAAGTTTTGGTGGAAAACCTTGAAAGAAGGTTGCATATTCTGTGATTTGTCAATATCTGACAGAACTAGGCAGAGCGAGGAGGAAGTCCAATACCTTAGCCACGGGCATTTATCCCTCCCCACTCTGTTCTCCTGGATAAGATGTCTTATCCTTTTCAAGGAGACTAGTGCACTTCTTTTTCTTTTTTTTTTTACCTATCATGGAGGAGTGGATTTCGGTTCCCTGTCAGTCTACATACTTATTCAAATCATCCAATTACATTTCCCCAGGGGAATCATGGAGCACCCTGCTTTTTAATACTGAAAATCCGTCACTCACAGCCTCTGCCTGTTTGCTTTGTTTGAGCGTGTAGACCCCAGGTGGTCTTGTGTGCCATTCTCCTCTCAGTATGCACAAATATAGGTATATTTCTTTTGTCTGCCTCCTTTGCTTTTGAGACAATTTTCTTTTGTTTTTCTCACTACTCTCCGCCAATATGTGAGGATCAATACATTTAATATGTGCCATGCCCTTATAGTATGGCTGATTTATGATTCTTTTACTACCCCAAAAGTCCAACTTTAACATCTGAGAATTTCACTCCTTGAGACTTTTTCTCTCAACTTCCCAGCAGGCCAGATTCTCATTTGTTCCACAGCTGTGTAGTGGATCTTCTATTAAGAATACTGAAGACCCACAGTTACAAAACCCAGCAATATACACAAGAACATCAGAAAGCTTTCGTTGACAATCTTTGTGTTCTCTCTCAAGAAATCCATGATATTTCACTTCAATCAACATGCAAATTTTTTTCACAAAATTCCTGTTTTGAAAGAGATGAGATGTTTTCCTCCAATAATCTCCAGAGGAACAAGACTGGACTGAAAAAGGTTCTGAGGGCCTTTCATTTTCTTATAAGCATTGCATATATTTCATTACTAAAAATTTGTTGGTAGGAAAAAGTTTTAATAGTGGAAATAAAAACAGCTACAATACCATTCAAAGCTTACTATAAATCATGGAATGGATATTTGGCTGTTATTGGTATGTACATGCATTAACTCATTCACCCACACACTCACTGCTATTGAGTTGATGACCATTCAAACTAACCCTAGAGGACAGGGTAGAACTGTCCCTGTGGGTTTCCAAGACCATAACTCTTGAAGAGACTTGTACCCATCACTCTCAGGGAAGTAGCCAGTGTTTTCCAAATGCTGAGTTCACAAATTGAAGCCTATCCTTAGAGAAGGAAATCATATTTGGTTTAGGCAGAAGGTCAACATTAGCTAAGAAAATATTAAATAAGGGCTGAGCCCCAGTGGTGTAGTGGTTTTGCACGGGACTGCGGCCCACTGGGACAGAGGTTCAATTCCAGCAGTGGGGCTGGGCCTCCTACTCCCACCACCGGAGAGCAGTGATGCCCAAACCAAAAAAAAAAAAGAAAAGAAAATACTAAATGAAATCAACAGGAAAAAATAGACCAAAATGAGATTCAACATAGCAAAGATGTTGGAGATCTTTGTACTCCAGGATATACCATAGGACTGGGCAAAATTCCATTGTCATACATAGTCACCATGAGTTTACGTCAACTCTATGACAACTAAAAAGAGCATCCAGAATGTGTGAAACTTTCACATAAAATTACATAGACTTTTCATGTGCAATTACAGTTCAGTTTATAAAAGTCAAAACGTTTAAGCAGACCTTGGAATGAGGTATATTAGTGGTTACTAAACTCATGCAGAGTTGCTCGAGATCACGAAATAAAAATCAAAATTATGATGGTAAGTTGATGACCAATGATAGAGAGAATACTTAGAAAGAAAAGATGCTTGGTGAACTGAATGTAAGAGGTCTATGTTTGTGCTTATTCCAAAGCAAGAGGGATCAACAGAATGTTTCAACAATAGAACAATATCATTGCTTTCCCATGCAAGTAACATTTTGCTGAAAATCATCCAGCAAAGGTTGCAGCAGAACATTGACAGGGAGCTCCCAAAAGTTCAGACTGGATTCAGAAGAATGTGTGGAACAAAAAATATCATAACTAATCTCTGATAGATCTTGGCTGAAATAATCTGCTTCGTGGACTATGCCAATGCATTCGATTATGTGCATCGTGGCAAACCATTCATAACCTTGAAAAGAATGGGTAATCCAGCATGCTCCAATGTGCTCAGGTTGAACTTGTATGTGGAGCAATAGACAGCTGTGCAAATAGAACAAAGCCTACCATATGGTTTGAAATCAGGAAAAGTGTGCATCTGGATTGTGTTCTCTCATCATACTTATTCAATCTGCATGGCAATCATCATAGAAGATGGACTGTGTGAAGAAGCATGTGGCATCAAGATGGAGGAAGGCTTATTAATTATATTTGTGTGTGTATATATATATATTTCTTTGCTCACTAAAAGGGAGGAGGACTTGAAACACTTGCTGATAAAATTCAAAGATTGTACTCAAGGTCAAGAAGACCAAAATCCTCATGACTGGATCAGTAGGCAGCATCATGATGTATGGGGAAAAGATTGAAGTTGCGAAATTTTTGTCTTGCTTGGACCTACAATCAGTGCTCAAGGAAGCAGTTGGAAAGGTTTCAAGACACTTTCCTTGAGTAAATCTGCTGCACAAGACCTTTAGAAGATTGAAAAATAAGGATGATGCTTTGAGCATTGAAGTGTACCTGACCCACTTCATGATATTCTCCATTTCATCCAATGCATGTGGAAATTGCATGTTGAACAAGAAAACTTTAGAAGAATAAAGGTATTTAAATTGTGGCACTAGAGAAGAATATTGGGTCTATCAGGAACTGCTTAGTGGACAGACCAATCTGTCTTTAAAGAATTGTAATCAGAGTGCTCAGTAGAGGCACGGATGGTGAGGCTTAGGCTAACATACTTTTGACATGTTGGCTGGATGTATACTAGTACCTGGAGAAGGACATCATGCTTGGTAGAGAGGCAACTGAAAAGAGAATATGAATTGACAACGTGCTTATAGCTATGGACTCCAGCATAGGAACAATTGTGAGGATTGAGGGGGGATTAGGCAGAGGTTTACTCTGTGTGCGGAAATCAGTTACATTGATCAGCGTAGATGAAAGATTTAAGTGATTTATTTGAAGAACTAAAGAAACATGTCATAGATGATGGTATGTTTCCCTTACTGATTGGCGCATGTGTACCTCTATTTCTTGAACGAACAAGTGCAGATGGCACATAAGCAAGCAAGCTGTGCATTGTATCACTCTGGGTCAGAATGCAGCAGATGACACCTAACAACAAGAACTAGTTGAAATAGATGTGAAGGAATTGAAACCTTTGCACACTATTAGTGGGACAATGGAACGATAGAGTCTTCTAGTACACTTCCTTTATCCTTCATTTATTTTTTCATTAGCATAATGAAAGGACACCAAAGACGCTCATTTTCAGAATTCATTAATTCATTTAGTTTTTCTTTTTCTTTTTGGAACCATCGAGTCAATTCCAACTCACATTGACACTGTCCACACAGAATCACACACTGCCAGTCTTGCCCCATCTGCACCTAGTATTCTAAGTCATAAACTCCTCTTGAAATTTTTTAAACTGTTCACACTTTTTTTAAGTGCCACAAAGTCTGTTCTGAACCATAGTAACTCTATGTACAACAGAACAAAACGCTGCTCAGTCATATGCCTGTTTATTGAAACCACAAAATGTCCAGTGCTTGAAGAGCATAGGGAGATACACATTCACATACCCGAAACATTTCTTCAGTGTTTCAAGCAACGTAAATATCTGAAATCTTCTTTCAACTACCACATGCAATGTAACTGGTTTTCTTTCTAATGTTACACAAAATATATTTATTACTTCTCCGATGTACTTTTATATGATTTTATTACAGAAGTTTAAATATCTTTAATAATATTATATAAAATAAAAAAATAATATTTTAAAATTCAAAATATGAGGGATGCCTTTACTACATGTTATCTTAATATAACTATAATAGCAATTTTGTGACAAAATAGGAAGCCATGTTTCTCAAATAAAAATGAGTTTACAAATTTACATGTTTAATGCAATGTCTCATTTTTAATCTTTTGCTAATTCTTGGTTATTTTGGGAAGTAGCTTTACAGTATTCTACAGCATATAATTGCAAATAGCATAAAGCATGTAATTTAGTCAAATAAATCCCAAATGACTAAACTCTGGCATTGCCACATCTCATGGCCTTGCAAATAAGCAATCTAAAATTCAATCCATTTACTTGCTTAATAATTAAATTATTAATATTCATTGCAATTAAGGACAAAAAATTAAGTAATTTACTCTTGTTTAGTTAATGTGATAGAATTAAATATCTGTTTGAGAACAGAATGGGCAAATAGAATCATTCCAGATGCCTTAATTTTTGCCATTCCGTTTCCTGTTGCTGAGCAAATTATTAGGGCAACTTTGTCCATAAAGTATATGAAAGCTCTATAGATAGCAGGAGTAAGAGTCAGCCCTGAAAAGAAAACGCTCAGTAAAACAACCCTTATTTTTTATTAGTCTCTAAATATATTCCCCTTACATCCATTTTCCCTCTTCTTATTCTTTATTCCAGTGATTTTCAAATTTTTGTTGGATAAGTACTCTGCAGGGAGCACACAAACTCCCGAACTTAGGCCATGGAGAGCCTGATTCAGTAGATTTGGGTTATGACCCCCCAAAAACCCTTACTGCCATGCCCCATAAATATTGGGCCGCTAATTCCAAGGTCATAAATTCAGCTGCTCTGCAGAAGAAAGAAGAAGCTTTCCACTCCCATAAAGAGTCACATTCTTGGAAAGCCCTGATGGCAGTTCTTCTACCCTGTCCACTAGGGCTGCCATGAGTCAGAATGGACTCAATGGTAGAGAGTGGGCTTGGACATACGTTCTTATATCTTTTCTAAGCCTCAACGCTTCCCACCTCTCAGGTCGACAGTGATGAGAACTCCTTCTTATTGTCATAGTGAGCCTATAAAACAAAACAGAAATGGCTCTTTGGGTTTCTGAGACCACAAACCTTTACAGAGGTAGAATATCTCACCTTTCTCCGGATAGCTGCTGCTGGCTTTGAACCACTGAACTTGAAGCTATCAGACCAAGGTCACTATAAGTTAGGATGGGTTTGATGATAATTTTGAGTGATTACTATAAGGAGTTGAACAATACTTTTAATATGACCTCATCTTTCTATTTAAAATGTTCTATCATTCTGTGATCTGTTTGTTTGATTTGTTTTGCCATTTGCTTCTAACATTTTGACTAGACCATGAAACCGTATGAGGTTATTAAAATACACTGACTTTATTGAGTCAGGTGTACTGAGTTTATCGAATGGGTCATCATCTCCAACCATTAGCAGAATAAAACTCTTTCTTTCTTATCACTACCTTTAAGAACACATCATTAAATAAACCAGAGATTCTCAACCTTTCTAATTGCCATGACCCTTCAAGGTAGTTTCTCATATGCGGTGACCCCACAACCAGAAAATTATTTCATTTCTACTTCATAACTGCAATTTTGCTGCTGTTATGAATCAGGAAACCCCTGTGAATGGGTCGTTCAACCCTCTAAAGGGTGGAGACCCACAGTTGAGAATCACAAAACACACCATGTGTTCATCTGGACGACATAGTGGGCAAATCTGTAGTTTCCCATGTGTGAGAACAGAAAGTCCTTATGCCTTTTTAATTAAGTCCAGTGGTTTTCAGCCACACTTTACCTTTATATCCAATGCTAATATCCTATTCCCTCTTCTCAGCTCAAACCAGCCAAAAGAATCTGCAAATTGAATGAAGTCAGTTCTTTTCCTGTTTTCCTCACTTATATATCACCCCCTTCTTGGTGCCGAATCTTCCACAATCAGTGTCACTGGGAGAATGGGGTATGAATGAGCTTCCAACTAGCTTCTTCATCTCCTATATGTCACCCAGTGACACTTACTATGGATCCATCTTTCCATCCAATGGGCAATTCTTTCTGGACTGAACCAGTTAAAGTGGCTATAATTTTCTGGATTTTCTCACATTTTGCCCTAACCCTAAGAGTTCTGGATACTGCTATTGCATATCTACACAGAATCTCACTTTTCAATCATATCTCTGGAGAGATGTGATTCATAAGGAGGCCTTGCTTTCGTCTAAACCCAAAAGACCTAGAAAAGATTATTTCAAGAGCTGCATAAACCCATATCTGTCCTGTAGCAGCACAGTGTAGTAAAACTATTTTAAATATGAGCAGTCATCTTTTCAAAGTTTGAGATGTTAATCTGTGCTCCTCACAGATACCATCACAGTTCCCAAAGATGGCTCCCTTGAAATGTTCAGAATGCACAGCGGTGTAGAGCACTTGTTCTGTCAGTCTCCTGATTTCTATTTAGACAAGAGTTTACATATTGGCAATAAAAAATAAATATTGGTGCTAGTGTCATTGAATTACTTTTGAGACTTTTTAATGTGCTTTTCTTTTGAACCTGATTTCCCCGTCCCACCAAGGAGTTAGCCCCAGCCAAGACTCCAAGTAAAATCGAAGTGACCCTTTACCTACAAGGTGCACACGATTCCTACAAATTGTTTCATATGATGCAGATTGTTCAACGTGTTTAGATAGCAATAGTCTGAGTTTCCTTTCTTTCCTACTGTGATCAATGTCAGATCCAACAGTACTTTTGTTTCTGTCAATCATATTTCGACTAAAAAGTAATCCAAGTCATTCCCATGAAGTCAGTTAAGGCTAGAATTGTGCCTTTGAGTTAGCAAAGCTGTAAATCTCCATAGGAGCAGAAAGTCAAATCTTACTCCTGTCGATCTTATTGACTTGGAGTAAATTTAATGACTGAATGCAGAAGTAAAACTGGAGTACCTCAATCTGGAGATCACATACAACTCTATGATAGGAAAGTTCAATTATGAAGCTGAAGGAATAGTTAGAAAGCAAGGAGTATGAGTCAAGCAGCAACCTGATGGACAAGATAGGATATAATAGGGATCGATTTGAGAGACTTGTGGCACCTTTCTCTTTTAATACCCAGGGTGGGCCCACTTGAAACAGCTCTACATTTTCCTCAGTATTTGTATTTTTTTTCCTGTGGTGGGATTTATTTGTAGACATACCTCATTTTATTATGTTTTAGTCTATCAGGCATCACAACTATTACAATTTTGCAAAGTGATGTCCTGCGGTAAATCTTTTGATCAAGTCTTCATAGCCTGCCCATTCCATGTCGTTGAGTCACTTTCTAGCAATGCGCACCACTATTTCAAAATGCTGTTACACATTTAATAGACTAAGGCACAGTATGATCCTAATTTTCATATGCACTGCAACACAAATATTATGCAACTGACTCCTTGGCTGCATTTTTATTGCAGTGATATTTATGTGTAATAGGATTGTATCTATTTACTTATTTACCAAAAATCAAACTGACGTCCATCAAGAAGATGCCCACATATAACCACTCTACAGGACAGAGTGAAACTGGCCCTGTGAGTTTATGAGACTTCAGCTTCCTGCAGGAGTAGACAGCTCCACCTTTCTTCCACAGAACAGTTGGTGGATTCATACTGCTGATTTATAGGATAGCAAGTCCATGTTTAACCACGCCACCACCAGGGCACTCTTTTGTCTGTCAAAAGCACATTAAGATAAAACCCTTTGTGAGATGTGCTGATGCAAAGGCTGCAACAAGGAATTCAACCAAGGAAGCTATCCTGAGAATTATGGGCAACTGGGCACTGTTTCATTTTGCTGTTCAGGGATGAATTAGGAGTTAGAACAAACGCCTTACAACCACCTGTAATGAAAATATTGTAGTGAATATTTGTAAGCTTTTTTATCTAAATATCAGGGTATCCACAATCCAGATTTTCAGTTTCTTCCATATCTTTTTTAGTAGTTTATAATTGCATTTATTTTTGTTGATTTTCTAAGATAAAATTTATGATGCTCTTTAAAATAAACTACCCTAGTTTCTTTGTGCATCAAATAAAAACAAAAATTACACTTCTCCTCACTTTCCAAAATGATTTTAGTTTCATGGCTTGTGAGGCTATTTTAAGTGGGATAGTGTCTTATTTTTCCTGACTGAGTTCAATTAGCATATTCCCCTTTAAATCAACCTCTCTCCACTGGAAAACAATTTGTTGATTAGTAGTTCTGACAGTCTTCTCTAATTATGAACAATGTGTCTTTATCTACATGTACTTCTATCTTTATTCATCTATGTTTCCTGATTTACACTTTCCATAATATGTCCTTGATTTTAAAATATATTAATGTAGAAATGCATACATGCCCTTGAGTATTATTTATCCCTCCGTAAAGAGACCATCAATTACTCATACATAAGTTCAACTTGAAGCTGAAATTAGCAAAATTAAATTTACTAATGTCAAAATGAGACCTCGGAAACTTTACACACGGATGTCAAGAATTTCTGAAGAATACATTCAACTTATTGAACACTAATGATAGAAGTTTTAGCTACAGACGACACAAAGAACATTATACATGACAAAAGTGAAAAGTCATTAAAATACAGAAGAGGAAAAAATATGATTAAAGTAGATGTCAGAAGACACTTTGAAACATGTTTTTGATTACAGAGTAGCTAAAGAAAATGGAACTTTATGGAAATGATGAAAAGATTTGATAAGAGAAATTCAAAGTGCAGCGTGAGAAGAAAAAGTATTCAATGAAATTTTCAAAAAGTTCAAAGGTCAGAAAAACCAAACAGAAAGAGATCTTTGAGACTGGAAGTCAGTCTACCTGGAGCGTCCTAATCTAGGTTAGGAGGGCTGAATTCAGCCAATAGGGTCAACCAATACCGTTGGCCACGCCTCCCAGAAAAGGGCCCTGAAAAAGGCAGAACCAGGAGTCCACTGCCCTCTCTTTCAGCTACTCCTCAGCTGGCTGTGGTTTCTTTGACCTCAGGTTTCCCCATGTGGGTGTGAAGTCCCCTGAGGGTGTCCACGTTCTTAACTGTAAAACCCAAAACTTCTTCTATCCTTCAAAAAATCCACTTGGATCACAAACCAGGCTTAGGTGTGAATTCTTTCTCCTGGGAAGACATGGACAGAGGTATTTCTAACCCAAGAAGACTAACATTATCAGGAGGATGTCATCCTTGGTAAAGGAAAGGGTTAGCGCCCCCCCTCCCCCCCAAAAAAAGGCTTTCAATGAGAGAAGATGTCATAGTGGCTACCACAGTAGCAAAGTGGTCTAAACAAAGCAACCATTTTGAGGATGGTTAAGGACCTAAAAACATTTTATTCTATTCTGCATAAGGACTGCCCTAGTCATAACCATCTTCACTACATTTAGCAATAACTGTGTTTCTGCGACAGAAATGAAGACGTTTTCACTGAAGTGCAGGTTTTCATATCTCAAATCCCAATTTTTTCTTTGCATTCAGTGTCCCTTCTTAAAATTTTTGTGTTCTCATATCCTTAAAATTGCAGAACACCAGACTCAGTTACATACACATTGTTGACAGTGTTCTTTCTTTAAAACATGCTTACAGATAAATATATACATGGAGCTGAGCCTTCTACAGGCAGCCAAGCATTTCCCTTTTATCTTTCCCCAATATTCCTAGAAATGGAAGGGGTGTGAGTGGCAATTTATATAGTGAGAAGTGTATTGTGACTTATATTGTGTTTACATCTTCAATGTTTTCTTTTCTTAATAGTATGTATCAATTTTAAAATTGTGTGCTACTAATTAAAAAATACTTTTAAGTGCTTCATTTACCTGAAAATGTGTTAATCTTTGCATGCATATTATAAATCAAAACTGTGAAAAAGAATTATTTTTTTCTTTGTTGACAACCTGTCCCCACTTATTGAATTTCCTTTGTATGGTTTGTTCATAAATCTGACTTGTATTGTCATTAGAATGAGGTGATCTTTAGTTGATGATGATGATGTTTTAGTTTATATTATCTTTAGTTTGGTTCATCCTAGATTGAACCAAAATTAGAGAGAAGGTAAAAGAGTTAACCCATTGTTAGTCAACTTCTGAAAATGTAAGTTAGTTTGAGATTTGGTCTATTCAGACTCAGTTTGTTAAATGAAAACCAAGTTGTAAAAATAAAGTAAAACAAAATTCCTTTTGAACCTAATCAGCCAGGAGTAATTCAGGGAAGGTGAAGTAGGAAAGTGCAGATAAGCATCAAGTCTGAGATTGTAGGGGACATTATTCTGACAGTGCTTAGAAGAATGAAGGCATCAATTTATGGTCTGATAGTCCCTTGGGGAAATATATGAACCAATGAAACTTGCTTCCATTGTCCCATTGTTTGAAAGTCCTGTGATCATTTTAAATCTTGTTAATTACCTCCCAGGCTTATTACAAAACCTGCTATTTCCCCTCAAACTTCAACAGAGTTTGGGGTATTGTGTCAGTCTGGGTGGACTAGAGGAGCAAATTCATAAATACGCATATGGAAATAGGGAAAAGGTTTATATACAAGAGGAATGGGACATTGAGAAAGCAGCCAGGCCCAATCCAATTCAGTTCAAACTCATAAGTCTGAAATTAACCTATATGCCCCATATCCACCTATAAAGAAGTCTCCTTCCAATTTACGAAGTCACAGGCCAGTGGGTGCAGAGTCCTGGTGCCGGCAGGGGTCCCCTCATGGCTCTTCATTTCCAGGGCTCAGGGTCGATCAACAACACCCATGGTGGTAGAAGCAACTCAGTACTGGCATGGGGTCTCCCCATGGCTTCTCCAGCTTCAGAGGTCTCGCTCCATTAGGGCAAGACCGTGTGTGGCTTCTCCTCTGGCTCCTGCAGCAGCTCAGACACTGTCATCTTGTCTTGTCCATAATTCCTTGTCTTTGAGACTAACTCCCAACAACTCGGGAGATAGCTCTCTCATCTCCATGAGAGAAATTTCGCAAGATTTCCCAGAAGTCTCAGGAGAAGGCCATGCCCACACGGAGGCCTCATTGGCTACTCAATGGCTATCTCCAGATGAACAAGCTAGACTCCACTCCTACATCTCAGTCATGAAATTAACATAAACACATGACTGCCACAGGTATATAACTTGTTGGAATTTTACTGGATTTGGAACCATGAACCAGTTTGAAGGTAGGAAGTCCACTGTGTTCTTCTATCAATGATTCCAAGAATAAGCCCAGAATTTCTAGAATCACCTTGGCCTATGTCTTTGGTTAAAACAGTGTCAGACATACCAACACTTTTACCTGTCTGCATAAACAACAACAAAAGCCACAATTATTTATTATATCTTCCTTCGTCATTTATTTTAAAAACTCTATGATGAAAAGCCCTTAGTCTCGCTAGCACTGTTGGGCAAGTGTTGAACTTCTAACAGCAAGGTTAGTGATTCAAATCTATCAACCACTCTTCTGGAGAAAGAAGGTGATGCTTGCTCCCACAGAGATTTACAATGCTTTGTGTACTCTGTATGGATCCCTGTGAATCAGAACCAACTCAGTAGCAATGGGTTTGACTTTTGGCATACCAACAGCACATATTATACAAATTAGAAAGACATAATGGGGCTGAGCCCCGGTGGCGGAGTGGTTGTGCGCGGGACTGCGGCCCACTGGGATGGAGGTTCAATTCCTGCTCCCAGGAGCAAAGGCTGGGCCTCCTACTCCCACCACCTGAGGGCAGTGATGCCTTAAAAATAAAAATAAAAAAAAATAAAATAAAAAAATAAAAAAAATAGAAAGACATAATGCTGTACAAGCAGAACTAATAGTTAACAATTAACAGCAGTAAAAGTATCTTTACAGTTCTTTTTTTAATATTGAATGTCTCTTCTTCATCCAAGATCTATGTTTCAAGTCTCAGAGGATATTAAAATAATAATAAATCAATCATCATGGTATTAATTGTATTGTCCTTTTCTGATGCAGTGAAAACCTAAATCCAGGATTATTATATTCTTAAATCGTTTGACTGGTAAGAGTTGATGTTAGGTATAGTTGAGTCCACTCTGAGGTAGAGAGACACGATAGACAAAAAACAAAATACTTCACATCCTCTTGCATCCTTAAAATTGTTATGTTTGAAACCATTGTTGCAATCCATCTTATAAAGCATATTCATCTATTTCACTGCCCTTCCACTTTATCAAGGATGATGTCTTTTTTTCTAAGGACAGGTCTCTTTTGACGCCATTATCACCTTAAAGGAGTCTTTTGGTTACACTTCTTCCAAGTAAGATCTGTTTTGGCACCCAATGGTACTTTCAATATTCTTTTGTCAGAACTCTAATTCATATGTATTGATTCTTCTTAGGTGTCCTTTATACAATGTCCATCTTTCACAAACATATGAAAGCACCATGGCTCAGATTAAGCATACTGTAATCCTCAAAATAGCATCCTTACTCTTCAATGTTTTAAAAATACCTTGTGTAGCAGATTTAACCAATACAATGTGTCTTTTCATTTCTTAAGTACTGCTTCCATTAGCATTGATTGTAGATCCACACAATTTAAAATCTTTGAGAGGTTCAGAATTTTTTTTCATTTATTATGATGTTGTCTATGGGCCAAGTTGTGAAGGTTTTATTTTCTTTACATTGATTTCATCCACACTCAAATCTGCAATCCTGGATTTCCATCAGCAAGGGCTTCAAGCCCTCCTCATTTCCAGCCCTCAAGTTTGTGTCATCTGCATAGTGCAGGGCAGGTAGTTTTAGCCCTCCTCCAATCCTGATGCCACTTTCTTCTTCATATAATACAGTTTCTTTGTTTTTGCTCAGTGTACAGGTTGAATGAAAATGGTAAAAAGGTACAACCCTGATGCACATTTTGCCTGATTTTCAATTGTACTGTATTCCCTTGTTGTGTTTCTACAACTGCCTCTTGATCCCAATGAAGTTTTCTGGAATTTTCATTCTTCCCAATATTATCCAGAGTTGGTTATGATTTACAGTAGAATTCTTTTGAATAATAAATAAAGCATAAGCAAATAACATTCTTATATTACTTGCTTTAAGTCAAGGTCCATTGGACATCAGCAATGATATCCCTTGTTCAAAACTCTAGTCTCAATCTGACTTAAATTTTTGGCAGCTCTCTGAGAGTGCATCATTGCAAATGATCTTCAGAAAAATTTTACTTGTCTTTAATTGATGATTCAATCATTTCCCCCATTGTGTGGGGGATCACCTTTCTTTGGAAGGGGTACAAAATTGGAGCTCTTAGAGTGTATCCATAAGATAGCTGTCTTCCAAGTTCTAGGTATTGATGAATGGGTGCTGTACCATATGTTGAATTGTTATTTTATTAATGTCTGGAGCATGATTTTTGGCACTGCATTCCATGTGGCTAGAGCTGTTTCCTTTAATAACATTGGTTTTTAGCCATTCAGTAATTTGCCAGTAAAATATTTCAGTATTACAACTTGGGGCTTGAATTTGTTGTTGTTGTTGTTTTCGAGGGTGGGGCATCACTGCCCTCTGGTGGGAGTGGGAGGCCTAACCTTGCTCGTAGAGAGCTGTTGCTGGATTTGACCTGCCAAGCCAGCGGGCTGCAGTCCTGCACTCAACCACTCCGCCACCAGGGCTCAGACCAGGGCTTGAATTTTTATCTTCAGTTTAGACCATAAATTGAAATCTTCATTATTCTAAGGACTGTCAGAATAGTGTCCCCTACAATCTCAGACTTGATGTTTATCTGCCTGTTCCTACTTCACCTTCCCTGATTTACTCCTGGCTGTTTAGGTTCAAAAGGAATTTTTTTTTTATTTTTACAACTTTGTTTTCATTTAACAAAATGAGTCTCAATAGATCAAATCGCAAAGTAACTTACATTTTCAGAAGTTGACCAACAATAGGTTAATTCTTTTACCTTCTCTCTAATTTTGGTTCAATCTAGGATGAACCAAACTAAAGATAATATAAACTAAACATCATCATCATCAACTAAAGATCATCTCGTTCTAATGACAATACGAGTCAGATTTATGAACAAACTATACAAAGGAAATTCAATAAGTGGGGGTAGGTTGCCAACAAAGAAAAAAATAATTCTTTTTCACAGTTTTGATTTATAATATGCATGCAAAGATTAACATACTTTCAGGTAAATGAAGCACTTAAAAGTATTTTTTAATTAGTAGCACACAATTTTAAAATTGATACATACTGTTAAGAAAAGCAAACAAGGGCTGAGCCCCAGTGGCATAGTGTTTGTGCGCGGGACTGCAGGCCAGTGGGATGGAGGTTCAATTCCAGCAGCGGCTCCACAGGAACAAAGGCTGGGCCTCCTAGTCCCACCACCAGAGGGCAGTGATGCCAAAAAAAAGAAGAAAAGAAAACTTTGAAGATGTAAACACAGTATAAGTCACAATATATGTCTCACTATTTAAACTGTCACTCACACCCCTTCCATTTCTAGGAATATTGAGGGAAGATAAAAAGGAAATGCTTGACTACCTGTAGCAGGCCCAGCTCCATGTATATATTTATCTGTAAGCATGTTTTAAACAAAGAACACTGTCAACAATGTGTTCATAACTGGGTCTGGTGTTCTGCAATTTTAAGGATATGAGAACACAAAAATTTTAAGGAGGGACACTGAATACAGAAAATAATTGGGATTTGAAACATGAAAACCTGTACTTCAGTGAAAATGTCTTTATTTCTGCCATAGAAACACAGTTATTGCTAAATGTTGTGAAGATGGTTATGACTAGGGCAGTCCTTATGCAAAATAGAATGAAACCTTCTTAGGTTCTTAACCATCCTTAAAATTGTTGCTTTGTTTAGACCACTTTGCTACTGTGGTAGCCACTATGACATCCTCTCTCATTGAAAGCCTTTTTTTTTGGGTGGGGAGGGGAAGCACTAACCCTTTCCTTTACCAAGGATGACATCCTCCTGATAATGTTAGTCTTCTTGGGTTAGAAATACCTCTGTCCATGTCTTCCCAGGAGAAAGAATTCACACCTAAACCTGGTTTGTGATCCAAGTGGATTTTTTGAAGGATAGAAGAAGTTTTGGGTTTTACAGTTAAGAACGTGGACACCCTCAGGGGACTTCACACCCCCATGGGGAAACCTGAGGCCAAAGAAACCACAGCCCTGCTGAGGAGTAGCCGGAAGAGAGGGCAGTGGACTCCTGGTTCTGCCTTTTTCAGGGCCCTCAGCTGGGAGGCACGGCCAATGGTATTGGTTCACTCAATTGACTTACTTCAGCCCTCCTAACCTAGATTGGGGCCCTCCAGGTGTACTGGCTTTCTGTCTCAAAGATCTGAATGTGCGCATGCTCTCTACCCTTTATGGTTGGGTGGACTAGCCTGGCTCTCTGCAACAACCTCCTGTCGGTGCACATTAGCAGGGAGAAGGACAATTCCCTGTCCAGTTACCAAACAATAACATCTTCAAAATGTTGAGATGAAGCTTTCCTCCTCCCCCACCCCCATCCTGCTCAGTGGTTCTCAACCTATGGGTCGTGACTCCTTTGGAGGTCAAACAACCCTTTCACAAAGGCTGTCTAAGACTATTGGAAAACTCTTATTTCCAATGTTCTTGGGAACTGAGACACCACTTCTTTTCCTCACACCCCATTTGCACTTGTCAGAAGTCCTTTCACTTTCAAAGTTGACTATGTCCCTGAGACAGCACAAGAGGAGTTCATTGAGTTTATTAACGGCGATGCAGCAAGAACTGATTTCTCTACAATGTCAATTACAAAATTCTGGATCAAGTATTTGCAGTTCTGTCTGAGACTGTGTTGCACCTTCTTCCATTTCCAACAATATATCTTTGTAAAATGGGGATTCCCAGCTTGTTGGTTATGAAGTCTAAGTAGCTTTGTTATGGAAGATGACCGTTGTTGTGCTCTTGCAAAGACTGCCCTGAGAATTTCTGATCTGGTGAGAAAGAAGCTATCTCAACCTTCACACTGTGGTTGGATTTTCATGCATACTGTGACAACGTGTAGCAATAAAGTTTACTGTTGTTACATTAAGGCTGGTACCCATGCTACACTGTGCTTCAAGACAAAATTTCATTGAGTTGTTATTAGAAATAAATATTGCATATTGTTATTTATTAATCACTATGATTTATGTTAAATTTGTAACAATGAAAATACATCCTGCATATCCGATATTTACATTATGATTCATAACAGTAGTAAAATTACAATTATGAAGTAGCAACAAAAATAGTTGGGGATCTCCATGACTTGAGAAAATGTACTGAAGGATCATGACATTACGAAGGTTGAGAACTACTGCTTTAGCTGCACTTCAGACACACTTTTGTTCCTTCTTCTAAGAATCCTTTGTGCATTTTTTTTTCTTGGCACCACTGTAATTAGGAGGCATCAAATTCTTCTTTGGTCTCCCCTCTCCTTGTCAAGCTTTCATATGTATATGAGGACTATGAAGATACCATCTCAAAAGTCAGAGACACCTGTGTCTACAAAATGACATTTTTGCTTTTTAACACTTGAAAGTGGTCTTTTGAGAGAGATTTGCTCAGTGCAATATGGTGCTTTGTTTCTAGACAGTTGCTTCCATATTTGACATTAGTGGAAGCAAATAAGTGAAATTCTTAATGATATCAGTCTTTTCTCATGATCCTGCTTACAGGTAAAACTGTGTGTGTTTCCATTTTCTTTGTATGGAGGTGTAATCCATAGACATGCTGTCGTATTTCATCTTCATCAGTAAGTGTTTGAAATCGTCTTTGCTTCAGCAAACAAGGAGGCATCATAGGCACATTGCAGATTGTTAATGAAACTTCTTCCAATTTCATAGCAGGTCCTTTTTTCTGTGGAATCATTGTCAGTATATATTAAATTTAAATTTTATCACATTTTGTTTTAATTTTATATATTCTGTTTCTGTATCACTCTTGCCTGCCTTGGCTTAGCAAGATGCACAAGCCAAGAGAGAGGGTTCTTCTGTCATTTCCACAATTGTATTCTAACTATTAAGAATTGTAGAATAGTTATATTTATGCAAATAAAATAATGCTTGCCTTAAGTTTTCAAGAACAATTTGCGGTGCCACTCTTTAGAATAGAGGTAGCTTATCAATTTTAGTGCTTGGCATTTAGATCGGAGCTATTAGTCTACATTTTTTTAGCATACATTTACACAGGGAACTAGCTCAGTTACATATATGAATTTATTCCTATTTGAGTACATATGTGTAGATTAATAGGTTTCTAATAAATATTCTATTGCCTCCTACTTAAAATTAGACCATACATTTTAGAGTGTAGACTAATACATATAGATATATCAATTATATATAATTGCATATGCTTACGAATAATAGACATTAATAAGCCATGTATTTGGTTAAGTTATTATTGTCAAACTGTTTATACTAGAACAAAGTGTCCCCCATTGGTATAATATAATAAAATAAAATATGATTCATACATTAGGCATGCCAAAATTATTTAAGCATTAATGTATTACATCAAACCTAGGCTTTTTTTTGTATATGAATTAGAATGTAAGTATTTAGGTCAATTCAGTGTTGTGTATGTTAGCTTTTTATTTTTGTGTTTTACCTAGACCTCAAAATAAGGAACCTCAGTGTCATGGCGTTTAGGCATTAGGTTGCTAACTGTAGGGTCTACATTGGAAACCCACCGGAGGTTGGCTCCATGTGATAAGGATGACACTTTTTGATCCATAAAGATTTACTGTCTCAAAACTTATATAAAAGGTCTCTTTGAAAATAAAGGAAAGAACTAGCAGGCAAAGGGCATTGATAGAGGTCTAAATCCAGCCATGTACCTGCGGAAATCTATTTATATATGATTATGGGGGAGCAGATCTATGTGCATCTATCTGCAGGTTTAGTATTTGGGGAGTGGATGGGCATTGACCCTCTTCTCAAGTACTTCCTCTACTCAAGCTCATAATAACTTTAACATTATGTGAGAATTAAGATATTCTTAATTAAGCTTTATGACATGTATCTAGTGTCTGTGTCCCAATAGGAAGCTGTTTATTATAAATAGGCAATAATGTTTATCTACATGTCATCACAGAATATAGATACACATGTCTATTTGTTTTTACTGCAAACATATATTAATAGTTAGAGAAAACACGGGTCCTTAATGAGGATGGCTGATGCATTGCCTACAACAATTACTGCATTTTAGGGAAAAATTGAAATTATTGTAGTCCAGGTTTGAGTTAATCCTTTTAGCTTTGAGAATCTTTGTTTTCTCACTCTTCGACAGGGATGCAGTTTTGTTTTGTACTGTTTTATTTGTTAGCATTGACTGAGACGAGATTCGTTATTATTGTTCTCCTTCTCATTTAATGCATGCCTACAGCACAGTTGGGATCAGTTGCAGTCATAAACTCAAATGATTATGTGGTTTCTGAAATGATGGAAAGCTAATGGAACTGATCGAGCACACACTTTGTTAAATCAAAAGTTAAAATGTTTGGAAAGGCTTGTGGTTCTGCTATCGCTGCAGGCCAATCTTGGCTGAATCTCACCTGCCCCAATAAAATTAGCTCAATTGAGTGTAATTCAATTACTAGGTTTAAAGACAGATAGTCACTCAGGAGAGTGTCAAAGACATCAGTTGCAAATGTGTTTTGATGTGTGAAATGGTTTTTATTGTTTTGCAGCCTGTATAGGAAATGAATCATTTTCCATTTGATAGTTGAATCAAAAAGTTCAGTCAGAGAGTGTGAAGAAAAATAATAGGAGGTGTGAGATTTCGATATCAATTTTATTTTCAATAATTTAAGCTTCTTGTGCCATGATGTTTGTGAGTTTTCGTGTGGCCTTTGAAACAAAACAAAAAATACATATAACTGTTATGTGCCATCATTGTCTTATAGTGATTGGTTTGCATATTTAATTTAAGTGCTATGGTTTAACTCTTCATGGTAGAATTTTAAAATTTAGAGTAGTATTTGTTGAGAACAAATGCAGATTAGAATGTGTGGCAGTCACCTGATCTCGTGTCAATTTGAGGATTAAGAATGTAGGGATGGAGTTTAGACTGCCAATCTGGAGAAAGCCAATGGGATCTCTGTGTGGGCATGGCTTTCTCCTCTGAGAATTCTGGGAGATGTGGTACACCCTTCTTCGGAGCAGGAGACATGTGCTCACTCCCTGGGAGACATTGCAGCTGACAAGACACATGGAAGCATGCTGATAGACCCTGAGCCATGGGAACTGGAGGAGTCATGGAGTGACCTCTGCCAGCACTGAGGTGCTTCTACTGCCCCTGGATACACAACTCTGCATCCGCTGGCTTGTGTTTATCTTGCATTTGATGTCATTGCATGTGCTTCTTGAGTCTGAAGAGACTCAAGAGACTTATGGATTGATATCAAACATATGGACTAATTAACATTGGACTTATGACCTTGAATTGGAATGGACTGGGATGTTTTCTTGATGTACAGTTGTGCTTGTATATGAAACTCTTTCTTATACACATAAGAGTTTCTATGGATTTGTTTCTCTAGTCTACCTGGACTAGCAGAGAATGTTAGTGGTATTTGATATGAATATATCTAAATGATCATATTTCTTTAAAATGGGCACCCTGCATTTGTTACCCCAATTGGGAAAATCTCCTTTAGTACGTGAGAGGTACCTCCTCTGAGTAGAGGCAATTTGGATGGCAGCTCAGACAAAAGAAATTCAACACAGGAAACCGAATTTAGTCTCTGAAGTTCAAAGCACATTTCTGAGTGTTTTGTATTAATATTTAGGTAGCATAAAATACAGCAGTTATAAAAAATACAAGCAGCACAACTGGGGAGAATGATATTGTCTATTGAAAATGAGAATATTCCTTTGAGTAACAAATGCCATTTAGCTGTGCCTCTGTTCTTACTGGAACAAACCCCTAAAGGAGGGAAGTTTCTGCTGAATTTTCTCATTCATCATGAAATGACATTTTGCTTTCAGTTTCTATAACCCAACCTGGTCCTTTAATATCTGCTCATTTTATTATCTCACCAGTCTAAGGACCTCAGATTTTTTTCTAAAGAAACAATTCATTTCTGCCAGCTGTGATCTGTATTTATGTGAATCGAATACATTGAGTATCAGTTGGTATCTCCCCTTAAGCTGTCCAGACACCAGGTTACTCTCACAGACACACACACAGATATGCATTCACAAATTATGTTATTAAAGACATGACTCCTGGGCATTGGAAAGGCAGTCTGTCTTTGTTTTATGGCTTTTGTGTGTGTGATAAACACTGAAAGTAAAAAAAAAAATCTTAAGAGGTATCCCTGAGGCAAGGGACACTAAGCTATAATCTATGCATATATTAAGAAAATTGCATTGATACCGATCAAATTGCTCTTTTCATACTACTGTGTGATATTTTATGTCAGTCAGCATTTTTATATATAATTAGTTCATCTCATTGCACTGATATTTCTTTCTATGTATGCAGAAGAAAGGAGGACAGGAAAAAACAGAGAATGAAACAAAAAGGCAAGGAGAGGCAATAAATAAGCATAGGTAAGAGAGTGAATTCTTATCCCTATCTCTCCAGATTTAAAAAAAAAAAAACAAGTGAGACTTACTCACAATTTCTACAGTGTGTTTTGTGTCCACAACTTTACTCCAAGTTCCTAGATGCCCATGCAAGTGAATGAATTCAGTCTATGGGCATTGGACAAGAATAGATTAGAGGTCTCTTTTTTTTTCTTATCCTGTTTAGTAGGGGAGCTCAGTTTAATCCTGTTAAGCATTATATTATCTCACAGACCTGTTCAATGCCAAAGAAGTGGTGATGGCTACCCACTGGCATGAAGGGCAATAGGCAGAAATTGGACTGGAAATGGTTCTGTGGCATAAAAATTGATAATTCTTCCTGTGAACCACCATGGCTCCCTCAACATCAGTTTGGATGACCATGTTCTGCCCTGAAGTGCAAGAAGAAGAGAGATTCTCTCTCTATCTCAACCCCACAAGTAATAACATACCCAGTTAATCCTATCTCGGGATAATGTCTTCATGGCGTTCATCAACTTGTATTTATTATTTCCCCAGCCTGCATTGTATGGAAACTGAGAAAACACATAATCACGTGTAACTTAAGATTTTTGCAATGGGTAGAACCACTCTGATGACCGCACAGTGCCAGAGAGTGATTCCCACTCCTTTACTTCCTTCTCCTTTAGTGGACATGATGTCCTTCTTCAGGGATTGGTTTCTCCTCACAATATTTCCATTGTCCGTAAGAAAAATCTTGCCATCCTTGCCTCCACAGAGCACTATGGCTATACATCTTCTAAGACAGATGGATTTTTCCTGTTCACAGTCCATCGTACTTTTAATATTCTTCCCTAGCACAGCAATTAAATGCCTTCCTTATTCAATGTCCAATGGAAAGTACCAAGCCTTGGGTCAGGCACTCCTAAATCCTAGAAGTAGTTTTCTTGTTTTTCAATACTCTCAAGATGTCTTATGCAACAGATGGAGTTACTGCGACTTATATTTGGTATATCGATTGCCACTTCCATGAGCATTGATTGTAGATCCCAGCAAGAAGAAGTTGCTGACAACTTCAACCCTGTCTCCATTTATCATGATGTTAGCTATTGGTTCCGTTGTGAGGATTTAGGTTTTCTTTACCTTGAGTCCTAATCCATCCTGAAGGCTACAATCCTTGATCTTCATCAGCAGGTGCTTCAAGCCCTCCTTCAAGCCTTTCACCAAGCCAGTTTGTGTTTTAAGCTTTCCTCCACCTTTCTGATATTCTCTGCTTTGAGTTATAGCCATCTTACAGCAGCAATGTCACATAGGTCAGCTAGTTGGTCAGATACTTGGAAAACTGACTAGATCTGTTCCAGTCATATTTCTGTCCATTTCAAAGAAAAGCGACCTATCAGAAAGCTCAAAATAGTATGATAGCAGTAATAACACATGCAATAATATTTTTCTGAAGTCATCCAGTAAGTGCAGCAGTACATGGCACAGGGAACTGCTAGGAGTTCAGACTAGATTCAGAAGAGGACATGGAACAAGAGATATCAATATTGATATCGGATCTGGACTGAAAGCAGAGGATGCCAGAGAGATATTACCTGGTGTTTTTTTTGACTGTGCCAAGAGTTATAACTGTGTGGATCATAACAACTATAGATAACTTTGAGAAGAATGGCAATTTCAGAATACTTCACTTTGTGGAACTGGTTCATGGATCAAGAGGCAGTTGTGAAAACAGAACAAAGGAATGCTTCTTGGTTTATATCAGGAAAAGTGTGCTTTATGATTGTCTTTTCTTACTGTGTATATTCTCTCTATATGTTGAACAAATAGTCAGAAAATCTATCTTATATGGAGAAGAATATGGTATCAAGATTGGAGGAAGGTTTATGAGCAAGCTGTGATAAGCAGATGACACATCTTCCCTGGTGAAAGCCCGGAAGACATGAAGCACTTGCTGATTATGGTCAAGGTTGGGAGCCTTCAATTTAGATTAGGAGTCAATGTAAAAAAAAAGGACCAACATCCTAAAATGTACCAGTAGGTAATATAAGGTAAATGGAGAATATCTCACAGGTGTTGTCTTGCTTGAAACCAGGCAATGCCTTCAATGCAGATGAAAGATTCACATTGACTAAGGAAGACAGAAGAAGAAGTGGTGCACTTGAACTATGGCATTGGAAAAGACTATGGAAGAAGTAGGTCTGGAAAGCTCTTTGGAGGCAAAAACTGAGAGACATTGTCTTACATACTTTGGGTGTGTTGTCAGAAGAGACTGATCCCTGGAGAAGAACATCATACCCAGGAAAATGGAGCAGCAACACAGAAGAGGAAAATCCTCAAGGAGATGGATTGACATACAAGCTGTAACAATAGATTGGATATAAGAACAACTGTGGGGTTGTCACAGGCCTATAGAGCATTTTATTCTGTTGGGCATAGGGTTTCCATGAGTAGTTTCCTTCACAATGGCATCTAACAACAAGAATTGGAAAACACCAGGAGCTCTGCTTTAGTATGTGCTAACCATAAGTCAGAAGTTCAGATATCACCAGCTCTTGTTGGGGAGGATTATGGGGGCTTCCAGTTCCTTAAATAGTCACAGTCTGGAAAATCCACAGGGCAGTTATCCTGTACTATAGGATCATTATGAATTGGAATTGATTCTTTGGTAATTATGTTTTGAGAAACTGGTTCATTCTGGCTTGGTCTCTGGTTGAGAATGTGTATGTCCACTCTAGAGAGCCTGAATCTGCATCAACACTTTCCTAAGACCTCCTGGTGTGTGGCCATCACCAAATCTGGTGGCAATTTGAGGATTAAGGGTGTAGGGGTGGAATCTAGCCTGTAGATCCGGAGATAGCCAATGAGAACTCTGTGTGGGAATGGCCTTCTTCTGAGAATTCTGGGAAACCTGGCTAAATCTCCCCTTTGGAGGTGAGAGGCTCACCTCTCAATTTCTAGGAGATATTCAAGATACAAGGTTGACTCCCTGGGAGACAGGCTTGAGGAGACGTCACACAGGCTTACCCTGATGGAACCAAACCTCTGAAGCCGGAAAAATTACATAGAGATCCCTACCAGTGCTTAAATGCTTGGAAAACCACAGAGAAGCCCCTGCCAGCACTGAGATGCTTACAATGTCACTGGATCCTAAGACGTTCTTATCCACTGGCCTGGATTTGATGTCATTGCATGTACCTTGTGAATCTGAAGTAGACTTTATAGACTGGTATCAGACATATGGGCTAACATCAGACTTCTGGGCTTGGGCTGGACTGGGTTGGGATGCTTTCTCATTGTTCCATTCCTCTTGTATGCAAACCTCCCCCATATATACATAAGTGTGCGTTTGAATTTGTTTCTCTAGTCTACCTGGACCATCACATGTTATTTATAGCAAAGCTTTGGTTGAAATGCACAACAATGGACGTTGGCCTACTTGCTGGAAAGGTGATGCAGAATGGGGAATTTTTTTGAAACACACTGTGAGTTCATGCTATCTCAGTTGCAGCTAAAAGTATAAATAAAGCAACAAGAATATAAATATCTGGATGGTATTTTTATGCCTATTTTTTTCTTACCAACACATAATACAGTAACCTACATGGAGATGGGGAACATAGTAAATACTTTTTACACAAATAAAAACATCAGCAGCAAATAAGTGAAATATTAGAAATGAGAAAGATTAGTGAAATTAAAGATTTGTGAAGATAAAATTTTAAAACCCAGACATGAAAAAATGCAGAGTGATTTAGTGAATATGGAAATAATAATAATAAAGGTCCTTTATATTTCTGATGTGTCTTTAATGAGTTTAATCAATGTTGGTTTTCTTAATTGCATATAAATGTGTGTTTTCTTTTGCTCTGTACCAGGAAGCCTTAATATCTAGCTTTGGGTAGAATACAGCATTTGTGCTCACCTGCTAATCACCCAGTGGGGGTTCAATTTCAGTAGCACCACAGAAGAAAGGCCTGGTGATCTCTATCCTTCAAAGTTGCAGTTGAGAAACCCTGTGGAGTAAAGTACTATCTTTAACATATGTGACCCCTGAGGGGGAATAGATGCCATATAAATGGCTGACTTTGGATTGGTTTCATTAATTGTAAAGAAAAAGACAAATGGCAGATGAATATGAATGATCCCAATTTTTCCCTAAAATCATAAGAGCTGAATTATCTACATGGGAGGTGTTTCAAAGTTTCATGGAAAATAGAATTGAAAAATAATGGATTATCCTCCCCAATGATATTTGGAAGACCCTCATAAATAAGTAATAAAAATATGTTTTAATGAGTGAATCCATGTGTGTTTGGAGGAAAGGGTCTAAGCATAACACACCAGACATGGCTAATTCTTTTGGTCAGAGAATCACTAGACAGGCAACGTGCACTTCCATTTTAATTTCTCTTCATGCATGTTGGAGCATTTTTATACTTTATAGCTATAATTTAAAGTTTATATAATAATCCATTAAATATAATGTGCATGTAAAGCATATAAGGCCAAGAAATCTGGAAGGCTGGTTATCTTATTAACTCTGCAAGGTTGCCTACCAGGCTGTTAGCATAATGGTCCAGTGTGCAGAAGACATTCTAGGTGCTGGGTTGAAAGAATGGTTTTGCCATACAGAAACTGCAAAGCCCCTCGCAGTTCATGGCTCTCTCTGCCTCTCCTTTCATGTTTGCACCAGCAAAATGGGGGTGTTCATAGCAAGCCTGGTTTCATACAATTGTTGTGAAGTTTGAGTGAATTAGAAGATTCAAAAATTTTAATAATAAATGGACAAAGTATGATATTTTTAGATGTTAGCTGGCCAGTTCGGAGAGTCTAGCACTTGAATACTGTAAGAGGACCAAGGGCATGTGTACTCGTTCCCTCACTCTCTGAGTGCCATTGAGCAGAGGTTGATGCTGAGTGACCCCTCGGGTAGGTTAGAACGGCCACTGTCAGGTTCAGAGACTGTAATGGCTTACTTGGGGAAAAAGCTCTGTCTTTCTCACATAGATCAGCCAATGGTTTCAAACTGCCAACCAGGACTCTGTACAGAGCATCTCAACTACATTAAATACCTCTATCTATGCTAACAAATTTCAGCTAAATAACTATACTCCTTTTAATAAAATATCCCTCTCTCACAATTCCCCCAGTTACACAGAAGTTGGAAAGAATGTGGAACTCTCTCGTGTTATCCCTGGACTGATAGGGAAATTTGGAAAGAACTCTTTGCTCAAGGTTTATAAGCAGGCTGGCCCCTTTCTTCACTATCATTCAATGCCAGGGCCCCTGCTGAGAGCAGAGATGACGGAGTGAGTTTTGGAAGGGAAGATGTCCTAATCCCTCTCCTCAGGCCACCTAAATCCTGTACTGATATTGCAGAATCTACTAAAGGTGAAGAATAAATATTCCTGGGCCAAGATTCAATTTATATATCTCTGCGAATGAGCAATAGAACTTTCTGGAAAGCAGTTTTTTCAAAGTTATAAATTAGAACTGAATTTGAGGATGAAGGCCTGCAGCTTGCCAGTTGATGGTGACTTCCTGGCCATTTGGTATAGGCCAGTAATGGAAATGACCCCTAAAATACCTCTCATGATTATTCCTCAGATGTCTCATTCATCCATGTGGTAAGATTATCTCTTATTTATATTATAGGCCACAATGTTTTGATCTTCTTACAAGTTTTCTTCTTCTTAAAGGTAATGCACCTTGATGATAGCTTTGATTTAAGGAAGGGGATACATTTTCTGAACCTGTGTTCCAATTTTTAAAATTATGACCTACAAGTCATTCTGTGTGCTACTCATCATTGTAATATCCATGCTTACTTAAATAAATGCACTTAATGATAATCATGGCCTTTGTAAATGTGACAGCGGGTGCATTTTGCTCATATGTTTACATGCGATGCTGTTCAGTGTGGATATACATCTATGTCACTCTATGAATCCATTTAATTATTTTTCTATACAAATACTTACCTGGAATGGCAATCTTTGTGTAGTAAGCTATCACTGTCTAGCTAAATAAGCCTTTCTTCATGCTATTGATGGATCTTGATGGAGTGACAGGTTAAGCATTGTGTTTCTAACTGAAAAGCTAGTGGTCCCAAATCACCAGTAGCTCAGCAAGAGAAGAATGAAGTTGCCTGTCCCCTAAGGACTTGCAATTTCTGAAATCCTACATAGGGTAACTGTAAGTTAGAAAGAACAGTGGGCTTTCACGGTCATTAGTGTTGTTAAATCTGTTTACATAATAAACAATATCATGTTGCATGGAATTTTTGTGAATGTACCTATCTGGCCTTTCCTAAGAACACATCAACTGACATTGAGTAAATTTTGACCCACGGAAATCCTTTCAGGCCAAGCAGATGTGGCCTTTAGGCTGCAAATCCTCATGTTTTTCAGAAACAAACTGCCACATCGTTCTCCTATGGAATGGTGGGTTGGAACAGCAGACCTTTCAGTTTTTTATATGGATTAACATTCTAAACTGCCCTTGGGCTTGGGGATTGTCTTCGAGTTTACGAAGAGCTTTTTTTATATAAAGGAGAAGAAATAAACTTCACCTTTCACCTTCTATTACAACTTCTCAAAGTTTGTCATTTGCCTTTATTTTAGGAAATTTCCATCCAATCACCAGTCTACATTTTGCATAGTATGTGTTTTAGCCCTTTCAGAAGTGTCCTACCCAAATTTTAGATAAACATTAAGCAGCACTAATTTAAATTAGGCAAACGGAACTCTTATTTAGCTCAGTATTCTAGCACAAACCCACTGACACCAAGCTACCGGCTCATAGAGACCCTCATATAAAGTTTCTGAGTCTGGAAATACTGATGTGAAGAGAGCCTCATCTTCCTCCCACGGAGTCTCAGCTGTTGGGCTTGAAGCCTTGTCTTTGTGTTTGGCAGTCTGGTCAATATCCACCACCATCACCAGAACTTCTGCAGCATTCGACAGTAACTGCCCTTCGGTGTCTTACTGGTACATATTAAAACTGAGACCAAACAAAGTCAGATGTCGATGTTGTCATGAAAACAAAATCCTGTAACTCAGGCCTTTGGCTTGCATCAGGAAGTTCTCCAGGCTGCCAGAAGAGCCTTACCATCATTATCTAATGAATCATCCCCACTGTTTTTCAGAGGCAGAGAGGGCAGGTTGATTAACCTTTTCTGTGGGGGAGAAAATTGCAACTTTGACAGAATGACCCTGAACATTCCAAACGTGAATATAAGAGGAGATACCAGTCTGTGTTTCTATGCCGAGCTCGCTTGAATTTGCTCACTCAGAGCTGGGATTTCACCTATCACTCAGCTCCTTAGATGTCAGCGCCAATAGCATGATGCACTCTGAGTTTGTAACATGCCCGGTTTGAAGATTGGATGGCCAGAAGTCCTCAGGAAGTAGCAAGTAAAAGCAAATACCACATATACTCGTGTATAAGCCGAGATGTTCAGTACATTTTTAATGCAGTTTTTGTAGTAAAATTAGGTGGTGCCTCAGATAATATGTGGGTCGTCTTATACTGGAGTATATACAGTAATTACGAAATTCAGGGATGTGAGCAATTCTTCAATAGGACCATGCATAAAATTCTCAGCACCATCAAGAACCCAAAAGTGAAAATTATAAGATCACTTTCCAAATAAATCCTGGAATGTCACCCGAGGGGACATTGAGCAGTATCAAATGCAATTTTTAGTTTTAAGGTATTTCCATGAATAAAATGTACCTCTTGTGGACTTCATTGTGTTCAAAAGATTTCACCAAAAAAGAAAACATGGATAAAATGACTCATGAGAAAATGAGCAAGGAAGAATCCTTAATTTAATCTCTGGAAACACAAAGCCAGTTAGCAAGTAGAGGGTCTTTACAATAAAAAGCCCCTCAAAGAATGATTTCACCACCAGTCAGAAACAATAATTTAACATATAGTATGCATGTTTCATGGAATAATTTTCACCCTTTTAGTTGTAATCAGGACTCAAAAATCTATATTACTAAGTTAATCAACTTTTATTTCCCTGTTTTCTTTTATTTTCTGGAGATACCCAGTTGAACAAGTTCCATAGGTTCAACTTAAATTATCTCTGGAGAGGGCTGGCTACCCCTGGAGCTCATGGCTGATAGCACCTCTACATTTTAAATCCACTTTCAATGGGTGTGCAAGAAATTCAAAATTCATAACAGTTCCTTTCTATCTCCTGGCTCTGTGCCACACGCAGACACCAACACACCAAATCAGAACAACGGCAGCTGACAACAATGTAGTGATTTCTGGTGTTTAAATGTTTGTGTTAGTTTGCTTACAGCATTAGAGCAATATGAAGTCTGAAGAAACAGTCCCTATGGGACTGCTGAAGAAGGGGTAAGGCAATAGCAGAATCAAAAAAATATTGTTGGAAAAGAATATTTTAAGTACCAGGAATTGAAAAAGGACTAACAAGTTTAAAAGAACTCTAGACCTCGACATGACGGAATGACAGAGTGGCTGCCCAAAAGGGAGACAATGAGGACAATTGTGAGGATGATACAGGGTCTGGAAGTGCCCCGTTCTACCATGCTTCATGCCACTGTGAGTGGGAACCAATTGGACAGCACACAACAACAACAGCAACAACAAGAACAACATGGATTACAATTGCTTTTATAAAGGTTAGCACTTGCATATGAATGACTCGATATTGTAAGTGTAAAGTTGGTATGGTGCACCCAATCCATGGATCCATATAGTATTAAAGAATTAAAGAAGAAATACCGAAAATTCCTTTTAATTACTGATTGACCTTGAATGAGCACTTGACTCATGATGATCCAAAGTGCAGAGGAGAAGGGCAAAGTAGGGGCTTCAAACCATTGATATTTAGAAAACAGAGCTCTAAGATGGTCTGATGATGGTTCTCTAGGTGGGTGAAAAACATCTACAAATCCCTTCCTTTCTCTTTGAATATTGAATAATAACCATTCTCTCTCTCTCTCTCTCTCTCTCTCTCTCTCTCTCTCTCTCTCTCTCACACACACACACACACACACACACACACACACACACACACACGTTGAGCCTTCACTCAGCTCTGCTACCATCTTGGCTGAAAGAAGACCAAGATTGAATTTCACTGATTCCCAAGTGAGTTCACTGTTTACTCAACACATGAACTGTTTAGCTGATTTTAACATACTGCATTTAAAGACTGCTTTGATTTGTATCATAAGCTCCAGAAACCTTAAATAAAGAGGACATTCTCAACAGCTGGATCTTTCTGATAAAAACCTATCTCTGCTTCATTTTCTGTATCTTTGCTTGTTTTCTTCACAATGGAGTGTATCTCAGAGGTATTATATCATTGGAGAGTACCCTCCTAAAATGGTGATGTTTTTCATGTGTTTCAGTATATGAAACCCAGGACTGATGAACCTGTAGAGACAGCAAGGAGAATAAGGGTTTGCATGGCAGAAAACAGTGGTAGGGTTGGGGATGAGGGTGAAAGGGAGGCAATGTCAAGTAGTCCAGCACAAAAAGAAAGCTAGGAAAATGGTTGTGGTAGCAATTGTGCAAATCGGCTGGAGATGATTGAACTATGGAATGATAGACGTTTTAACTCCCAATTAATAAAAAATTAAAGAGGTCTTGTGCTGCTGTTGCAAAAAAAAGAAAACAAGTTTTTGATGCATTAATTTTACTGCAGGATATACTACATGTAGTTCAATTGAAATTTTACATACATAATTTTCCAAAAAATAGGAGCCACTGAACAGGTATTATCTTAATAGCTATTCATTTCCAATAAAAAGGAAATCCTATGGGCTTTATAAATACACTGCACATTATTGAATCATAAAGTGGCTAATTAGTTTTGTGAATTTAAACTGCTATGATTGCAAATGCAAACTAATTACTGATTATACTGTGCAATCTTGAATCACTTTTTTCCTCTGCTTACTATTTCAATAGTTGTAAATGTAAATTCACTAGAGAATGGGTGCATTTCCCTTGCATCTAGATCATCAGCTTTAAATTAGTAAATGATCTCATTATTTACCATATAGATATCTGTTCCCCCCTCAAGTAAAATCACAAGCAAATAGAATCTCATCTTTAAGAAACACCTTATGTTCTTCCTTGGCCAGCATGATACACGGCAGAGTTTAGTCTAACTTTGATGTCTGACATAGAAGCCGAGGTCCTTTAATTAACACTGGCAGGCTCTGGCAATTGTGCCTTACAGCACTCAGCTTGGCTCTCCAGCAAACCTAGCCACAAATGCTTGCATACAGTAAGAAATAAATACAATCCTTGTCTATTCTTTCCAATGGCCATGGAAGAAATACGGAAAAAAGTATGAAACCAATTGAATACATAAATGTGCTCAGTTCACCAAGAAAACAAATTCTGAGAAAATGCTACAGTTATTTATTTATTAATTATCTCATAATCCAATATTTCACACATGACAATAATAGAATGTGTACTATTGGATTATTTGGAGCAGTAAAGGACCTGCATCAGGCAGTTACAGACTCTGAAGTCTTAGACACGTTTCCTAATATGGGAACTTTGTGTACAGTTGGAAAAGAAACTCCAACTGCTGCTGAGGAAGTGGAGAAGGAGTGTGGTCTTCTAGAGGTGCTTGGATGTGTGGAGAGTGGATGGTGAGCGTGGTGGGTGGGATGCTGCGCAGTTATTCCTGAGTACACGGCGTGCTGAGGTTAGGATAGCACCAGCCAGCTTCCACACAGAGGTGGGCTGCCTTCTGAAGCAGGAAGGAATCAGGAGTCCAGACATGGGTTCCAACTTTCAACCCAAGTGATGGTCCTAAAAGGAACTGACGTGGAATCCCTGTTATGTGGGGACTACAAGCCCTCACATCAGCTGACTAGTCTCTGTGCAGAGTCTTGTGCTTCTTTAATGCCACTTCAGGGATGGGCACCATTGAGGGTAAGGCTTACTACTCCTTGGGCCAGCTTGGGGAGTTGGAGAATGGAAGTCAGTGCCAAGGGAAAGAAGCTGTGTCCCATTTTCATTCTGTTGAGAGGGCTCTGCGTGACTGGTTCTCATGATTCTCACGGGACACAATGGCACAAGGAGAAAGAACCTTCCAGTCAGTGTGGGGGATTGTCCAACGGGGGAGGGGGGACAATGGGCAGATTGTATCCCCCTTCATATTACTCACCAATTCAACTTGGCCGAAGGAGCCCCTTGCCCTGGGAAGCTACTAATGTCATTTTGAGGTTGTTGAGAGAATGAACTGGGCCCGCTCATCCTGAAGATATAGTGATGACGGGAAGAAAGAGACACTGAGTTAGAAAGGAGTGGCATTTGTGCCACATTGGCTCTGCAAGACAAAGCTAGCCTTCCTTGTGAATTTAGGTCTGAGCTCTACTGAAGTGATATAGGGAACAGGGAAGTGGCAGTCATAGCTATCCTTAGCAAGGCCCAAGAGAGTCCTCCCAGCTCAGGTCAGGGATGTGTAGCTTTACACCAAAGTCAATTGTTTTAATCATGATCTAGATTTTGCAACTTAATTATGGCTATCCATATTGTGTGGGTATGTTTCCAAGACAGACACTCATTTACGCAATACATTTCAGTTTACAAACGTGGGTGCTGTCCTGTTTTGAAGTCTCATTCACCCCGAGGGAGCTCTGGGGTTGCTAACCACTAAGTTGGTGGCTCAAACTCCCCAGCTGCTCAAAAAAGACAGTGTGGTTTTCTGCTTTTACTAAAACAACAGCTTCAGAAAGCCAGAGGCAGTTCCACACTTTTCTACAGAGTCCGCAAGATTCAAAATCGACTCAGTGGCAGCAAATTCAGGTTTGTTTATCTTTAGGACTTCAGTATTTCATCTCTTTAATGGAAAAGTCACTGCTGGGGCTGAGCCCCGGTGGCGTAAGTAGTTGATTGCGGGTCTGCACTGGGTAACTCCCACTACCACCAGAGGGCAGTGATGCCCCTCCCCCCAAAATAAACAAAAAAACAAAACAAAAAGTCGCTGCTATCAGGTCGATTCCAATTTACATAGGGTTTCTTACACTGCCAATCTCTAGAGGAAAAGATGGCATCGTTTTCCTCCCGTGCAGTGCCTGGTCGTTTGAATCAGGGACCTTGCAGTTAGTCACCTGAAGTGTTATACCCAGTGTCACTAGAGCGCCATGCCTTGGCCTTCATGGAAGCTATATGATTTTGTATCAAATTGGAAATGTAAAAGTGTGAGGGTGAAGCCTTCTTGCGGGCGTGACCTTATCATAAGGAGGGTCCTGAGAAGCTCCCCTCTCTCTCTGCCTCCACCTTCCTATAGAGGAGCCAGCCTGCTCCAGCCCCTTGCGGTAGCTGCCACCATTGGGTGCCCACATCTCTGCATCATCAGCCTGTCATCCTGCTGCATTCTGTCTTACTGCATGTGGTTGCATGAGTCTGAACAGGGATTTATGCACTAGTCTCGAATTTACGGACTTGAATTGGACTGGGGGGTTTCCCTGATCTCTAAAGCTTCTCGATATAAAGTTCTTTCTTAATCATATATGAGTGCCACTGGATGTGTTTCTCTAGACAACCCAACCTAACAGAGCCATCATTTGTTGGCAATTTATAAAGCAAAGCAAAGGGAATGGGTTTCACTGTCCCTCTCTCCCTTCTCTAAGCTTCTATGGGGCTTCCTGAGATGAACATATTCCTACAGTATTTGAGTATCTGTGTTACTGCCTTGGGAAATGCATTGACCTTGGGCAAATATGTCAAAAGTCATCTGTCTGCCGGCCTTTTGTAATATTCTCTACTTTACTAGACCACATGTCACTTTAGGGGATGCCCTTGCTCAAACTTGCCTGACACTCTAAAACAGTGGTTTTCAACCTTCCTCATGTCACAAACCTTTAATACAGTTCCTCATGCTGTGGTGACGCCCCCAACTATAAAACCACTTTTGTTGCTACTTCATAACTGTCATTTTGCACTGTTATGAAACAGGTGACCTCTGTGAAACGGCTGCTCTACTTTCAAAGGGGTCTCTGACTCACAGGTTGAGGACCACTGCTCTAAAACATTATTTACTTTCTCTGTGCTCTTCTATCATTCACATATCACACCAAGACACAAAAAAGAATTTGATGATCACCAAATCTAAGAGGGTGACCATCATCATTGATAGATTCATCATACTCAAAAAGTTGTAATTAATGAAGTTAAATGCACACAAAGTGTATATTCTGGAACTTTCATTGATAAGAAGCAGAAAATTAAAGTTCAGATAAAAGTTTTATCTCTAACAGAATTGGGATCATCATCTGATTCTACAAATTAATCCAAGCTTTCCCCTGAGAAGCTTTTTCAAGCTATTATTATTTATCTCCCTGGGAAAATACTTTCTACAATTTCCTCTTTTTTATGCTTTATTGTGGAATTGTGGTGTATTTAGGGACCTGCATTGCATGTATATATACTTATTTGCTCAACCAAAACCCATATTAAAATCAGGGACCTACACTATTTTGACAAGTGGAATTTCATTAAATTCAATTCTTGGTACATAAAACTTTGAATGGACCATGTTGTTCATCCTTATATTCATTGCTCTTGATTCCTCTCTCACTGGCCCCACTGTTCCTACTATAGTTCAGATAACCCTCATATCTATTACAATAAAAATAGAGATCAATTGTCTTCCAATCTCACTCATGGCACTCGGTTTCATACAATTTCCTGTGGCTATGATCACTCAGAAACACAAATCAGTGTGTTAGTCCAAGTAGACTAGAGGAACAAATTTCATAGACATGCAAATAGATATAAGGAAATGGTTTATATACAAGAGGAACAGTTCATTGAGCCCAGTCCAGTTCAAGTCATAAATCCGATATTAAGCCATATGCCCAAAATCAGTCTATAAAGTCTCCTTCTGACTCACGAAGTCACAGGTCAGTGGGTGCAGAATCCCGGCAATGGCAGGGGTCTCCACATGGCTCCTTGCTTCCAGGGCTTAGGGTCCATCAACAGCAGAAGCAACTCATCACTGGCAGATGTCTCCATGTGGCCGCCCCAGCTTCAGAGGTCTGGCTCCATCAGGACAAAGCCATGTGGTCTCTCTGCCGGCTCCTCCAGCTTCTCGGACGCTGTCATATTGTCTTGTCCGTGATTGATCGTCTCTTGAGACTAATTCCCAACAACTGAGGAAGATAGCTTCTCATCTTTATGAGGGAAATATTTCAAGATTTCCCAGAAGTCTCAGGAGAAAGCCATGCCCACATGGAGGCCTCATTAGCTACTCAATTTCTATCTCCAGATTAACAGGCTAGACTCCACCACTACATTTCAATCATAAAATTAACATAAGCACATGACTGCCACAATCAGTAATTTCTTCATTAGTGTCTCAATCTGGATTTGAACTTCTTCATTTTTCTGTTATTAAAAATAACAAACCAATGAGCAAACACAACCCCCCCACACACATATGTTGCCCTTGATGGTTGAATAGTGCATGCAGCCCCCATGTGTTACAGAGCAGAACTTCTCCACAGGGTTCCCTCCGTGCTCTTGTCAGAAGAGGACTTTCCATTTTTTATTCCACAGTGGGAGTTAGATTGTCAACCCTTCAACCCTTCAGGAGAGAAGCCCAGGACTCAACCTGGAATTTCCACCAGGTAAAAGAAAATAAAAGAATTCATGTACAAATACTAGGGCAAGGAGGCTAGAGAACTCTTTACTTGTGAGAAAAGATATATTTTTAAGAGATGTTCATTGTACTCCCACTTGGGGAAAAGATGAAATAACATTGTAGGAGAAAAGATAAATTATGAAATACTAGATGAAATTTATATGACAGTTTGCAAGTACTTAATTATGATTTTCTGTGCCTATTTAGATAAACATGGAAATGATGTTGGCTAAAATAGCTGCTAGAATATACAAAGTATTTAACTGTGTTAAAAATTGTAACAGAAATAAGTTTTATTTTGCTGATGAATGCACACATGTGGATGTATGTAAGATGTGTTAGTCTGGGTAGACTAGAAAAACAAATTCAGAGATTCTCATATGTCTATAGGAAAGAGTCATACACAAAAGTTATTGATTATTTAGAAAACATCTCGACACAGTCCAAATCAAGTCCATAAGTCTGATAATAGGCCATATGTCTGATACTGATCTATAAACTCCTCTTCAGACTCACAAAGCAAATGCAATGACGCGAAATACATGAAGCTCATAGACTGGTGGCTAGAAAGTCTTGTGGATTCAGTGGCATTGCAACTATCTCAGTGTGGCAAAATCTTCCTTGTGGCTCTCCTACCTCCCAGGTGGTGGCTGTGTCACAATAGCATCATGTGGCTTCTCCTCAGAAATATCTCACAGGGAGGGAGGATGTGCCCCACCTCAAATGAGCTATTTATCTCCTTAGTGCCTCCAAATGAGGCCATCCAGCTGCCACCTGATTCACAGGCTAAACTCCACCCCTTCCCTCTTATTCCTCAAATTGACAATAGATTATGTAACTGCCAAATAAAATGATAAATGGTGAACTCTAAAGAAAAAAACTAAATTAATAAGAGTGTTTTCCTAGTCTGGCATTTTCAGCAAACATATTTTCTACTATATTCATTGAGGTTAATTAGAATAAGGATGTTTTAGGTTATAATTTTAATTTTTATCTAAGTCCCTGATATTTCTTAGCCTCCTAGTCATACCTGCTGTCAATTCAACTATTACCATCACCTCATAGTGTATATTAATGATTATGTTGCCTTGCAAGAATGTTGAAAATGCTATGTACTATCATAATCCTAAGGAACCGTGGGGTACGATAGTTAAACATTTGACTGGGTGCTGAGTCATTAGCAGTTCAAATCAAACAGGGGCTCCACAGGTGAAAGATGGGACATCCTATTCCCAGGAACACTCTCACAAACACGCACCGGACATTCTATCCTGCCTTTCCCACTGCCGTCAGTTGGCATCGACCAGATGGCAGTGAGTTTGGTTTTCTGGATTGTCAGAGAATAAACAAATGCACATAGTAAGAAGAAAAGACAGAATGAATGACCTGTAGAAATTTGGATGGTGAGTCTTTGTCTCAAGTACTTTGGACATGTTTCTAGGAGAACTCAGTCCTGGACAGGATATCCTGTTTGGTAAAATAGTGGGGCAGTGGAAAAGAGGAAGCCTCTCTATCAACACAATGGGTTGGCACAGTAGCTACAACAATGCACTTAAACATTAGAGCACTGAAGAGGATGGTGCGGGAGAGGACAGTGTTGTATTCTGTTGTACAGAGGACCACTAGAAGTCAGATCAAATCAATGGCCCCTAGCAACATCACAAATCAGAAATCAAATGTTATGCCACAAAAATTTGGAATTCGCTTTCTTACTCCCTCTTCTTTTCAGGAGAACAAAAAAAAAAAAAAAGATTTCAACATTTGTCAACCCCATGTGCGCCATCAGAGTATTTTCAATGACTGTGGCCTCTTAACAAGAGGTTGCCAAATCTTTCTACCACAACAGTTCTGAGTGGCTGCAGTCCTCTTGGTAAATAGCGTAGCTCTTAATAATTTGTATCACCCAGTGGCTCCTGTTTTTAGAATAAACTATTTAATTTTTTTGCCATATTAACTTGAAGAACACTTGGCAATATATAGTAAGACCTGATTTTTAAGATGTATCTCTGTGTGTGCTTACATTCATATGTATACATACATGTGTCTACATTTATGTGCAGGTGGTAAAGGTGGTTATTGAAACTGTATATTGAGTATGCTCTTATCCATCTCTCTACTCACCCTACTGAACATGAAAAAGTATGATCAGGTAAAACGAATCTGTACGTTGTTAAGGACTACAAAATGCCCCTTGGTTTTTCAGTTTATTAATAAAAGTCTGTTATTTGTCATATTAATATTGTTCAGAAACCATAGTTTGTATGTTCTCAATTCATTGTTGTTTCAGATGGTTTAACTACAAGAGAAGTAACCATCTCATATTCTAATTCCACTGGTATAGAGTCTTTCAAAGCTAATAAATGTGTGAAGTTAGTCTAAATACAAACCATCAGAATAGAGTTGATTTAATGGAATTCAGTGTTCACTGTACTATTCACTCAGTATAGAAAATAAGTGACTAAATGAACTGAGTCTCTGTAGCTTTTTATTTGCCTTTTCCTTTAAAATGATTTATGAGTTTTGAGCAAAGTAAGAAGAATCATGAAACCTAGGTTATTAAATTAAAATATATCATAAAGAAACTTTATTATGCTCCTATTCTAATTCTTCAGCTTCTTTCTTTTTAGCATAATTCTCCTATTTCAAATTCTTTTACTTGAGCACATTACAAATTAACATGACAAATTGTATCAATCTTTTGTTTTTGGTTCTGTAATTTTGACCTCTCTGGTCAAATATCAGTATGGCACTTAAAGCATTTGCTTCACAATCAATTGTGCACAAATGATGAAAAATGCAGAATATGGTTCTTTATTTTATTTTTGCCTTCTGGGTTCATTTTCTTTTCTTCTGGTCCTTATTGTGTATATTTTTCTCTATAGGGAAGTCAGTATGGGTGATCTATAAAGAAAGTAATTGGATTAATCATTTTGTGTGGGTACAGATGGTTACTTTGCGGAGCAAAAGGGTATCAACAGCAATGGATACTGAAGGAAGAAACAGTTTCAATGTTGATTTTGGTGATGATTACATAAACTTTTTACTACAATGAGACTATTGAAATATGTTGATGCTAATTATATCTCTTGTTTGTTTGTTTGTTTGGCATCACTGCCCTCTGGTGGTCGGAGTAGGAGGCCCAGTCTTTGCTCCTCTGAAGCCTTTGCTGGAATTGAACCTCCATCCCAGGGGACCGCAGTCCACGCACAACCGTTATGTCACCGGGGTTCAGCAAATGCTAATTACATCTCAATAAAACTATTAAAAATACAGTTACAGTTTCTTGATAGAATTTACTTCCCACTTCGATATCAGGAGGATTGGTGGTGTACTGAGTTACTCTTGGATCCACTAATAACAAGGCTAACAGTTTTTATCCACCAAATCACTCTAGGGGAGAAAGATGGGGTTTCCCGATTAACCCTGTTAAAAAGCACAGCCTTAGAAACTCTATGTAAACATTTCACTTGGTCCTAGAGTATTCCTAGTTATCAGAAAATGACTCAATGAGAATGGATTTTTATCTCCCAAACAAAATTACGACCAAATTTTCCACATCTAAAATTTAAGAAGAAAAGATGTTAATCATCATTGATTTCTGGATCCTTAATTGAACAGAAAGCTCACTATGTAAAAACACGAATTGACTTAATGATACGTATCAGCCCTCATAATAGTCTGTCGTAATGTCAATGTTCTTAGAAGCCATTGAATTAGTTCCCTGGCATGAGACCCCATGCACAAGAGAAGGCAAACACTGCCTCATCGTGTGCCATCTTCCCATTTGTTGTTAAGCTTGAGCCCATGTTTGGAGCCACTGTGTCGATCTGTCTCTTTTATTTTATTTTTTCAATCCCACTTTCTCAAACTTTTGTCTCTCTCTAGGAATCGATCCCTCCAGATGATCTGCCCAAAGTATGTGAAATGAAATCTCCCTCTCCTTGCTTCCGAGGAGCCATTTGGCTTTGTTTCTATCAAAAAAGATGAGTTCATTCTTCTGGTGTTCCATGGTGTATTCTTTTCTTTTCTTTCTTCATGGTGTATTCTTTATTCTTCAGCAGCATCATAATCAAAATTGATCGATTCCTCTCTATTATTTTCTTCATGGCCCAGCTTTCACATGGATATGAGAAGATATATGTAGGCTACAATTTAATTCTTTATCATCTGCTCTCCTATTTGGCCTGTTTTAAATATGTTCTAGTTTTTAATATTTTCTGCTTTCTTTTTTCAGTATTATTTTGTTATTATTGTTGATTTTTTGTTTTGTTTTGTAGATTTTCTTCTGCATATAAAGTCTGGGATAGGTAATGCTAGAAAGAAAGTAGCTGGAATGACAGTTTCTTAAGCACATGGCATGGAAAGTTGGGGGGGAAATAGGGAGCTAATGATAATGAGTACAAAAAGAAGATATTATTAAAGTGAATGTGGGAATGATTGCACAACTCTCTTTTATTACTTTTGCAAAACTTTTCTTAATCTGATTTAACTGTTGAATTAAATGATATGTGAGTTATGTCTCAATAAAACTGTTTAAAAAATACACTGGCAACAGTCAGATGAACCTTAGTGCTCATTTTGCATTAATCTTCCAAATTTCATATTTACTCTTTAACACTAAAACAGTCTTTTGTTACAGAGTTGACAAAGGAATACATTGTCTATTTCTTGACTGATGGTTTCATGATCATTAATCTTAATGCAAACTTTGAGTCATTGCAACGAAGTAATGATTTAATAAAAGTTCATCTAAGTAAAGCAGGTATCTTCGTGGAATAACTCCCCCTTATTGACTTATAGTTTATCTACTTCATATTTCACTTCCTGAGATATATAATACAATTCTTTACAGAGGGCAAAATATAAGATACATTTATCTTTTAGGATAACCTAGCACTCTTTTATTATTATGAATATTACTTGTCATTCATTCCTCAGTCTTAAAAATTTAGTGATGGATTGAGGTCCTTTTACAATTTGGGGCACTAACAATGTCATTTTTATTCACCAGTATCATTCCCCAGACTCAGAATCCACACGTAATAGAGAAGTCAAATATCACAATTACATAAATCTTTCGTGGAGAGACAGGAAACATTTTCCGATGAATTACTATAGAGTCTTTGTAGTCATCAGGCAACAAACTGGAAGGAATAAGGGACTTCTCAGTTTAATTGGAAGGTCTGCTTCAATTTCCGCTTTTCCTAGGCAAGGATTTGGTGGTAGCTGGCAAAATAAGAATTGAAGTGGAACTTTACTGAGCACAATATACCCAGACTCTGAGTTCTCCTCTGGCAGGCAAACATCTTTTTACGAAAATCCCATTTAAGAGAAGAGTGGCAGTGCATATTCATAAAGGATATTAGACCTATGGGGAGTGTGGTAGTTATGTAATCTGGTGTCAAGTTGTGAATGGGGTGGAGTCTAGTCTGTCAATCGGGTCACAGCTTGATGGCCTCATTTCGAGGCACTATGGAGATAAATAGCTAGCTCCCTGGAAGGCAGACAGAGAGACACGACCTGGAAGACACTCCTGTTGACAAACCACATGAAGACACAATTACGGAGCCAGAACCTTGTAGTTGGAGGAGTTACATACAAACCCATGCCAGAGCTGAGGTCCTTCCTCTATCACTGGATCTACAAGACTTTCCAACCACTGGCTGTGATCTTATTGCATTCTGCATTATTGCATGGCTCTGTGAATCTAAGGAGGAATTTATGGACTAGTATTGGACATATGGGCTAATAGTAGACTTTTAGACTTGATCTAAATTGGGCTGGGCTGTTTCTGAATATATGATTTCTCCTTTATATAAAGTTCTATCTTATACATATATGAGTGTCCATGAATTTGTTTCTCTAGTAAAACCCAGACTAACACAGGGAATGTGTGCTACCAGTCTTTAAGGAAGGACTACTTAACCATTACAATCTCTGCCCTTGGACTTGTGCATGCTATTTGCTAAAGAAGAAATAGTTGGGTAGAGTTAAGTTGTCCACATTTTAACTCCTCAATCATATCCTAAATGCCAAAGGCAACCCCTTCCCCCAAACGTTCTAAAGCAAAAGATCTATAGAAATATTTCAGAGGAGATTAAAGATACTCATGGAGTGAGAATTACAAATATTTTCAGGAAAACAAAGATAAGATATATGAAAAACAAATCCAGTTATAAATTCCCACCAGAATTCTTCTCATTTTAAGGAGTCTACTCAGATTTAGCCACATTAATAATATTTCAGAATCTCTAATCCTGTCTCAAAACAATGCTTATTGTTTTTGGATTCAGAAAATATCAGATTTATATACCAGTTCTGATATTCGGTAATATTTTGACTTTACTAAAATGATTTTAGGCCCCTGAGTCATTGGATACTCACCATCAACATAAGAATGAAAAATGTCTACATTATAGGGCTATTTTAAGGGTTAAATGAGATCATGTACTTAGTTTTTCTGTTCAGAGAAGTTATTTCCCAAGGATTGGCAATCTTCCTTCTACATATTGGAATTAATTAGTACTGGTAAAAATCTTTGCCATCTCATTTAGAATATTATTTAAAAAATGCAAATCCAGTAAGATTTCCATGGCTCATTTATTTTTTTCCCGTCATCATGTGATTTGCCATGTCTGCCAAAGACACTTTCTTTGCAACAATTTGAGTTACTGACCACACAGAGAAAAGACTCAGGAAAACACTCGGGGCCATATTCTGTGATCTGATATGCATTGAAGCTTAACTCTGAAATGCAGAATAAGTTCAACTTTTCAGGACCTGACAGCAGCATTTGTACATGATTTATGATCTGCCAATTCTCTATCAGCCATAAATGTGTTTCTTTACAACTATATAGGCCAAGAATTTCTGATAGTAATTATCAGAAAGACATTTTCTCTTTGGTTATTTTTTCTTAATACCAACTTAAATATTTACCATTTATATTTATAGCTAATGAAGAAGTATAAAATCATATACTTGAATTTTCAGTAAGTTTTCATGCTTAAAGTTACATATTAGACTTTGATTCTTTCCTCATTAACCTTTTCATCTGAAATTATAGTCATTCTAGGCGTACTTTTTTTTAGTATCAGTTATTTATTCTGGAAATCTGTGGTATACTCAATGTTAATCGCCCAAATCCTAATATTGCTTTTTTTATTATGACACCTTAAATGATGCAATAAATATTAGGAATTCAAGATCCAAATTATGTACTGTGCTAGACCAGAGATCTAGAGAGCCTTGTATCTCTATTCTCTGAAAAAATATTCTCATTAAAATCTGGAATGTCTAGATGTTTCTTTCCTTATAATAGCACACTTCTATGGATTTAAGCAACTATGATGTGGATCTCCTTTTTATATAGCTAGAACAGATAATATTATTATTATATTCCTAAGTTGTGTTTATCATTCTACTAAGCATAAGGTTCTATTCAATCACACCTGGGAAAACTATCACTGCCAGAGTAATTTGACCATGGCACTCTCCTTATTAAACCCTCTAAGGAGCTTTGTATTTCCAAGGAATTTTACCTTGCCTATGAATCAATGTCCTCAGATCCCTCAAAGTGGTGTAAGATGCCCCTCTTCCATGGTATCAAGTGTCAAGGCTTTAATAGAGTTTTATAACTCTAGATTAAAATGAACTATCTTTTTACCCCACAGACATTTCTTTGAGAGTTCTTGAAGGAATAGATTGTGCCGCATCCACCAACCTCTCCAAAGCTACACTAGAGAATATGGGGTCTTCTCATTACATATTTGTTCAATCTTAGGTAGCAATGCTCTACTTTTAAATATTCTAATTAAAAACTAAAACCTCATTATGTCTTTAATTTTATTTAAAAAATGCAATAAAATGGCTAAAATGCTTACGGGTCAATATATATCTCAATATAAAATGGATAACATTTTTGCACAGACGCTGTCATATAAATAATGCATATGACATGAATGGAGAGAGTGTTGTGTGGTTTTCCTGAAATATATATAATGCATACATTATTTGCATAAAATATAGTTTTTCAAAACAGCATATTCAATTTACAACTTTTGAGTATAGATGCTTCTTTTGTCCTTCAGAAGACTATTTTCCCTGCATATAGCTGCACCTTAACATCTATGCCATTGTGTTTTGAATGTTTGGCAGAAGAATTATTCAACAGGTCCCCCAGCTGTCAAAGCCTGCCATTTGTGATGCTTCAACAGGCTGCTCAGACGCTTCAAAATATACTGCACCTGAGCAGGGGAACCCTCCTCTGGGAGCTGCTGCCGAGCGTGTTTCAAGGCAGACAGAGGCCACTTACACTTTTCAACATCAGGTTTCCTGTATCCCTGCGAAATTGGTCTCTGTTGATCCACTCCTTATTTCTCACCTGGGGTGACAGCCATATGATTGATACTGTTTACTGAAGTTTCTGCAAGGCCTTAAATACCGCCTTATCTTTGACGTCTCACTTATCTCAAGTGCCTCCCTTGTCAGTTATTTATTTCATGTGTTAATGATTTCTTTACTTAATAGTGACCTTGCTCTGAGGAGCAGATGCACATTTATTTAACATCATAAAAAGTGCTGGGAGGAGGAGAGATAGGAGAGACTGATGAAGAGAAAATGACATAAGAAAAAGTGGAAAGTGGTGTCTGAGAAACAACCAAATTTGGGGGATAGAGAAAATATTTTTCGTCAGCCATCCTTGGATTATTCTCTATAAACATGTTTCAAAGAATGTTATGCAATTTTAGATGGGAAGCAGGAATGGCACTCAGTTACTAAGTCTCAAAACTTCTTATTAGTTGTGTTTCTAGGGATACCCTTGGTCAACTCTATTTATTACACAGGAAGCCTTGAAATAGCCTCAAAAATCACATTTTCATCTTCACATACTCATCAAGTACTATCAAATCGGTGGGACTTAATTGTTTAGGTGATATTATTAAATCCCGTAGCCAAGTTTTGACAAATGTTGGTATGCAATGTTAAAGTAAATGTGGATCATTTTTGACACGATGGATCTAATAGACTGGTTTGACAGATGAGCATAAAACAAATTGTCTGTGAGAGGCTTGATAAATTGTTGCATACAAAAGTGACGATCTAATCTGTAAACTTTCATCTCACCCACAATAAAAAGTTAAAAAAGAAATCAAATCATTCTCCAAACATGTACATTCACACAATAGGCATATGATAAAGATAGTTTCGGTGCTCTCACTATGTAAAATAAAACTTTCTTGAAAAATTAATGTATACTGCCAAATTGTGATTAAGAACAGATGAAAGAAGGAACTATATGGCAGGGAATCCATAGTGGAAGAGGTGGCTCCATTTGAGAAAGGAGTAGAAGATGGTAGGACCATACGAAATACAAGACTGGAAGTTGTTTTGACATGAGTTCAAATAAGTTGGGTGGGACCATTCCTAAACTGAACATCATAAGACATCATCCCTCTTAATATACAAGCTGTCTGAACCCAGTGTTTTACTTTAAACAGAGGATAGTAAATGAGAGGTTGGTATGCTCAAATTTGGGTTATGAAAAGAAATCTCTCAGCTGTGTGTAAAAAAGGCAGAAAGAAACTCACAAATATTAAGAAGTTATTAGCTCAGATGATACTGAGAAAGATCTCTCCTTTAAAGACTGGCATCTATGAACCCTTCCACAGGGTTTACAGCAGCACCAATCATTAGGGTCCCTACTGAAAACCTCCTTATTATCCATGATCTAGTGATAGTTAAACATATTTTAGGATATGGAGCAGCAATAAAATGTAACAAGCTATGGACAGAAGTATACTATGAGAGATGATCAGAAACAGCCCAAACATGGGATCATTTATTTCTTAAGAAATGTAGAAAAAGATAAAATTATTAAGAAACCAAAATAACTAGTACTTTTCTGGGTCTTGATGCTGAGGGAAAATGTGGACTCTCCAGAATGACAAGAGATTATTTGGGGAAATGGTTCCTATTTTGAATGTTTAGACAGCTATACAATTTTGTAAAATCATCAAATGTATTTGAGCTGCTGAATTGGTTTCAATGCAAATAACTCCTCTATAAATCTGGACAAAGGAGCAGTGGGTCAGTGGCTGGGGGCTTGCATTGGAGCATGTTCTGTTAAGAGAATTCATAGTTGTCTAATGGTCACCTGATTTCCTTCCATCCTCCTTTATAGGGTCTTCCAAGGCATGCGAGGATCAGCCTTCTGTCCCTGTCTCTAGCACCCCGTCTCTAGCTACCTAACAATATCACATCATTAGGATCAGACACTGGGGCTGGAATCCTGAATGTCTCTGACACTGGACACTTCACCCACTCCCTACATAAGATGTTGTATTGGTTCTGTACATTAGCTTCCAGTGCCCTTAAGTGAAACACGTTCTACTTGACTCTGTCTTTAAGATATTAAATCCAGATTCATCATCCAGAATAAATTGATCTGTCTCATGGAGCATAGATTTTATTCCAAGGGAGACTGGGAAACAAGGAATGGGACAAGGAAACACCCATGATTCGGTTGTAGAATTCTTGTCTTCCTTGGGGAGACCAGAATTCACTGTCCTGTGAATGCACCTACCAGTAGAGTGCCTGTCTCTCAATGGAATCTTGCGAGTTGATTTTATGCTCAACAGGTTTCAGCAAAGCTTCTAGTCTAGGTTAAGTCAGTCTAGAGATCTACTTCAGAAAATCAACCAATGAAAACCCACTGGAAAACATATGCAACATTCAGAATAGTAGCATAGGGCTAGTGTGTTAGTCTGGGTAGACAAGAGAAACAAGTCCACAGAAACTCATATGTATATAAGAGAAAGTTTTATATAAAAGGTAAGTGTACATTAAGAAAGCATCCCAACCTAGTCCAGGCCAAGCCCATAAGTCCAACATTAGCCAATATGTCTGACACCACTCTACAAAGTTTTCCTCAAACTCCCAAAATACATGCAAGAATGAAGAATGCAGGAGGAAAGTCAAATCAGTGAGCCTATAAGCATCTGAGCAATGTCCGAGGTGCCACATGCCTTCTCCAGCACCCGGGGCTGTATCAGGGGAGGTCCATGTGGCTTTTCCTCAGGGATGTCTCACAGGAAGTGAGCCAACTGAGGAAAAGAACTAGCTAAGGCAGCCACAACTGGTTTGACCATCAGAGAACAGGAGACCAGAGAACAAGAAAGACAAGGCTCACTGAGCCATTTATCTCTCTGTCCTTCAATTAATCCCACATGTGTTTATCAGCCAGGTTGGCACAATAAACCTAAACTATCACAGGCTAGTCAGGGCTTATAGCATTATACATGAGTTTGCCATGAGTTGGCCACTGCGGAAAGCAACTAACCATAGTAATGAGGAGAAGATTACCATATAAAATTTTAAAAAGTGCCCCAAATCTTAAGGAGTTTTAAATGCCGGATATCCTGAACCAAAAAACAACACACACAGAAACAAAAGACAACAAAAGAAGAAACTCACCAAAGGAAATCACAGTTATTTTCTAAAAGCAAAATCTATAATATATTCGCTGTATGCACCAGCAATTACTTCTATTTGTTCAAAGGCGTTTTCCTGTTGCAACATATGAGGATGAATTAATGTTCATGGGTTGTAACCCACTTGACACTCTTTAATTATGAGGCAGCACTCCATATCTTAGGACTACATTACTAAAAAATTGTGAGAATCTAAATCTTACCAGTGTGGCAGATAGATGTTCATTATAAGTAAGAACTTCAGTATGCTCAGCCAAGGGCAAAAATTAAATAAGAATTTTAAATACATATTTCCATAAAAGCTTCAGGTTAATATCGAAGGAGCAGTAAAAAATAGGTGGGACTGTCAACCCCTTCTGATAAAGCTTGGTCTCTGGTGTCAAACAATAGTAGAGGATAGATGGACCAGGTGAGGGGTTGTCTTTATAAATAGTCTCAGTGTCAGGCTTCAGTTTGGATCCTGACCCTTCCATTTGAATCAGTCACTTGTGGAAGTCTGTTTTCATAGGCATATTGGGAAAAATCATAATAAATCTAGAGACTTTAATAAGAATATCCACCAACTATTTGTTGCTTTTTCATACTGGGGCAGATCATGCAAACCTGGCCACTAGGCTATAAACTACTACAAAGGGAGGATGATGAGTGGGATTTAATCAAGGGCAATGTAGCAGCAAGGAAATACTAAACCTGAAAGAAGACTAAACATGATGGTGGGACAAGAGGAAAGGAAACGGAAATAGAGGAAAGAAATACCTGGTGATCTACTTCCCCGAGGGCAGTCACTGAAAATCCTGTGGAGCACAGTTCCACTCCGAAACACATTGGCTCACCATCAGTCAGACATGACTCAATGAAAAAATGGTTCTGTTCTGCTTACTTTGTCTTGACTACTCACTAGCCATTTTATATAATTTTTGAAAGATTTACTCATTCAGGAAAAGTGGATTTGATACATTTCTTTTACACTGTGAACAGAATCTCTCTTCTATTTTGTATCTATATCAATTACTTTAAATGTTTTGTATGTATATTTATATAAATGTGGATATATATGGATATTTAATAGTCTAATTTTTGTTATTCATAGATCACTGAATTGGGGACTCTTAGAACTCTTGTTATAATCCATACATTGGTTGTATCAGGTGGATTTATATATATATATATATATTACCTTCATTCTTTTCTAGATATTTACTTTCTATGGAGCCCTTGGTATCAACTCCTCTTTTTCCCCCTCCCTCCCCCATGCTCATATCCCCTTGGTAGATTATAAATTGCTATTATTTTCATATCTCACACTGACTGATGTCTCCATTCCCCCATGTTTTCTGTTGTTCCTCCCCTTGGAGAGGGGTGTATGGTTATGTATCTTACATTGGGATTGGCTGCCCCTTTCTTCCTTCCTATTCTCCTTTTCCTCTCAGTCTTCTGGTATCACTATTCCCACTCCTGGATTCTGTGTGTCACGAGCTCCCACCTCCGATCTGCAGCTGTGTACATGTTCTGGTGTAATGTGAATTGAGAAGCAGCACAGGGGGCATGGTCGTGGGGGCTGAGGAAGCCTCAAGGAACCATAGAAATAGTATGTATTTCATCAGTACTTTCCTGCACTTGGTGACTCACCCCTTTCCTGAGGTCCCTCTGTGGGGAGATTGTTCCACTGTCTACAGATGAGCTTTGGATCTCTGCTCCAATCCCACTCATTCTAAATACTATGGTTTTGTTTGTTAAGTGTCTTCTGAGGCCTGTTACCTGGCCCTGGTGACCCCTTGGAATTGTACCAGTGGAGTGCCTCTTCCATATGGGCTTGTTGCTCCTCTGCTGGATGGTGCCTTCTGTAACGTCAAGACTTTAAGATCCCAGGTGTGATATCTTCTAATACCTGGGCACTATCTGCCTTCTTCACATTTGCTTATGCACCCCTTTTGTCTTCGTGGTTGTGTTGAGAGAATGAACATCCCAGACTGCCAACTTCTTGTTATAACAAAGTGTTCTTGTACTAAGGGACAGTAAGAACAGAGGCCTGAAGTCTGTCCATTACCTCAGTATATTGTCATCTAAATAGATGATAGATAATAGATGGTTAGAAAAATGTATGCCAATACTCCTGTTTTTGTAGATTAATGTGTATTCATATATACATCTCTGTTTAGCCCTCTGTGCATTGCTTTGCCTCATAGGTCCTCCTCTGTTTCCTTTTTCCTTCCTATTGCCCCACTGTGACTTACTCCTTATTTCTACCTCTTGGTACCTCTTCTTAGCTAGTGTGCAGTTGCTCTGACATGCCCTTCCCTGAATCTCTAGCTTCTCCTTGTTATTGATTTGAGTACGCTAGTTGTGCCGTCTATGGCACTGCCTGCTCACTGCCCCTTCTCCACCACCCTTGCCCCGCCCTGGTCTCCCTGGGATTGATGCTCCCAGTGCTTTCTCCTCAGGTACACTTCCCATATTTAAGAATTATATATATGATAGGCACACCAACTATGACATAGCACAAACAGATTTTAAAAAGATTAAAAGAGAAAAGGAGAAGAAACAAGAAGAAAAAAGAAAGGGAAAAAAGAAAAATTCAGAGAAGCAATAATCAAAACCCCTAGGTCTGTTCACTGACTTTCCTAACTGTGTAGGAGCTACCCCTCCTGGGCTGGAGTTCCCATTGGGGGTCTTCTCAGGGACTTCATAGCTTTGTTTTGCTCCATCTGCTGGTCTGCTGCTTCTTGGTTTCAGCCTGCTGTGTGCGTTTCAGACCGTACTACCGCCCCATCATGTGCCCCCAGAATTTTTCCTCTGTCACAGTGTACTGCAGTAAGGAGACAATGTGACACAAGCTATTGTCAATCACCCAGTCCCCTCTTTGTTCCATTAGCTCCCCCCAGGAATATCATCCTTCTGGGCCTGGTGGTCCGGTGTGGGGTCCGGCCTGGTTCTCTCTCTCTTTCTCTCTCTCTCTCTCTCTCTCTCTCTCTCTCTCTCTCTCTCTCTCTCTCTCTCTCCATCCTTCATCCTTCTGGTCTTCGATCCATCTCTTCTTCATCATCTCTCTTCACCCTTCCTGTCTGCTTTTGTATGGGTGTGGCATGCTGGCCCCTCTCTCCAACCTGTAGGCTTAATGCTGTTCTCTGTCACACCTCTCTCTAGGGAAGGGGTCAGTTTGTCTCTAGTTGGGGCTAGTCCTGAAGCTCTCTCTTTTCATGTATTCTTCTACTTGACCATGTTGTTCTCATGGTTTGGTGCACAGTAGTCTGCATGCCCAGGCCCAATTCTGTAGAGACCAAGCCAGTCCTTTCCCTGTGGGTGGGTTAGTGCTCTGCTCCCTCTGTCATAACCTCATTGTAACACTCCCCCTTTTCACCCTCTTCCCTCCCCCCTTTCCCCTTTTTGTGTTGGACCAAGGTGTACCTCTTTGGATTTGTTCTAACCTCCTCCTGCCTCCCTATAACTCAGCCCAAGTGTTGTGACATAGGTGGCTTCTCTTCTATACCTATCTTGCTGATTACATTTATCTCAGGGGACTCATGCTCCTCTTCTGCTTCTGTTATTGACTGACTTCTCTTATCATCATTTCCTCCAACTCTTCTGATTAAGAGGTGTATTTCATATACTTATCAATGTTTTTAGTGATACATAGTACTACATTGTGTGTATGTGCCAGAGTTTACTGATCCACTCATCTACCAATGGAAATTTAGGTTGCTTCCAGCACTGCAATAAATATTGAAGCACATATCACTGGTAGTGATTTATTATCTCTTTGGGGTATATAAGATAGATCAATTTTATTTTTTTAAAGTATCACCAGGTCACTTTCCATAGTGTCTGTACATAAATACAAGACCACCAGCAATGTAGGAGAGTTTCTCTCTTGACACATCACTTCCATCATTTATTGCTCTCTGATTTTCTGGTTTGGGTTAGCCTCAAAGGTATTAGATGCTATCTCATGGTTGCTTTGATTTGCATTTCTCTGATGGCTAATGATTGGGAGCATTTTCTCATATGTGATCTTATTGATCATATGGATCTCCACCCAGTGAAACTTCACGTAGGGGTTAACTGTTTTCCTCTTTTTGTAGGTAAGGAGGCAGATTTTTGTAATAAGCCCTTTTTCTTTTATGCTGTGCTAAAAATCCTCTCCCAGTCTGTGGGTTGCCTTCTTACCGCTTGGTAAAGTCTTTTACACAAACAGGTGTTTTAGCCTTACTAAATCCCACATATCAATTTCAAGTTCCCCTGTGCATATACCCTGCCCTATGGCAGTTAGCCTTTGTCCCAATTGTCCTGATATGTGGGGGATTCACTTCTAGGTCTGTGATCCACGTTGAATTTGTTCTTGGGCATGGGAGGAGGTAGAAATCTTGCTTTGTTTTTCAACATGTGGATTTGTATTGTTTCCAGCACCACTTGTTAAATATGACATTGCTCTCCCTTGATGCTTTTAGGGTCCTTGTCATAGATCAGTTGTCTTTATGCTGAGGATTTTATTTCTGGGTTTTCTGTTCTTTGCGGTTGGTCTGAATTTTTGTTGTTATGCCAAGACACACAGTTTTGGCCACTGTTACTGTGGAGTGGGTGTAAAAGTCAGGTAAACTGATCCCTCAAACTTTATCCTTCTTGAGGAGTTCTCTGCTAAGTCTGCGCTTCTTCCCTCTACATGAAATTGGTGGTCAGTTTTTCCAATTATTTTAAAGAATTTTGTTGATATTTGAAATGGGATAGCATTAAATTTATAAAGTGCCCTGTGTAGGATAGGTATCTTTATCACATTTCATTTTCTGATGAGCATGGGATATTCCTTCAGTTGGAGAGGTCACTTTTTGTTTCCTTTAGTAAGTTCCTATAGTTTCCCTTATCAGATCTTTTGTTTTTTTGATTAAATAAATCCCTAGATATTTCCATTTGTTCTTGGCTATTGTGAAGGGCACTTCCTCCTTGATATCCTCTTCCATAGTCTTTTCCAATGTATATAGTAAACCAATCAGCTTCTGTTTGCTGATATTGTATCCTATCACTACCATATTTCTCTATTGCTCAGTATACCCATTCTGGAATTTTGAGTATTTTCAATGTCATGTAGTCTGAAAATAATGATGATTTAACCTCATCTTCCTCTAGCAGTTGGATGTCCTTCTATTGTCTTACGTTGTTAGCTAGTACCTTCAGTATGATATTGACTAGAAGTGGGGACAAGGGGCATCTTTGTCTGGTCCCCCTTTTCAGAAAGATTATTTTGTCTATTCTCTATTGAAGATGATATTAGCTGTTGGCCTTCATCGATAGTGTATATTAACTTGAAGAATTGACCTTCCATTCCTATCCTCTTGAGTGTCTTAATTAGGAATGGATATTGGATGTTGTCAAATACTTTTTTCGGCATCTATAGATATTATTATGTGATTCCTAGACTTTTTCTTATAATGTGGTATATGATATTGATGGATTTTTGATGTTATACCATCCCTGCATCCCTGGGGTGAATCTTAACTGATCCTGATAAATGATACGTTTTACATATGTTGTATTCTATTGGCCAACATCTTGTTAATAATTTTTGCATCTATGTGAATTTTAAGATACCAGTCTATGGTTCTCTGTTCCTGAGGGATCCTTGTCCTGTTTGTGTATCAAAGTTATATTGACTTTGTAAAATAACTTTGGGAGTTTTCCATCCTTTTCTACACTCTGAAACATTTTGTGGAATACTGGTTTCAGCTCTTCCCTGAATGCTTTGGAGAATTCTCTTTCAAAGCCATCTTGTCCAGGAACTATTTTTGTTGGTAGTTTCTTGATAATCGTACCTATCTCTTCTATTTCTATGTGTTTGTTTAAGTTCTTGACCTCTATCTGGTATAGTCTAGGGAGGGATTGTTTTTCTAAATATTTGTCCATGTCTTCCACATTGTGTAATTCATTAAAGTACAGACTTTAATAGTACTTTGTGATTATCCTTTTACTCTAATATCATTAGGATCGGTTATGATTCCCCCTGTTTCATTCCTTATCCTGACTGTTGTTTGCTCTTTCCTTTCTTTGGTTAGGTTTGCCAGTGATGCACTGATTCTGTCGATCCTTTCAAAGAACCAGCTCTTTACTGCATTAATCTTCTACATCATTCTTTTGTCTTCCTAATGGTTCAACTCTGTGCCTGATTTTTATTATTTCATCTCATTTGCTATAGGAAGGATTCTTCTGTTGACTATGTCCTCCTAGTTGCTAGAGGTTTTGTGAGAGTATATCCATCCTAAGTCTCTCTTCCTTTTTCAGATATGCCTTTATTGCGATAAAGTTACCTCTGATGCTTTCACCATATCCCGTAAGTTTTACTATGTTGTATTCTCCTTCTCTTTAGCTTTTGGAAACTTTCTGATCTCTCTCAACTGGGTCATTATCCACTCATGACACAGAAGATCTTATCCTCCTCCAAATGTTTGCCCTTGTTTTCCTGGTTGTCGTCTTATTGATCTCAAGCTTTATGGCATGGTGATCTGAGAAGGATGTCTACATAGTCTGTGTTTGAATTTACTCATATTTAATTTGTGTCCCAACATGTGGTCTATTTTCAAAATTGAGTCATGCACACTTAAGAAAAGTGTGAATTTTTTTTTGCACTTGGATGGAAAGCTCTAAATATGTTTATCAGATCTAGTGGTCTAATTGTAGTGTTTAGCTCTATAATCTCTGCTGAATTTTCTTCTTACTGACATCTTTCTTTGAAAGCGGTTTGTTAAAGTAACCAATTATAATCATTGAATCTGATTTCCTTTTTCATATTTTGAATAGTTTAACAAATTTTACCTGTCTTTCACTTGGTACACATACATGTATTAGCTGACTGGTTTCTAGTAAAGTGATCCATTCAACATATAGTGACCCTCCCTTTTTATGGTTTAAGTTTTGAGATCAATTTTGTCTGAGATTAGGCATGTGACTCCGGTTTTTTTGAGTTGCTTTTTGTCTGCTACATTTTCTTCCAGCCTTTTAGTCTTAATTTATTCTTGTCTGTGCATTTAAGATGTGTTTCCTGCAGGCATTTTCCAAGTCAGTCGTAAGCCTTTCTATTTTAGCAAAGGTGTTAAGGCCATTGACATTTAGAGTTATTATCAAGATCTGTGGATTCATTGTGGTCATCTTGTGCCTTTTCTTTTGGATGCTTTCCTTTCAACCTTTAATCACTGTGAGGTACCTTGGTAGAAGGTTCTTGATTGTCTTCTTTTACCTCTGAGGCCATGTTATCTTGGTGATTGTTATAGGCTCGTTGACTTCTGGTTGGAGTTGGGCTATATGTTGTTCTGCTGTTTGTGCTTGGTGGATGTTTGTCCTATGGCCCTAGTGAGTTGGCAAAGATCATCCACAGAGTTGAGTGTCATACAGCATATTTTTTTAAGTTTTACCTTTTCCTGGAAGACCCTTATCTCTCCTTCTAACTTAATAGATAGTTTTGCAGGGTAGAGGATTGTTGTGTTTTTTCTCTCTCAACTTTTGGAAGTTGTTACTCCTATTCTGTCCTCCTCTCCACGGTTTCTGTTGATAAGTCTGAGCATATTCTTATCTGAGAATCATTGTATGGTCTTTCTTACTTTCCTCATGCTGCTCTTAGGATTTTCTGTTTCCTCAAATTTGGATAGTTATTATATGCCATGGTGAGTTCTTCTTGGGGTTTAGACTAATTGGTGTCCTCTCTGCTGCCTGTATGAGTGACTGACTCTTATTCATTAAGGTAGTGAAATTTTCTTCCAGAAATTCCCTTGTCGCTTTAGCTGTTGACTACTTTGCTGTGTGTTTTTTCTGGTAGGCCAATAATTTGGATGTTGTTCTTCTTCATGTCATCTGTCATTGATCTCAGATTTTCTCCCACCGCTTCTATTATCTTGTTTCACTGTCTTTCTCATTTGCTGATGTATGCCCGATTGTCTTCAAGATCACTAATGTGGTTCTCAGCCTCCACTACTCTGTTCGTGAGATCCACGATTTTGTGTGACGCTTCTGCTATTTCGTCCTTAGGTGCATGGACTTCAGTTCATCAACTCTATCATCTACTTCATCTTCTCTCTTATTGCATCCTTTGCCCGAGTAGCTTTCCTCATCTTCTGTATCACTCCAAGGATTCTTCTGAAAATTTCTTTTTGTGGTACATCCATGTCAAATTCTTCCATGATCATTGTTAACTCTGTTGCTGTGGTTTATCTTTCTTGTTTTCTTATTGGGGGTGATGCGGTATGCTGTCATTAACGTGATGATTTGAAAGAGCTGGGCTTGGGAGACTAAGAGGCCCTGCATTCTCAGTGTGACTTGCAACAGGGATTTCAAGGGTCATCTATGATTCTGTTCTGTTTCTTTTGTCTTCACTACTCACTAGCTATATCATATAATTTTTGAAAGCTTTTGCTCTTTCAGGAAAAATGGATTTGATACATTTCTCTTAAACTGTAAACTCTCTCTTCTATTTTGTATCTATATGAACTACCATAAATGTATTTGTGTATATATATAAATCTATGTATAGATTTATTTTATATACTAAATTTTATATAAGTATAAATTATTTCTTTATTTTGCCTCAGATTTTTTTTCTAGTACAGATTTAACATTTTATTAGAGGTATATACTACCCAAATGATGTAATGTGATTTTATTTGAATATCCAAATATATTATAAGTCCCCTTGGGCAGAGATACTGAAAATTGAAGACAATTTGCTAGCATGGGCGTGTAATTGAACAATGACCCAGAATACCTGGAAATTAGTTGTCCATGACATCATTTAGTAACTGCATGATTCCCAGTTGCTTCTGGAATCTGAAATCTTGCTAGATATGCTTCTCAAGGCTGCTATTTTACATGTAAGACATTGTGTTTTCCTGTTGCCTTTAATATTTCTGTGTCTCAGTTCATTCATTTCTACTGGAGGAGAATGATACCTTATTAATCAGGTCCTAAATATTGAAAATGATGTAGAATATAAGATATCTGACTTTATGACCATCATAAGGAGATATAGGGTAATATGACTCTTATAACTTCATGCAACTTGATCTTGTTAAATTTAACTATGATTTATGGAAGCAGTATCAAGAAATACATAAATATTGAAATATTATTAAACCCTCTGAGGATAAAACTGAAGTCCATTGAGTTAATTATGACTCATAGCAACCCCTTGAGGGCTATAAATCTTTATGAGTGCAGACAGCCCCATCTTTCTCCCATGAAACTTCAGGCTTGCTTGAACGTCTGACCTTATGGCTAACAGTCCCTTGATTACAGGGTGTCACCACCAGGGATTCTGAATGTCAGGTCTAGATTTTGAAAAAATGAAACAAAACTAAAGCAAATGACTTTAGTTAGCCTTACTGTCCTGACTCTGTTTTACATGTATCGTGTGAGACAGTCTGGGTTAACAAACATTTGATTTGTTTGATAGCAGATTGAGAAAGCTTGCGAAATCAATTATTGTTCTGACCAGCCTTATAGATATGAACCATGATATATAGTGAACAAGTAGACAAAGTAAGGGCCAATGCCTTGAAGAAGAATATATCATCAGAGGACAGCAGAGAAAATTATACTAAAGTGATTTAGTTCAATTTTAACAAGATTAGCTTTTAAGAATATTTGTAGTTTTTGAAGTGATGGGCCAAGTAAATTAGCAGGTAAAGTCCATAGCATAAGAGTGAGATGTAAGTAAAGAATTATGAAAAGGAAATAAAATGGACATAAATTTAGAACTCATTTTTTCTGTCTGTATTGATAAACTCTCTTCAAAACCTGATTCATTTTCCTTCCCAACCCACCTAGCAGCCTAGAATAGCTAGTTTTACATTCTCTGTGTCACCATGCTCTTGTATCTTATGTGTATGACATTGCAACTGGGAGGACGGCAGAATCTAACCTTTCTCCCATTGACTGAGAACAGAAGTGAGACTGATTTGAGAGGCAAAAAACAGAGAGAGAGATAATATAATAATGAAGAAAGAGAGACAGAAGAGAGAGATGTCTGTAGCCAGTGGCACTGTTTTATAATAGAACACAATAACCATTTATAGAACAGGCATCCTTAGGAACTTCACACTAAAATCAATATGCCAGCTGTGAAATACAGCTCTGCTGCAGGCATTTTTTTTTCAGAGAAAAAAATTGAACAGATTTTAGAAAATATAGAAGGCATAGGAGTGAATTCATCCCCAGGGATTGAATGGTCCCCGAGAAGAGAGTGTTGTGAGACAATCACTTGCTGTCTGCTATTTCATGCCTTGAGCACAGATGGAGCCCCGCCAGCAAGCACCTGGAAAAGGAAAGGATATGCCCTCAGGTCAATCCAGAGACATCAGAAAGAGTCCGGTGCTCAAGTCTCCTGTGTCTGAGCTCTGTACAACACTCTCATCCAATACATATACACAATTTCAACGGATTCTTATTAAAGGATTCTCTAGATCAGCAGTCCTCACTCAGTGGGTTGTGACCCTTCTGGGGGTTAAACAACCCTTTCATATGGGCTGCCCAATTCATAGCAGTCGCAAAATTACAGATAGGAAGTAGCAACATATATAATTTTATGGTTGGGGCTAACCACAACAGAAGGGAGTGTATTAAAGGATTGCGGTATTAGGAAAGTTGACAACCATGGCTTCAATTTTTTCACCCCCAAGTTTCAAAGGACAAGGTACACATATCAGTTTACTTTAGGTAGAGAAAAGACTCACATTTCCTTTTTTTTTGTAAGTAGACTCTGTGGATCTATTTTCTCAACTTGGATTCTCTCAAGTATGGTGCTGCCTTGTAGAGCTAACTGGATGCAATAGAGTAATGAAGGGCATCTCCTGCAGCTGACAGAAATATACTGAATTGTTGTTTTCCTTGTGTTTCTGACATGGGTGTTGATTAAAGTAAGAGAGTTAGGTTGGAAAAAGGTAGTAATGTCCTTACAGCAATGCTAACCAGACTGCAGGTATTTCAAAGAGGGAAAACTGACTCTTCCCGATAATGATGAAAATGAGATCACAAAGAATTTTTAACTCAAACAATGGGTCAGGCACTTCTCTTAGCACTTCCCTCATCAACATTCATTTTAATCTTTTGAGATAATTTTTTTGTTACTAATCTCTTCAAACCAATTAGAATATACTTTAAATATAAATCTACTTTCTAAAAGAAAATGTCAAAATGGAAGAAAATATATCTGCTTCCTTGAGAAGATGTGGGAATAAAAAAGTGATATATACTACATGAATGATGAAAGATAGAGGATAGAACCTAAAAAGTGGACTACGAAGTATGGCGGTCAAGTGTTTATGCTAATTTCATGATTGAAATGTAGGGATGGAGTCTAGCCTGTTAATCAGAAGATAACCATTGAGTAGCCTATGAGGCCTCCATGTGGGCATGGCTTTCTCCTGATACATCTGGGAAATTTTGCAATATTTTCCTCATGAAGATGAGAAGCTATCTCCCTAATTGTTGGGAGTTAGCCTCAGAGACGATGAAGTATGGACAAGACAAGATGGCAGGGTCTGAGCTGCTGTAGGAGCCAGAGGAGAAGCCACACAGACTTGCCCTGATGGAACCAGACCTCTGAAGCTGGAGAAGGCATGGGGAGAGCCCTGTCAGAGCTGAGTTGCTTCTACCACTGGATGCTGTTGATGGACCCTGAGCCCTGGAAACAAGGATCCATGAAGGGACCCCTGCCAGCACCGGGATTCTGCACCCACTGGCCTGTGACTTCGTGAGTTAGAAGGAGACATAGACTGATATTGGACATATGGGCTAATTTCAGACTTATGACTTTGAACTGGACTGGGTTGGGATGCTTTCTCAGTGTTCCATTCCTTTTTTATATATAAGCTCTTTCCTTATATTCATGTGTGTGTCTATGAAATTTGTTCTTCTAGTCTACCCGGACTGACACAAGAACTGAGACAAAATATTTAAAAATATTTTCTAGCTCTACATGTCAGTGCAAATTAAAATTAATATTTCACATTAGAAGAATAATTATTATTTTCTACCCACATCTCCAGGAGAAATAGAGAAGATTGCTGGACTTCAGAATGAGGGGTTATGCTAGATTTATCACTAAAGCTTAAAAATAAATTTATGGATATTTAATTCTCTTAATAAACATCACCTTTAGCTGAGCCCCGGTGGCGTAGTGGTTGTGTGCGGGACTGCAGCCCACTGGGATGGAGTTTCAATTCCAGCAGCAGCTCCACAGGCCGCTGGGCCTCCTACTCCCACCACCAGAGGGCAGTGATGCTCAAAAAACAAAAAAAATAAAAATGAACATCACCTTTTTGTATACTTATGAATGCGTTACTCTTCGGCATATATTTTTTCCTGAATCATTATAACAGCATCTGAAAAATATGTGTTCTTTCATATTCAAAGTGTTTCCCAAAGACCAGGGAATTTTTCCATTAAAAAATCATTTTTGCAATCAGTAAGAGCTTGATTTCCTCTTATTGTCCTTTGTCAGTATTCTGGAATAGGATAATTTTTCCAGTTCCTTGATGGAACACTAAACAAAACAACACATAGGGTTTGAGTGTTCAACTTATGCCTACACTCTTCAGTTGCAACCAGATTTACCAATTCTTAGGCGTGGAGACTTTAGACATTGAGACATCTGTTAGACATTAGTGAAAAAACTCCTGGACATGAAGCATAATTCCCCAAACAGCTCCCAATTAAAGCACGAAATGAATTGATACCAAATCAATTCTGAGTCGTGGTGACCACATGTATATCAGAGTAGAAGTGAACTCCCAAAGAATTTCCATGACTAACTTTTCGGAATTGGTCAGACTAGATGAATGCAAAGTAGGCCAGGATGGTGGGAAGGAGTATGTCACGGCATGCTTTGATGCACATCACAGCCTCTTCTTGGATAACTAACTAGCTTTTTTCTTGTGAGGATTAAGAATTGTGAATCCAGGTGGTATTCAGTTAGTTCAGATGAGCACCTAAGTAATGAAAATTCATTCTGAGACTCCCCGGAGCTCATGGATTTGACATTAACGTTGGCTTGATGGACCAGGTCCTAACTAGTGCTACTTAAGATTCTGTCTGCACTACAATCTCCTTTCTGTATAAGCAATGCTGAGTGTCTAAGTGAGCCTCAGAAGAACAGCAAAAATTAGCCTCCCACTTTTCCTAACATGAATTCTTCAAGTCTGTATCATCATCTTGTTTGGACTTGACAGAGAAACCCGTAGAAAGAATATTTCAACAAAAATAAAATTATTCCACTCAAACCTTAACAGGAAGAGAATCAGTTGATCCCAAGATTTTATAAGGGGAAGAAACAGGGAGATTAACAATGAAAGGTAATTTTGCTGGGAAAGACTCTAATGTACCAGGATAGGTGGTGAAATCAAAGAAGATCGGTTTATGGTTTATTGAAAAGCACCTCTGGAAAAATGCCTTTAAAAATTAGCATTGGCATCCTCTGACACCTAGTTCTACTCTCACATGCATGGGGGTAACCGTGAGTTGTAATTGATTCAAAGAAAACTAGCTTAATGCCCTGGTAAAGACTTGCTTTGGAATGTCTGCCTGTATGCAACTGTCTAGACCCGTATTCTCATTGAAGTTCAGGGGGCCTGATGAGCGGGATGTCCTATTCTAGTTCTAGAAATTAGAGCTCAAGATGAATCAGTTTCCTGTGTCTTATTTGGGGAAATATATTTGGGGAAGTAAGAGCCTCAAGTAACAAATGCCTCAGCACTCTACTTTAGAAACCACAAGCATCTGATTGGAGATGAGGAGGGGATCTTGCACATTCTTTGCCTTCAAACAGGGTGGGTGCTAAAACATTTGCATCTCAACTAGAAATTTTTCCACCAAGTACACTTTTCTAACATGTTTTCTGCATACATACACACATATACATATATATATGAATGGTTTAGCAAAACTTCAAAATATCATAACAAAAACAAGGAAAAAAGACAAATAGATCCCCTCTGAAAAAGATCTGACTTACCCAAAGTTTTTAACTGGCCTCAATTTCCCCTCATATAAAATGAGGCAAATTCTCAGATCAGTCCCAACTGCCTCACCCTTTTTGAGCTATTGGCATGAAAGTTCTATGCTAAGCCCCTATTAACCAATGTCTGTTGAATACATTCTTCTCATTAGCTCTTACATAGCAAGGGATTTATAGCAAATGCTTCCATCTCATTTTTAGTGGTAGAAAGCTATTTGCCAGGTAATTATTTTTTTCCCTGAGAACACTCGCACTGCTTGACCAGCAGGTACTAAACACAGCAATGGAGCATCCTTACAGGGAGGGTCACACGCGTGACCCATAAATACCCAACTTTTAAAAGATCTGTCATGAATAGTCATTGCTGACTTTCCCTGAAAACTACCTTAGGGATTAAAGTTATCCAAACTCTTATTAGGAGATTTTTAAGGCACAGACATGTAGCCAGTCCTTTTAGATTTATTTCATTTTCCCACGCTCAAAGAGTTCCAGGATGGCACAAAAGGTAAGTGCTCTGTTGAAAGATTGCCGATTTGAACCCACCCAGAAGTTCCGGCAAGACAGGCTTGGTGATCTGCTTCTGATATGTCCCAGCCAATGTGGCATTATGAATAGGAAAACATGACCCATTAATATGCTGTCCACAATTTACACATAGGCCACACAAAGACAAAAAGCAAGCTAAGAATCAAAGGGTGGACATTATTGAGCAAATGGCAATCCAAAAAAGAACAGGAGTGGCATTACCAATTTCTAAGAAAATAGATTGCAACACAAAATCCAGAAATATCACATTTCTAAAAGCCACATCCAGCAGGTATCCTTTGCACACAGGCAGCTGACATGGACCATATCAACTTAAATGTCACCAAGGACAATGCTCATGCTTATTGGACAATGGCTGATTCTTATAATAGTATATATTATTTTTTAAAGATTTCTGTGAAATCTTTAGTTGTAGGATATGTGACATTCTTGTCTCTTTTTGTTGTTGTTATTCTTTTTTTTTCCTGTATAAGGTATTCTGCTTAAGACTGCTTATAAAGAAAAGTATTTTATCTCCCAAGAGAGTTCAATTTCAAGGGAAGCCACTGGCCCACCACCTTGCTTCAAGCTGTGACTTAACCTCCATCTTAGATTTCTGCTTCCTTATGGGTTCCCCAAAATATCGTAGTCTCTAGCACTTCTTCAAATTTTTATTTTTTTCTTCATTTTAGTATTTTTTGGTCTGTGAGTCTTATTTTGATAGTACTACTTTGGATTCTCTGGTTTTAACCTTGTGGGTTTTTTTTTTTAATTCTGAATTGTTTTACTCAGAATTTTCCATAGTTTTGACTCACATCCTTCTGCAAGAGAATGAACCCCTGATAATATTTGGGGCAGATATCATATTCTGCTACCCACAAAACCAGAGTTTTGATTGCAGCAGCTGCCCCACAAAAGAAAGATTCAACTATCTATTCCTGTCAAGATTTAGTTTCAGAAACTCTGTGCAGTGTCACCATTAATTGAGTTTATTATAGTGGATTTCCTCTTGATTTGCAGTCCTCAAAAATAATTTTTCATTTCAGTCTCTCCACTGGACCTATGTCTTCTCACATGGAATGAGCTTTTCTTGTGTCAGTGTCACACCCAAATGGGGTAAGAATATTTATGCAGGTAAACAGGTACAATAATGACAAAGGAGGACATCAACTGTAATATAAGTTTGCCCTTAGCGTGATCTTGGCTTTGAACTTGGACACTGATGATATATTTTTATTAACAATATTCTTAGCTTATGGTATTCGATTAATTTTTAAATGCTGTAGAGTATGAACCTTAAGGGCTAATACCACCTTCTAGTGTCAATCTGGAGATGTTTCTTAAATTTTCTCACCCTTAGATTTTTCAATAAATACTAGTATTTATTTATTAGGGTTATTGATGAGAATCTCATGCAAAGATCTGCCATATAATAGTATTTAAGTCTCTAAGTTAATGTAATAGGAAGAGCAGTAGTCTCAGCTCAATGGATGATTACAATAGCACATTTTATTATACTGATGCCTATAAACTATTTGTTGATTTAAGCAAAAGATTCACTTGGGAGACATAGACTCTTGGGGGAAAAAAACACAACAAAAACAACCTGGGATAACTCCTTGAAGAAGTTGGCCATAACAATAAGCTGAGACAGATACAAAACTGTGACTTAATACAGTTTACAGAAGTTGCGCCCATACTGAAAGCACGATGTTGAAAAGTTAGCTGGTGGGTAGCTTGCTTTCATTTCAGAAAGACAATATATAGGAAATAGTCCTCAATTTGCTTCTACCACTAGAACATAGCAGAGTAACCTGGCACAAGTTCTAAGGTGTCGGTCTCAAGAAGCACTAAAATGTCTGCTCCACTCTCTTGGAACTTTGCCTGGAGGCTGACATTTAAGTAAGTCAGCTAGGGCTACAGCTAGAGAACGAGAGGCTACCTGGAGGATTGCCAGTATCCTGGGGACACCCGACACCAACTCTCAGCATTCTGTAGGACTTGCCAGTAGAGCCATCCTTCAACAAAACCCACGCTTCCACCCAAGTGAAACAAAATAAAACAAGCAGAGAATATGCTAAGCCATGAACACAAGAGGTAGAACAATCCTCTTGTTTTGAACAATGGAATTGTAGGGTGGCTTTTCTGTGGCAATGCATGATAGATTCACTAGTGAGCAATAATTCAGAATTTTTATTCTGGAAATTATCTTTGTAAAGCATCTTTGCCACTGATATGTATTAGAAATCATTATCCCAGGTACTTGGCATCAGTAGTTAGAGAAGAAAATCCCTGCTTACAAAACCCTCATGAGGACAGAATAAAAAGGATATTGTGAACGACTATAATGTTGAAAAAAACCTCCAAAGATTTGGGCTTTTATGCTTCACCTTATTTGCAATCCTCCTTGGATGGAGTATCCCCCAAACCGTGTATTGACCCTGCCATTCAAATATCCATGTATTCCTTTGAGATCCATTATAACCACATTTTAAAACTATCAGATACTTCAAAGAAGGTCTTATCTTAGCAGTAGTTTTTCTTTTTCTTACTGCTCAATGACTTTCTATGAGTTTTGCTTCAAGCAATGGATTATGAATTTTGTAATCATTTTGCTCTTTCTAAATCTAAGACAGAGGATTTGGGCAGAGAAAGAAAATCATAGACCCTAGGTGACTCAAGACTAGATTCAAAATGTCTCTAATCTTTTAAAATATAATTAGATAAATTTAATTCTAAAAGACAACACAGTCCAAAGATTTTTATTTCTCTTGAAGTCTTGGTTTTTAGGCTTGTTACTGGGGTTAGTTGGGGTGTTGATTCAGAAAATAACATTGGACATACTGTACCAGTTCTAGTTTCTTAGATATGGTGGTCAGTCATTAAGTTTTACTAAATTATTAATTTATCATCCTTCTTTTAACTATGAGAATTCAAGCCATCAAATTATAGAGTAAGATGAAAATAAGTTAAACTTTTGAAAAAGACTTATGCATTAAAGGCTTTCAAAGGAAGTTGCATATATAGGGTCCCATGATGGCTATTGACAGAACTTCCATTTATAAAATCAGTGGTTAGAACCCACCAGCTTCTCTGAAGTCTTTAAAAGATGTAAACATTTGGAAATGTAGGATCACAGAGATTTAGAATCTATTAGATGGCAGAGGGTTTTTCTTCTTGGTTCAGGAGGGTTCTTTAGGGTTAGACACTAAAAATTGGGTACGCCACAGCTTGAGAAGACTGGGAATGAAAAAAAATGAAAATTGAATGCGTATATGCATGGAAGGTTTGAGGAAAATTTAAAGGGTCAAAATGACAATTTTCACCAATATTTTCAAGACCTAATTTTTTCTTCATGTTATGAGGTAAATATATCAGAAAAAAAATTTATATAAAGAACCTAATGGATAACTTGTGTTAAGGTGAAATTGACTCTAATCTTCTCTATTAATTAAAATTTTTTTTCTATTCTTATTTGTGGCAGTCACGTGCTTATGTCAATTTTATGATTGAAATGTAGGGGTGGTGTCTAGCCTGTTAATCTGGAGATAGCCATTGAGTAGCCAATGAGGCGTCTATGTAGGCATGGCTTTCTCCTGATACATCTGGGAAATCGCATGATCTCTCCCTCATGAAGATGAGAAGCTAACTCCCCCAGTTGTTTGGAGTTAGTCAGAGAGACGATGACTCACAGACAAGACAAGATGGCAGCCTCTGAGAAGCTGGAAGACCCAGCGGAGAGACCACATGGCGTTTTCCTTGACGGAGCCAGACCTCTGAAGCTGGGGTGGCCACACGGAGACCTCTGCCAGCGATGAGTTGCTTCTGCTGTTGATAGACCCTGAGCCCTGGAAGCGAGGAACCATGTGGAGACCACTGTCAACGCCGGGATTCTGCACCTACTGACCTGTGACTTCGTGAGTCAGAAGGAGACTTTATAGACTGATTTCGGGCATATGGATTAATATTGGACTTAAGACTTTGAACTGGATTCGGCTCAATGTCCTGTTCCTCTTGTATATAAACCTTTTCCTTATATATGCATGCCTATGAAATTTGTTCCTCTAGTCTACCCGGACTAACACATTCTTTTATAAGAGAAATTCTAACTTTTCTTGTTAGAATGTCTGTGCATAGGTGGAGAAGCTGTGCCAATACTAGGTCATTTTAATTTTAATAAAAGCTTGCACACCTGACTGACTCATGTTGGGTTTCAGAACTTTTGAAACTCTATTTATTATATCAAACTCATGAGCAGCTAGTTAATTACAACTCATAGTGACCCAATCATACAGAGTGGGATTTTTCCCATGATTTCCTGAGATTGTAAATTTTGGGGGAACAGAAAGCCTCATCTTTTTCTTGTAGAGAACCTGATGGGCTCGAACAATTTACCTTGTGCTTAGCAGTCAAGCATATAACCCACTCTGTTTTCAAGGATACTAATTTATTGTACAATAACTCTGACTTCTGTTCCCCTTTTAAGACAGAAAATTGGAACCACCTGGTAATAAGTTCCTAATAAAACTGAAGTGATATTTGTAGGAAATTCCAAGTTCATATAATTTGATTTGCTCAAACACACAATCTGAAGTTTACCTGACCTAAATATCTGAAGCAATATAAACTACTTTAAATAAAACCAGTTTGCATTTCCACTATGCCAAACCACTAACACTATAGTAATACATATATATAATTTTTATGGGCAAGTAGAATGAAGAGTAACATATATTCTGTATTTTAAAAGCTAGAGATAACATGGGGGAAGCTGGTGCTATTTTTGGAATTAGCAGCTTAAAATATACACAGAAACAACTGTAACATTTGAGGCATCAAGATGTGTGCTGTCCAGTGTAATTTATTTTTCTAGTATAAGGCTGATTGAAGCTATTAAGTATACTTCCAGGAGTAATTGCATAGTCTAAATGTTTCCTTAACCAATGAAGCTATTTGACAAAGAAAATTATAATTGAAGTTGAACCCTCTACAGTTACAAAATTCAGGATGATATCTATTGTCTTTGGACATATCATTGATTTTCATCTTGTATGATAGTACATGAGTAATGTGAGGCAGTTGATTGAAATAGGTTAAAGAAAAATATCCTTAGTTCAGTTTAAATTACTTATTTTAATGTTAGTATAAATAAAGAAAATGATATTAAAATGTCTTTAGTAGTTAACAGAATATTTAACATCTCCTAGAATAAATGCATACCATTGACTTGGTAAGTTTTACAGAGTTCCCCTTGGAAAACTTGCTTTAAGGCATGATCAACATTGAACTTTTAGAGACGAGGGTTTTAAAAAACATATAAGAGCATAACGCTCACGTTCACCACTCATCAGCAAATTTATCATATTGCAGTGACTTATATTTTTCTGTGATACTAGAAGCTTTGCAAGCAATATTTAAATAATACAATACTGCTTGTACAAACAGCTTTCAGCAAAACATCCAGAGTAAAACAATCTAAGAAGAAACTAGATTTCTACATCAAAAAAGATTGGCCAATGAAAACTTTATGAATAGCTCTGGATGGCTATCTTACTCAGTGCCTGATGATGAATCCATCAGGTTGGAATGCACTTGGAATGTAACTTAGGAAGAGATATCACTGAAACATGCAATCTATTTTAATGACATAGATGAAGGAAAGCTTCCAATATCTTCATTTTCCAAAAATCAAAGAAACAGTATCAATCATCAAATATGGAACCATACATTAATAATTAGAAAATCAGACACTCAAAATATGAATCTAGGAAAATTATGAAGTATTAGCAATTAAGTGTAATGTAAAAATGTCAGTATTCTAGGGATGAGTGAGTTGAAATGGACTGGTATTGGCCATTTTGAATCAAAGAATAATAAGCATTTCAGTCATCCTAAAAAAGAACACTTTAAGATGTATCTTGAGGTATGATGATGCCAGCGATAGAATAATACTTATACAACTATAAGGAAGATCAGTTTATATGATTTTATTCCAATTTATACAGACGTTATTTCCAATGATAAAGAAATTGAATAATTTTTCACCAGCTCATGCAGTCTATAATTAGGGAAGCAAGGAATCAAAATGCATTGATAATTATTGGTGATTGAATCCAAAAGAAACCAGAGGAAGGATCAGTAGCTGGAAGAATGGCCTGTATATCAGAAACAATGACAGATGTCTAATGATAGAATTTTGCAAGACGAATGCCTTATTCACTGAAGACACCTTTCTTTATCTGGTGACTCTATACATGATTTTTTATAGGTAGCATATACAGAATGATATTGACTACATGTCTAGAAAAAGATCATAGAGGAGCTCGATATTAGTCAAAATATACCAATTGCCTGACTAAGGAACATACCATCAATTACCTACCCACAACGAGTTCAAGTTGAGATAAAGGTGTTTTAAAAGGCTGCTACAGCTAAAATACAACCTCAAATGGACACCATCTGAATTTGTCTACTCAAGAGAGCATCTCAAGAATAAATATGACACATGTTACAATATTGACTGAAGATCAGATGAGTGGTGGGATGATATCAAGACCACCATGCACAAATAAAACAAAAAGTCATTATAGAGATAAGGATAAAGAGACAAAACAGATACTGGAAGAGACACTGAAGCTTTATCTTGACTTTAGAATAGTTAAAGTTAAATGATAGATTTTAACTAACAGATAAACAAAACTTAGTTTAAACAGCTCTGTTCTGAACAGAACTAAACAGAAGATTTCAAAGGAAGGTTTGAGAAGACATAATAAAGTGCTAAAATTAAGGGTACAAAAGCTTGGAATTATTAAACTTGAATGGAACACTGTACTCAGTATTTCTCAAGTTGAAATAACTGAAGTACTTGGAATTATTAAACTTGAATGGAACACTGTACTCAGTATTTCTCAAGTTGAAATAACTGAAGTAAGTAAGCCTCACGTTGGCAAATTGAAGGTTTCTATCGTGCTCCAATGGAACTTGTACACTGAACAAGAGGGAGTTGTTTTAATCAACCATATTTAATCACTGCATGTACATGTGGATATTGGACAATAAGTAAGGAAAACTATAGAAGAATTCATGAGTTTGAATTTCAATGTAATCAAAAATACTGAAAATACCTTGAACTTCCAGAAGAAGATGGTTATCTGGCTTGGGTAAGTATAGTCAGGCTGCTCCTTAAAAGTACCATGGTTGGTCTTTTTCTTCAATGTCTTCTGCACTTCAGACATGTTGTACTGAGAGATGCCATGTTTGCTAAAGATTACTGAAAAAGTGGGAAGACTCTCAAGGAGATAGAGTGACATTGGCCTCAACAAGGAGCTCAAATATACAATTGTGAAGACGGTGCAGGTGTAGTGGGTTGCTTCTTCCTTTGTATGCAGAGTTACTCTGAGTCAAAACTAGCCTATAGGATGAATGGTCAAAACCAAGATCTCACATATATTGAGACCAAAGGACAAAAGTGGATTGGGTATCATTATCAACCACCCCCGACAAAGTAACAAAGTGTGTAATACAAAATGGGGAGTTGGGGTGGCATAGACTGAAACCTAAATGAAACAGGCCAGACTTATTGGGCTGATAGGGAGTAGATGAACCTCAATGATTATCACTCTCAGGCAGCTTTTAAATATGAAAAGCAGTCTATTCCCAGAGGACATCTATCAGTCAGAACACAGAATAGCTTTAAATGTCTAAATTATCACTCATGATTATTGAATTTTAAACAAACATATAAATAAGACTTAACGACTGACATTTACTCAGAGCAAAGATGAGAAGGTGAGTGGGATCAAGGGAACTAGGATAAGAGAAACAGAATAACCATGGTAGAAATGAGGAGAATTTTTCATTTCTTCTTGTTTATAAATCATTTTATTTGGGGCTCTTACACCTCTTGTAACAATCTATACATCAATTTTATCAAGCAAATTTGCATATATGTCGCCATTATCATTTTCAAAGCATTTTCTTTCAAATTGAGCTGTCCCTATCATGTCCTCTTTCTTCCCTTCTTCCCTCACCCTCCTTCCCCCATGGCTCCATGATAAATTATAAATTATTATTATCATATTTTACACTGTCTTCTGTCTCCCTTTACCCATGTTTCTGCTGTTTGTCCCCCTCTGGGGTGGGGGTGGGGTTATACATCAATCATTATGATTGGTTCCCCATAATGTGAGAATTCTTACACCTAAAGATTTAACCCAAAATAGCTGAATAATATCTATAGAAATTAGAGAACTAATTTGCACATTTTCAAACGGTTAGGCTAAAATAATGAAAACTCAATAAGTGGAGGGAAATGTTGATGCCTTTACATCTGTCTCCAAACTATGCCGATATTTGGGAGTGAAATCCGTAAGCTGTGGAGACAGGGAACCTGATTCCATAAAGATGATCTTTATTCTGTCTGATTTATTGGTAGCATAGACAAAACATAGCAAAAAATTCCACAAAGCAATGGCAAAGTTTTTTATTACTTTTTGATTGCTTTATTTTCTGATCTGGCCCTCCATAATTCTATGTGCCAGCTGGAAGAACCCTTTCTTGTCACTTTTCCTCTGTTGTACTTCATCTTTACTAAGTGGAGTTTGTCTGAAAGTTTTAACTTTGCAAGTTGTTCTCTAAAGCTAAAATTGCCCTTTTCCTTTACCTATATTCTCATGTAAAATTTTCTTTGGCTATTAAGACACCACAACACATTTTCTTTTATTAAACCATTTACCTTTTAACTGAAATGTACTATTATTTTATAAATTATTTCCAATGGTACAATTACAAAATTAAAAGAATTATTATTACTAATTTTGAATTCCATAAAGATTATTTAGGGCAATTAAGAATCTTTCAGATTGCAGCCCAACTCATAGCCACTATGCCAACTAGGATTCCTAATTAAGAATCTTTAATGAGTAGAAAAGAACAGAATTACCAGGAAAACAAAAGAATATGAAAGGGTAATTGTATCGTGAAATTTGGGAGGCCCTCTAATCCAAAGAGATCATTATCTTAGCTTCATTTTGTAGAATGAATGAAGAAAAAAAATCAAGAAATACTATCCAGCCATCATTAACAACAACAAAAAGAATGATTTTTTGACAAAAAAATATAGTCTCACACTATTTTTTTAATACTGTCTAGGGAATTAGTAATATTCAGCTAACTTAGGGAAGCAACTGTGAGAGACTATAAAGAGGAAAAATACACAGGATAAAGAATACATAAGATAAAAAAAGTTTTAAATGGTTGCGTGAACAACTTGGACCCTAAAAACAACCAAAATAGTACAATATGAAAATCAAGTTTTCAAAGAAGCTGAAATATCAGTGTTTGAAGGAAAGTGCAGAAGACATTTCTTATCTGACAGTTCCACCAGAACTCTTGAAAACACTGTTAGAAATCATCAAACAATAATAATTTAAATCATTTTTGAGCAACAGAACTTAATAGTATAATACAGGTTAGGACCAACTCTTTTAAACAAGAATTAAAATGAAATGAAAACACTCTTTAGTTAACTTTTTATCATAAAGGAATTTAGAATGAATGTTGTTCGAAAACATATTTTTATGTCCTACTCATCTGGCTGTAGTCTAATGCCATTTGATTTGGACTTGTGATCAGGAGGAACCAATGACTGCATAAGGATATCATGCTAACTAAAGCAGAGAGCAAGTCAAAAGAAGGTGTGGCTCTCAACAAGATGGCTTGACAGCTGAAAGAGTGACGAACACAATGGATGCAAACCTGGCAATAATCGGGAAGATGGTACTAAACCAGAAAATATTTTGTTTTTGTTGCACACAGAATTGTTACCCTTTCTTTGGAGATGACTTGACAGCACCTAATATCTACAAAGTTGATCAATGTGTTATTCCACAGGATCTCAAAGTAGTCTAGATCAGAGGTTTGCAAACTTGTTCTGCGAAAGTTGGTTTATGAATATTTGCAAGCCATAAGGCACAATAAGAGTGACAGTTTTTGCCTAAAACCTAATAATTTATTTTATTACATATTGCACATTTAAAAAGAAACAAACAAACCAGTTCTCTTATTGAGTCAGGGTATAAAAGAACCCATTTCTAATCCATAGCTCACAGCAATTGTCAGAAGTCATCTAAATCCATGCTGGCAAGGACATTACACTTGATATTGTGTCAGTGGTTGAGGTGCAGTGGTCTTTCATCTTCTGGAATCTGTCTGATTTCTGATGTAATGAATACAGATATTTTCCTGGAGATACAGCTGGGACAATCATCCACATATCATTTTGATCTTTAAGGAAGGCACTAATGTTCTCCTTGCCTCCCTCGTGCAATGCTATTTTCTATTTATATTATCACATCACGAGGAATGGAGAAAAATAAAGTCATCAAGGCTTTCCTTTTGCTTGAATACACATTCAAAGTTCATGGAAGTGGTTTCAAAAGAGGCCAAATAATGCATTACTGTAAGTAAATCTGCTACATAAGAACTTTTTCATGTGTTGAAAAGCAACAATGCTACTTCAAGGACAAAAATGAGGCTGCTCCCAGTCATACTCAAGTATTTTCACTTGTCTCTTATACCTATGAACGTTGGACATTGAATAAAGAAAGCAAAAGAAAAAGCTATGCATTTTTAACTATGGTGTTGGCAAAGAATAGTGAAAGCAGCACACGGTGCCAGAAGAATAAACATACCTATCTTAGAGGAAGACCAGACAGAATTCTCCTTAGAGAAAGGAATGTAAGGATTCTTTCGATTTGCTTTGAACATGCTATCATGAAAGATGAGTCCCTAGAGAAGGGCATTCCGCTCGGCAAAGTGGAGGAACAGGGAAGGAAAAGGAGTCCCTCAATAAGATGGATTGACACCGTGGGTCCATGGACCAAAACAGAACAGCTGCGAGGATGGCTCTGGATTGCATAGTGTTTCTTTCTATTGAACACAGGGCATTGGGATTTATAACTGATCTAATAGGAACTAACAACTAAAGCAAATTATATTATCAGAGTCAGAGGTTTCCACTTGGCTCTATCTACCATTATCACCTAAATCCCATATCAACACAAAATCCTTCCAAGTACCAACATGCATAATCTGAGAATGGGTAGATTCTCCAGTGTAAGTACAAATGCCTAATAGACATGCTATCAAATAGACCTTGGTTATGATTCCATTGATTACCAAGACTCCTATGTTACACTTTAATAAGAGGGTCCTAATAATGGTTTGGTTCTTTGGGTATCAATGCCAGTTCAGAAATGGTGGTCATGTGTCCTTGGAATGTTTGGCTATCCCCCCGACCTCCCATCGTTTAGTTACCCAAGTTACCCATATGTATCTTTGGGGAAGAAGACAGAATTATCTGTTCTCCAGGATTTCTTTTGACACTAAGTATTGTCTCAGTTAGAATTTAATTGAGAAAACAAAACTTAGGATGTTTTAAAACAGGCTGACTCTGATTTAAGGAATTGGTGGGATAGGTGATGGAAGTCCTGAGAAGTCAAGCAAAAAATATGAATATATCCAATTATCTTAATTATCACTTCAGGAACCTGATGAGGGGTTATATGCTGGAGAAAAAATAAATTGATTTCCTAAATAATACCATTTATAGATTTTGAAGTCATGTCTAGCACAGCATTGTCTAAAAAAAAAGCTTGATATTTTAAGGAATTCCACCGGAAACCATAATTGCTTTTTGCATCAAGTTTACTCTGCATATACGATAAAGTCCTAATTTATCTATATATTTAGTTTGAACGAACTTCTTATGTGACTACGTGACTTTCTGTGACAAAATTCTTGTGGTCAGTTGGTGTCAGTTGACTTGAGAATGAAAATTATATATAAAAATTTCCTCTCAAACTCCTATTTCTCACACCCCAAATGGTTTCCTATTACTTTAAATTCCAATTGAACCCTATTTGCAACATGGCTCATAGGGCTTTCGTTACTGAAACGTGTTGCAAGCAATGATGGCACCTTGGTGAACTGGAATAAGTCTGCTAATTTTCTTTTGTGCTAGTTATACCCTCTACAAACCTATGGATATTGATCATTGGTACAATGATCCATGTCAGAAGCATCTTCATTGGACTCAGCCCCATTTCCATTGATAACATTGGTAAATAAGTCAAAGGGACAGTGACTTAGAGCCTTGTGAATAATCACATGACCTTAGAGAGGCGTGAAAAGCATTTTACATGGACTCCAAATACTACCCCCGATTTGATGTTTCAGATGGCAAGCATTCAAAGACATCATGATGTGTGCTGGTTATTTGTTAAGTGGTTTTCCCTTCTTCTTATTTCAACTATGTTTTAAAATATACCTCATATTAGCTGTCTTTTAAAGAATTTGTGTTGCATCTGTATGTAAATCTCCCCTATCAAGAATGTGGAGACATTTTTACATATTAAAAATAGCCATTTTTAAATGGAAAATGGCTGACCAAGATTTCATTTTCAAGTAATGCTACTTTATATCCTTACAAAATCTATTCTGACATGAAGAATGGAAGAGTATAAGAATGGGAATTTATATTTTCTATCAACACTGGAGAGGATGAGGGTGAAAGACAATTCAGTCCAGGCCATAAAACAAATTAGGCGCCTCCATTAGGTATACATCTGGGCTATCGTGTGTATTTCTAAGAACTCGTATTGTCATAAATGATTAGCTGATCCTGTTGATGGAAATACTATGGGAGGATAATCTGATTACTGAGCTAAGATCACTCACTAGCTAAAAGGAAGTATAGGTATAGTGCAAGGCTTTAAAAGGAGTATGTTCACATGCTCTCACTTTTGTAGACATCTTTATTTTACCTGTCTTCCATCTAGAAAATTTATGGAAATTCAGTTCATGGTTCAGCACATTTTCAAATAGCTTAAAATGCCACAACTGACCTGATAGAATCCAAGCCAGGCAAATCAGAAATAGAAGGAAGACATGTGTGATAGATAAAGCAATATGACTCCAAATGCTTCGACAATTATGTAGAGCCTCAATATTAAAATAATAATGGTGAAATTGGTGCTAATATTTCATTATGCTATTTAGGTAGATTATGTATATTAGGTAATTTATCCCCTTCCCCATATGCATTCTCAAATCTTAAGGGAAAACAATCA